>OY735203.1:11099390-11271890 GCA_963457665.1 Thysanoteuthis rhombus
GTAAGAAGTAAAAAATGAAATGAAAATTTACCTTTTCTTGTGCAATATCCTCAAATTTTCCTGTTGTAGTGTTGCTTTTAAAAGATGCAGAAATATAGAAGTAACCTGATTTGTTTCCATCAATTTTATTATCAGAAACAGCTTTTAGAGTTACTGTGTATGGCCGTTGCCAGTTAAGCTCATCTATTTCTGCATGACATGTTAGTTGGTTAATGGGCTGACCTTCCATGTGCCATGTACTGACCACTTGATGTATTGTTACACCATCAGGACATTTTATTGCATTGTCAAATACTCCACTTCTTATTTTCAGCATTACCTTCCATGTGAGAGGGTCATCTGATAATAAAGACCTGCCTAGAACGTGCGGTGGGGCTGTGACCAAGATCTGAAACTGCTCTCCAGTCTGCCCTTCATATAGGGTAAAATTTGTATTGTTCTTTATCACCTGGAATGTAAGTGAAGAAGTATAAGAAAGGTCGACAAACCATTAGATCTACAAACGGTATCTGTACTGAAGTGTAGTGAGAGATTTAGGGTCCCATGGGGTTTGACTCCCTGAGGACCACCCTCCGACATTCAGTGAGATTTGATAAAAAAGAAAAAGTTGCAATAGACATACACTATCACTTAATAGGTGGAGAATACTGTCAAAGGCTGAATTATTACTTATGCAATTCAGGTATGTACAAATATATCCTTGATAATGTATAGTGTCAAATTTTGCGTCAAAAGAAGATGAATAAACCACAAATAAAGATAATTGGAATGTCAAATAAAAACCAGTTGCACCATTTTGTAATTTCACTGTAACTTATTTGCACAGATGGCTTTATCATAATCATTTTATTCTATAGAGACATGATTAAAGTGAATGGACAACTGGTATTTCTAAACAAAAGCCTCTATCCATTGATATAAACAGTAAAAACATTTGTTTATGCAAATAGAGATTTGATTACTTGCTATTAGCAGATTTTTAAAGTTTAAATACTTTTAAGAATTGATCAGATCTGATATCTTCTCTTCTGGGATATTTAATAAAGCTGCCCTCAAAACAGCACAAATTTTCTTTTGAAGAGGTTTTTTTGGATGTTTTCCCTATTTCAAGGTCTGAAATGGCTCAGACATGGTTTCATTCTGAGAGACCAATTAAACCATATGAATTGATTGAATTTCAATACACTTTGAGTCTGGAAAAGAGTATTGATTTTATCCATTGAACCTTTGATGAATATTTAGAAAATACTCTGTTGAACGGCTGATAAGTGTTTTTTTCTGAAGTGATATCCTCTATATTCTTCAGAAGGTATGAATAATTACTCCCTACAACATAAGTGAAGATCTGCCTGGTTTAATTGTGAACTACAGGCAGTTTGAACAAAATTCTTAATTAATATTCAAACTCATGCTAATCTACGGTAGGAAACTAAGCAAATGGGGCCTCTAAAAAGATGATAACATATCAAAATTCTAATGCTTGGTCTGCTGAAAGTTGTTGACCCTTTTGAGAAATTGATTTATTTGGTATTCTCTGCCATAACAAGCAGCAGGCTGATGGTGGGTGTCATCCAGATAGGTAACTAATGATGTGACCCGGACCCCCAGAACTTGCTCTTTTCCAAGGATATTTAGGATGTTGGTGATCTTTTTTTGAAAGAAAATAAGAATAGGGACTATGAAAATGTTTTTTCAAAAAGTTCAATCACTTCTTCTGTAGCCTATTGTTCACTTTTCTTCAAATATTGATAGGATTCATAGAGAACTATTGGAGATACAATGTAGACAGTCATCAGCATATACAAATATATATATATATCTAAAAAAAAAATTTCAAAGAAAAAATTCCTTGATCCATCCCAAAACTCAACCAACTTTCTGACATCCAATTGTTCAACTTTCCGCAAAATCTTATTGAAATTCATTGGGAAATTTTGGTGATATCATGTGGATAGATGGATGATTCTTTAGAAAAGAAAATTTCTAGGAAACTACCATGAAAAATTCTTAGGCAGTCCTTTTGGCGTCAGCTCCTCTTATGGTGTAACTCAGGGTGGGCCTTCTCCCTATTGGTCTGTCACTGCCCATAATGACCTTTGTTATGAAGATAACATTCATGGACTCATATAGTCTGCCGCATTTCAAATACAGTTTGGAAGATCATATCAAGCATTCAATATAAGTAGCCACTTCATGTGTATTGTTATAGTCCTATTGTAATAAAATCAGCAAAGATCTATAGAAGCAAAGTGTTCCTGGATAAAAAAAGATTATTGCTTGGATGTACAGCCAAAGAAATCACATGTTAAAACAATATTAGTTTTCATGAATCTTACAAAAACATTGTTACCTGAATGTCAGCTTTGAATTCTCCACTCAAGCCAAGAACATTGCGAGTTTGTTCACACTGCTCCTTATAGCAGACACTGATAGCACAACGCAACTGCAAGAAATTAACAGAGTTTTATTGAAAAGAATCGATCATACAAGTTTTAAGCTTTCTTTCTGATACCATCCCTGAATCTAACCATTCTGATTACATCTGTCTTAAAGTTAAGTTTTTCTGGCCATTTATTCCTGTGAAATCCATTCATCTATCTTGAAATAGTTTTTCAAATAAAAACACTACCTCTAAATTCATCAGTTCTATCACTGTGTTGGGCAACAAACCATTCTCACCCGTTATTTCAACAGGCTGACTCTTTTCATTTGGATGTTTCTAATCTTGTCTTAATCACTTGAACTATATAGTTATCTTATTATTAGGCTCTGTGGCATCCATGATAAAGAGATGTGGCAAATCCTGGGGTAGGTCTATGTCCAATGATGGATGTTAAAAGACTGATGATGAATACTTCCATTTATATGCTTCGGCAATTTCAATTTGCCCAAATCTTTCTGCAAATAAATTGTCATATTATGATTAACAATTGCATAATATTTTACTCACTTTGGTGCCTCTTTTTACTTTGTCAGCAAAGGATTCTGGGAGTTGATTCTCGAGTGTGTTGTTGATGCTAGTATATCCATCAATGATCTTGCCATTGAAAAGCCAGATATAGTTTATTTGATGGTTCTGAGATATACTCAAATCTGAAATCTGGCATCTGTATGTATCATTACCTATCTCAAAAGATGTTTTCAATTTAACATTGAGTACTTTTGGTGGAATGTCTTTCTTTCCAGCTGTGGTTCCTGCAAAGGAAATATAATCTATAAGGAGGTTTTTATCATTGTTTGTTCCAGTATTTCATCAAAATGAAACTTGGACTAAAAAATAATACAAAAAATGTTCAAGCCACAAATTCTGTCACAATTTGTAAAAATTTTGTAAACTATCATAATAAACTGACAAAAATTGATTCTGCTAAGATTTATTTACCTAGATGTCATGGTTTGGGGTTAAAGTATGCTTAATTTATTGACAAGAAAAATAGAATACATGAACCACAAATACATACTTTTAGATAAATGGTATTCAATCTTATCATGCTGAACATACATTGAAATATCAACAAAAACTACACTTCGGGTTTATAAATCATATATTAATTGCTTACAAGTAATTTTGAACAACTTAATTCTGTATTTTATGTATCAAAATTCTGTGATTGACAAGGTTATTTAACAAATATATAAAAAAAGAAAAAATTCAAGTTGCAATGAACTTAATGCATGCAGTAAAATCACCATAAATGAAACTTCAGTATAGTTTATTGTTAAAAGACATGAGAAATTATTTCACTAATATTTTTGAGCAAACAAAAACTATCTGTGAGATTAGTTTATCAATCAAAGACCATCTGAGAGTAATTATAAAATGTCAAGCTGTTCCGCAGGATAAAATGGTCTAAATTCATGTACAGAGATTCAGGCTAATTGGTTGATTGGCTGTAAATTTGATAAATTATGGGATAATTTTCAGTAACAAATTCTAAATCAATATAAAAAAATGAAATGACCTCAATGAAGTTCCCACAGATCTGAATCCGTCACAGACACTAATCATCTTCACAGATTATTTCACATGTTTTGGTAAAACCAAAAAAATCAAAAGAAATATTTTGTCATTCGTCACTTTTGCATATACTGATATTTCAAAAGATTATCTCACCAAATATCAAAAGCCTGATCTTACCTTCCGTACAAATTGGTTGAAATGAGTTCCAGCCATAAGCATGTGCCGAATTCAAATTTTGGGAGGAATTGCTCCATAGACACAGGTGTCGTCTCGCATTGTAGGCAACATATTTACAAGAATCCTTGCAAAGGAAGAGGCACTGTTTCCACGTCCAAATATTTTCAATCCTGACTGCGGCAGAATCTGTTATCACAGTGGATTTCCATTCTTTGAAATCACGTTTCTTGTCTTTGCACACATCTAAAAAATAGGAGAAAATCTCATTTTGTAAAAAGAAAACTCTGTAAAAAAACTATTGAAAAGAAAATGTATGAAGGAAATGGTGTTAAATATGCTTGTTAGTGTTATACCACATTGAAAAAATCCCCTCACCCCTTCCTGTTTATATAATCAATAGAATATTATAAAGCAGTACGGCTCATTGTCATTAATTAAAAATTGTCAGGGAAAAATCCACAGCTTATTAATAATTGGATCAAATACTCTTTTATCTTGATTTGCTTAAAATAAGAAAAAACAAAACAAACTGAACAGAAGTTTAAACTAAGCACACCTTCACTAATATATACATGAAAGTGGATCAATAAATCCTTAGTCTGAGATAGATATTTGCTGATTCTATGATTTCGAAATCTGGGTTGTCGAAACTGGAGAATCATTGAGCAAAGTAAGTGCATTGACGACGAAGGATATTATGTTGAAAATAAATATTTGTAGGGTAAAAGAAATGCTTCTCTCATCATTAGGCTGCATGTAGACTTATTGATTTACCCTTGTGTAAACATAGATATAAAAGCATTAATTAATGCAAGCTTTATCTTCACCTTGGAGTATTTGAATGTACTGACAATTACATGTATGATCTGATTGGGCCATATCTACCAGAACAAAGGTGCTAAAAGTTAATTATTTTGAAATTTTCCATTGTAAAATAGGAGTCTTCCTATGTACTTGCATATAAAAGTTATTTTTTCTATGATAATGTGTTTGACTGAGTGCGAAAACATATGCAGTGCCATAACAGTACAAGGGAGTCATGAAAGGGATGTAAAATATTAACATTATTTCAATTGCTAATTATTTCATTAAGTAAGTCAAGAGTAGAAATGTATACAATATAGCAACCTTTGCACAAAAGAATACATAAGGTTTACAGCTCCTAAACTCAACTCTACGAGTGTCTAATGGGACAAGATTCTAATAGGTAAAAGCACTTTTTAAAAAATTGCAACTAAGTGTCTAGAGTTCAATCTCTCAGGACCAGACTGTATGACATAGAATACACTATTCTAGTAAATTGTCTGATCAGTGGTTCTCAGAGTCACAAGTTACATTCCCGCGATTCTGGATATTTTTCAGTGTCATCTTGTAATTTCTTAATTATATTTTCTGTTATATGTTCCTCCCCTGACTGAAATTCCTCCCTAATTCCCTCTGTGGCACAAATTCCCCACCATTAAGATCTCCACCCCGCAGAGTTGAGTTCCTTCCATTTGAGAATCTCTGCTCGGTACTCAGTTATTTAACATAATAAATACATAAGGATACAATTAGAAAGATAAGTTGACAAGGCTAGTAAATTCAAAGTCAGCACGATGAATGGAAAACATTTTTACAAAAGGATATCTGAGAATTTTTTGTGCATTTAAAAGAAATTGTTACTGACAGGACTGTAAGCTACTTTATAAAAAGATAAAATTGAATTATAATTGATGGACCATAAAAATACTACTAAAATCAAATAGTATCAAGTCAACTCACCCTGTGGACAATACCAATCAAGATATTGCCATGGAGCCTCAGTAGATAAGAAATAAGTACCCACATCAGATCTCCGGTACTCGGATAAATGACACTCCTTATTCAGTGTATTATATTCAATGGAGCGGCACAAAAATGAAGATTCTCCAAGACAAAGGTTTTTACAGGCTTCAAGATCTGTCACTTTTTGGATGATATCATTATCATGGAATGCAATCATTTTATGGTCATGAGTTGTCCATATTCTATCAGAGCTGGAACATGGTTCTATACAAAATGTAAAGAAGAAAAATATTAGTTTACTTCATCATAAAAGCATTTATTTTTCAATTGTTGAACTCATAAGATTTTATCAATCAGTATTTTATGTATAGATTTTTTGTTTTACTGTTATCCTTATCTCTGTTCAATGTTTGGCTGTTGTACCCATTGATATTCTTGTCAGTGGGAAATGGAGGCACATCCTTGTAGCATTTCAAACCCTCCCCACCTAGGCCCCGCCGCCTGAAAAAAGTCATAAGGTACAACGGCTGAAAGGCTGTGTTCAAAATATGAGCCCAGATGAGGACAACAGTCCAAAAAGTTTATACATAATGGTGATTCCTCATCTAAGCAATTCAGACAGATAAAGAATCAGTATTTTCTCTACAAAGTTGTTTTCCTGCTTATTCAAATGAAATCAGTATGGATTAATCAACACTTTTTTCTGAGTATTGTAGTCATAAATACTTTAACATGACCCACCTACTGCTTCGGTCCAATTACTTTGGCTCTGGCTCGGATTACATATCTGAAGTTTTGAATCTGGATTTGTTTGCTGAGCCCAGAAACATTTGCCATCAATGATACAACTGTCATTCTGAAAGATAAAGAAATGATTACAAGGATTTCTGCTATTGATCATCAACCTTTGCTCTATTAAATTTGGTAAAACTCACTTTTTATTTAGTAGAAGAGTATAGGTTTAAGAAAAAAGTAATGAAGACACGTGTCGAGGCAGAAGCCGTCATCTGTTTTTTCAATATTACCAAGTCCTCAACTTTAAATTTCCCAAGATCCGTTCTTTATACATCAGTATGGAGCAAATTTAAAAATTCACCTCAAGTTCATAAATTAAGCAACTCAAGAAAGAGAAATATACCAAACTGGTTGAAAACTTTCACACACAAAAATAGTGCAATGCATGATTTGTAATAAGCACTACCACAAAAATAGATTGACAACTTAGGAGATGTACAATATGGAAAGAAAAGTTTTAAAGAAATTCTCAATTTTTATTTCATGATTTGCTTGTACTGATATTCTCATCCATGTTGGGATGAATAATTGTTGCTCATTTATGTTTTTCCCAAACAACTTGGAATCTATAAATAAGAGAACAACCAATATCAATTTGACGGTCACACACTACACATGCTCACTGTATAGCATCTTATGACTGAATAAGTTCAGAAGAGAGTGCTGTAAGCAGTAACGTTCCTTCTGATCAGATGCCAATTTACATGAAGACTGAGCAACAATTTTTGATCCATTCTTTTCTCGAATATGCTTCCTGAATAGACCTTTTATATATGCATTCACAGATACATTAAACAGATATTCTCATCCTAGTCAAGATGAATAATTGTTGTTTATTCATGGCATCCTGTGAAGGAAATAACTGTTCATCCCAAACAACTTGGATCTATAGATAAGAGCACAACCAAGCTACCAACTATTGTGCTGCAGTAAGCTGATCATATACAAGAGTGGTTGTCGAATTCAAAGGGAAATTTCTGCCACAAAACTTCTCTGTATAATTTACTTGCATAAGTTCTACCAACATATAAAATAGATATGACTAAAAGCTATGAGTATGAAATTTGGGCTATGAGGTCATTCCAAGTCACCCTGGAGTCGAAAACTCTAGTCTTAGAAGTTCTGAGCTAAAGCATAGCAATAAAAATCAAGTTTGAGAATATCAGTTATAATAACTTTTAGAATTGGAATTATGACTCAACTCAGAATTTCAGACAATATTTAACGGATAATTCTGTTTATCATAGAACAGGTCTGAGTAAAGATTACAAATGAGAGAAATCTAGAGTGAAAAACAACTTTATCTCGTACTTTGTTACAAGATGCAGTGACGGCAATAGGTCCAACTCTGCCTCACCCCTGCAAATTTAAAAAAAGTTTTTTTTCACATCATTTTTTAAAACCCCCATCAAAAATTTTGAAGATTATTTTTTCAGATTTTTCAGGGATCCTCAAATATATAGCTCCCCTACCCCTGCCCAGTTGCGGGGGTCAGCAGATCCTAGATGCCACCTCTGCATAATGAATGGAATTATGGTCAATCCAATTACAATATCATGTTTAACTTGACACGGCTTAATTTGTTAATATCCAAAATATACAGTAACAAAAAAAAAAAAAATATACTTGATAAGAGATTGGGATCTGAGACTTACCTTTGGTGAGCAGGTAAAATCTTCAGGATTACAGTTGTAGCATAGTGGGTTGTAACTGAGGAACATTTTGGGGTTGCTCATAATACTCATTTTGTTGAATACTCTAACCATGAAGTGGCCATTGCTGGGAAGTCTACATTGGACCTCACTAAAACTCTTGAACACAGCTTGACTGATATAAACTTTCATTGGCACCACCTAATTTTAATTGAAAAAAGATCCGTTTTTAACTCTTTCATTTGAATAAATATCCATATAAATTTGTATAAAATTATGGTAAGTTTTAAATACGAAACAATGTTACAAACAACTGGTCAAAGGGATATTTGTCAAAGAATTGTTACAATAGTATTGAAGCAAGTTATTTCATTACAATTTGTTGGAATACGAAGTCTGTTTAGAAAGTATCAAGTCATTTAGAACAAATGAAAAAATGGCCTACCAAGAGAATTGGCACCTTACTTGTCTTTGAAGAACTCTCCTGGGGACTAATATTATTTTCACTTAATGCAATGGTTTGCCAAAAAACCTACACAATATGCAAATAGGTAGGCTTGGTCATTCTGAATCTGACAGTCACACAGTACACATGCTCACTGAATGGCATCTTATGACCGAATAAGTTCAGAAGAGAGAGTCTTTTCACGCATAAGCAGCAAGATTCCTTCTGATTGGTTGCCAAGTTACATGAAGACTGCAACGATTCTCAAGCTATTCTTTTCTGAGATATACTTCCTGAATAGACCTTTTGTATATGCATTCTCAGACACATTAAATGATTTTTAAAAAAATAACAGTATTAGAAAATAAAAAAAAGATGCATACTCCGATATGTTGCCTTGCCCAATTTTTGAATGTCAATATGACCTGAGTCAAAGTCCAATATATATGTATAAAGCATCAGACTGAGTAGAGCTTTACCTCGATTTATAGTGTAACAGGTTTTCTTCCAGATCAGTGCTTCTAGTCCAAATTAAACTGCTTGTAACTTTCAAGATATTTTCCAGAAAATTTCACTAGTAACAATGTATATGTATTGAAGTTATCATGGTGAATGAATATACTTGAGAACCTGTCCAGGGGATTGGCCAATATCCTCTTCTTTTATTAGCTTGGGAAAATCTTATGAAAGTAATTTCTGAACACTTTGAGCAAAGCAGCTAGAATTGCTGAGATTAGATAAATTACTTTCTTGAAATGTTTTACAATAGATGTTGATATTTTGATTAACCCAAAAAATCAACCAATGTATAATAAGCAAAACCACGTAAAGACTTGCTGACAATTGTTGAGAGGAGGAAACTGAAATGGTATGGTCACATCTCTGGAAATTCTGTCCTTGCAAAGGCCATCCTATAAAACACAGTGAGGGCAAAAATGAGGACGGCCGAAGTAGCAATATGACTGTACTATCAAAGAGTGGACTGGCCTTGACTTTACGGTCTCACAAAGGACAGAAATGAACTTGTTGCGAAAATCAGCAGCGGTGCCCCAACAACCTCCCAAGGTTATACGTCTTAAGTTTAGGTCTCTGTCATCTGATGAATTAGCTGAATTGGTACAGAAAAGTATCACTATTGGATTCATTATTTAAGACTAAAACGAACATTTCAGTATGAGATGAAAGCAATTTTTATGCAAACAAGGTTTCAGGCAAACTATATAAGACCAGCTCATGAAATCAATAACTTTTTGAAATCCTACCTTAATTTGAGTAATCTGACATTGGGTAATGGATTCAACAAATGGACCACCAAATACGGATACCATGTCACATTTATTTGTCAGATTGTAACATATGCCATTATTCTCAAGGGAAATAATTGTAGGAGCTACAGCCATATTCATTGAGCAGTCAATGCCAACAAAAGATTCCTTGCATTCACAGAATCCTGTATAAAAAATGATTGAATGAAAGACATTAATAAAGAGTTTATGGAATTATTTTTTTCATTCTGATGGTTTATTTTGTTAGAACTGAATTAATGATAACTAAAATATATTTTCAATTTATGAAAGTTGATTCAATTGATTTCAAGCTTTGGATTCGTGAGTGCCTTAGACTGGAATCTTCATACCATTTCATAGTTGCACTGATAACAATTTTCATCTTTTTTGGTAAGTAATTAGGAAATGTTTAATAACAGTTACTTAATATTAATGTCATTTTCAAATGATTAAGTAATTTATTTTCACCATTCATTTTTGGTGTATGGAATGTTAAAAAATTATTATCAGTAATCATTAGATGAAGTTGAACTGTAGGCAAAATGATTCATTTCTATATTTGTGTTTCAATTAGTTACCCAAAATAACAATTATAAATAACTGCAGAAGAGCTGTTTATGAAAAATTGACCTTTGATGCATTTTCCTTGAGAGGAACAATCATTTGGACAAAGGTCATCGATGATAGCAGGGAATTTTCCATTGATCCAAGTCTGTGGCATTCTTTCCAAGTTTGTTTTGCACTGTTCGAGAAAAGACTCACGGAGAACATCTGCCATTTGTAGGTCATTAGTGATCTGAAATTAGAAACAGGCATAATATAATATTTTGTAATTCATATTTGAAGATGTTTTGATGAATCACAACAAAAATATTTTGGATTACGTCATAAACAATTGGCCGTTGCTACAAGGGAATGTTCTGATTGGCAAAGTGGACAGAACTGATTCACTTTTTTATTAGTTGAAAGTTAAGAAAAACTGAGGAATTAAATACTGTCCATGAATGTACAGATGTACAGAAGAACAATATGTACAGGCATATGAACGTTATGTGTACATAGAATCATAGCTTAATATACAAAGCATATAACAGATTCATCCATACTTTCAACTTGCGTTTCTCCCAAAGTTTCAAGTCATGCAATATGAGCAGAATTCTTATCATTTTCAGTTTTCAGTCACTCTTTTACATATTTACAGTCCTGGTGAACCTCTTCAATCAAGTAACCTTAAGATCTAGCCATTGTTGGCCAATTCAAAATGCTGGAAAACATATTGTGTCCACTTGTGCAGAAAACAGAACAATGCATTTCTAATATAATTCATATAATATAAATCCACACTGCGTACATTCAATTCATGCAACGTGCACTGGAGAGAATCATGCTCAACCTCAGATGGAGAGATCACAAAACAGCATAGTATATTTGGGAAAAAAACAGGAGTCTGAGTCATCACAGAATCCATCATGAAACTCAAATGGCAATGGGCTGGTCATGTTGCAAGAATGTCAGACAAATGAAGGACATCACGAATCACAACATGGATCCCCAGAGATCAAATGTGGAACTGAGGCTGGCAAAATATGAGATGGCGAGAGAAACTGAACAGTTTCAGAAAATATAAGCTCCGTGACACTCACAATAGAGAGATGTGGTGAATCCTGGGAAAGGTCTATATCCAACGGTGGATGATAAAGGACTGAGGATGATGATATAGCATAAATTATATAATGAAAAAAATATCATTTCTGTTTCTTTTTATCAAAAATGATCTATAAGAATAATAAATAATAGACATTTAATTTCATGCTCAAATAAACATTTAAAGTTATCTTATTTAGATTCGTTTGATTCAGTTTCAAAGCATATTTGGGTTTTTCCACATTCAGTTTAATGAGTTGGTTCATAAACCAATAAATTACAGTTCAAACTTCTATTTGAAACTGAATCAGACACTTAAGGGGCAGATGCACAAACTAATAGCGAGAGATTCAAATCGTGCCAGACCATGGAGTTCCTGGATTAGAGGGTTGCAACGTCTACCACTATATTCAGTCAATGTTTGCTACAAAATATCAATCATATATTTCAGATATACCTTTGATTTAGAGGGATTAATAGATTTACCTGTATATCAGATGCACACCCTTCAATTTCTGATGTTATATTCATTGTCACATAAGGCTTACATAAATCATAAGCTGGGCTGTTTTCTAAGTAGGTAATGCAATTTTTCTGTGCAGCTTTGAAAGTATATTTATTAATGGACCATGATGGAAGAGTCTGCAAAGGAAAAGAAAAGGATTATATTGATGAAAGCCACATTTTAAAGACTTGAAAGATTTTTAAAATGATTTTACTGTCATTAATTTTCTTACTGTAAATGATATAGTAATGATAAAAAACGAATCTTGAATATAATTGATTTTTTTTTCATTAGAATAAGAAATTGAACTGAGAAAATTTGAATAAAGCAAATATGATACAGATTTTGAATATCTATGATGAAAAGGCTACCGGGGAATATTAAATTTTTTCATATAACAAAAGATTAATTCATATAAAACCATAATAATTTCAAGACCCACTGAAGTTTTTTGAAGTTTTGCAAATTGCTCTTAGTAGTAAGAATTACCTTGCTTATTACATTAACCTTAAACTGGATTTTAATTAAAAGCCATTGGTAATTTGAACATCTTCAAATTAATAAAAAAAAATCTAAATCAAAGTTTTACTAAAAATAACTTTACTTACAATGGAATTATTTGTTGGATTGTATTTGAATTCATTGATCCTTGGAACTTCACCATAGCAGTTAAAGGGTTGAAGTCTTTGTTTCATCAGCTCTCTATCAAGATTGTTTTCTAAAGGAAAGAATCCCAGGAAAATAAATGGAAAAACATTATACTTTTATACACATATTAGTAGGTTTCCAATTTCAATAGACAATCAGTTCTAATTGAATCTATCAGTTTAAGGTCACAGCTGTATTAAGTAGGCTTTTGCATATTCATAATGATTAGGAAAATAAATATCTAGTCAAGATGCAAAAAAGGTTAGAGCTCCAATAGGAATTGTTGAACTGTAAGCATATTTAGACTTTACAACAACGAAAGTTCTCTGTTCTCTTCAGATATTGTAGCTAGTACACTATTAAAAATTAAAGATTTTCAGTTGGTACTAGATCTTTAAGAATCTGGCAGAGAGAGACAATAACAATGAATCATCAAGCAAAAAGGTAAAATTAAGCCCATTGTTACTTCACTTTGCGTAAGCTGAACTTGCACAATGTCTTATGGTGTTTAATAAATCCCTGAACACAATATATAACCATTGCACTGGTGTTCTCAATATGCTATTGAAATTATTTTTAGATTTAATAGGTTTGAAGTAACAGAAACCTATATATGTAAGAGTAAATGAATGCATATCTGTCTGTGTGTTTGCATGTCTGAGGTTGTATTGAAGTTACAGTCCTGAAGCAGTCTCCCAAGTAGTGCCTGGTATCCTTGCTAGTGTACAATAAGATGTATATGATGTATGATGAAAATGCAGTAACTGGACTGGTTTCATATTTATATTAATTATGTAAAAGTAAAGGAAACATATGCCATTGGGAATTTCCAATTCCAACTTTATATAGACCTTTACACAGCACTATTCCAAATCATGAAAGTTCTGCTACATCTCAGTTTAAATCCTAACATTACTACAATAAACAAAGTCAAGATAATGCTGTTATTCATTCAGTTAAAAACAAAGAATCTGCCTATATACATTTTTTTCAGTACATAATTAATTTTCCAAGCTCTTGGCAAAAATAGATGTATGAACCTCACAAGACACGAACCGTATTCTTTAATGTGATAACTGACACATTCTGTACAATTATAATTACCCGATACATGACAAGGTCTGAATTTTCCCATATCTTTGCAGGATGACTCTTGGAGACCACATGCACAGAAAGTACTATCATTAGCCAGGTATGAATGATTTGAGCAGATTCCAGTGAAGAGGCTCTCATTGGCAGGAACTCTATAAGGAAAAGTAAACATGATTAGTACTTACATTGCTTAAACCTATGATTTACACATCATAAATTTCAAAAGTATAATATGGCAATGTTTACCAACGAAGCACCTGAGTCAGATCCTCTTGAGATCTCATAGCCTTCATCCCTTTATATAAGCACTCATTAGAGGGAATATATTAGAAGATGATATTTTTGTCCACTTGGATGATGCAAGTAATATTTTTGGTAGCTTACCTCCATTGTAAAGCGATATTGTTTCTACTCCTGCTCTGATTATTTGGGGTCAAGTTATTCAAGACACTTTCGTCCAATGTACCACAGAGACCTAAAAAACAAAATATAACACAATAAATAATGTCATGTGCATTTAGAGTTACATCACATGAACTTTTTCCATCACGAGAGAGACAATGACCCCTTGTAACACAACAAGACATTTACAAAACTTTTACGGCAAGATATTGGTCTCATTGACATGAAACATGTGACAGCATTGAATTTAGTAATATATAAAGAAGACAGAATTTATATATATATATATATATATATATATTGAGAGAGAGAGAGAGAGAGAGAGAGAGAGAGAGAGTATGACTCTACACTCTACATTCTCTAAAATATTCTCTAATTATTACCAAGTGCTCTGTATTGATCTTCTAATATACTGAGCCTATTTTATTAAATTTAAAAAAAAAAAAAAATCTTAAATGGCGGTGGGCTGGCCATGTTGCAAGAATGGCAGACAATCGATGGACATCACGACTCACAACGTGGATTCCCCGAGACCACATGCGCAACCGAGGCCGGCAGAATATTAGATGGAAAGACGAGCTAGACAGGTTCAGGAAGTACTGGCTCTGTGACACCCATGATAGAGAAGTGTGGCAAATCCTGGGGAAGGTCTATGTCCAACGATGGATGCTAAAAGACTGATGATCATGATGATGATGATGATGATGAAATTTCAAAATTTCAACAACACAAATCAGGAATATCATATAATATATTATTATAAGATATCTGATATGTGATGGCTCTATTTCATAAAGTACTCACTACGTTCAACATTAAATATTAATTTAAGTCAGAGTAGAGCTTAAATATGATGAAGTAAAGGATTGGCTGTGCAAACATATTTATGTTTCTGCCCTGTTTGGGTTGCTTCAGGCAAATGATATGATTTATTTCAGATACCTCTTCATGACATTCTTTTTTTTGGGAGGGGTTTATTTTCTAGGGTATAGGATATCCTTCTTATTCTATCTATATATCTTTTTGTTTTTTTATTTAGTGGTTGGTGATTACTTGCTATGATTTTCTTTTTTAAATGGTGGAGATACTGTGCTTGCTGTTAGTTATAAATTTGAAGGAAGTACTGTAGGCATTTTCCTTATCAGTATGTTGTTAAAGCATCAGCTCTACGTAATATGTTCCCTCTCTGAGAGTATTTTACTCTTACTTCATCCTGTATACAATTATCAGTTGA
Organism: Thysanoteuthis rhombus; assembly: GCA_963457665.1. Taxonomy (NCBI): domain Eukaryota; kingdom Metazoa; phylum Mollusca; class Cephalopoda; order Oegopsida; family Thysanoteuthidae; genus Thysanoteuthis; species Thysanoteuthis major. Next base: position 11,114,999 of record OY735203.1, read on the forward strand.
ATTTTGATCTGACATTTTCACTGTCTTGGGTCAAGTGCATTCACAAGGTAGAAAATTATGTTGAAAAATAGAAATTTGTAGTGGAAAATGAATATTTTTTTATCATTAAGTAACAATATCTTCATGTGCCCCCTTCCAATAGATAAAGGCACAGTGGATCATGGGGCATAATGAATCATTATGATCTTTCACAGATGGATACCTGATAGGAAGGCTACTACTATTTTTTTTCTCAAATCAACACATCGGACATCTCATTTTATGAAAGACCTCTGTGTTTGAGCATCGGCTAAGGGACCTGATTTCAAGCCAAAAGTAATACTCAGAGGTTTTCTAACTTTCATCATAGAGCCACAACTATGTCAGAATAGAAGTTGGAGTGGAGTTTAACCCCGCAGCAGCCAGGCCTGTTTTTAAAAAAAATGTAATTGTATCAAGTGAATGTACTTTTCCTCTTACAAGGCTTTGAAAATGGCTGAAAATCCTAAATGTAAAAAGATGATGCCCTTTTTGACAGCTTTTCACTTCAACTGTATGCTTTAAACAGCATATTTTTTATTGTTTTAGTGAAAAACTTTCAATCTGGGCATCACCTTTTTACATCATTTTCAGCGCTTGTAGTAGGAAAAATATATAGAATATACTTGATCTGACTCCATTTTCAGATTCTACAGACAAATGTAGCCAAAGTCACTGAGTTTCAAGGCATGCAGCCAGAATGTAGACAGAAGAGCTTGTTTAGCAAAACACATAAAATTGAGTCAAATCTAAAAGATTTTCATTTTCAAACCTATTAGAAATATAGACCTAATATTTTGGATTTATCCGTAATTTCGTTTTAGGAGCAACTATGCTTTCTTTTAGTAGAATCTGAGAGGGTCACCGAGGGAACACCGGCTGATTTGGTATGGGATTACCCAATTGCTTTCAAGACTGAGAATGTAATTCAGTATTAAATGTTTTCTTTACTGTGCATAACTTTGACCACTGAATGTTAGAGAGATTTTTATGATCCCTTTCTGAAGTATAGTCTACAATTCAACAATATTTTAATAAAATGTTTAGTTGGTTTCACTCCAGGACTAATTAAAATCATTCAGTCTTGTGTTGATTCACTGTTCCCCAGGGGATGAGTCACTGTGAATTAGAGCTGGGGTATGGTGGATCAAAAATGAATGAAAAAAACCCTAGTGTCAGCCACTAACTTAGAGATATATTACTCTCTTATCTTAATTTAACCAATTTCACAGCCAAATATATAATAAGAATTAGCTTTTATCTACTACTAATTTTTCCCTGATCTACTGCACCCCAGGACACTACCAGGAGAGGCACATGGTCTGAAGATGGCAGAAGTGTGAAACTGGCTGTCACCCAGAAGGGCTAATTTCTGTCTTGTCTACATTTACATATGCTTTATCCCCAATATCAAATACTTTCTCTCATAAATGATGCAACTCCCAAATACAATAACAACATATATGTATATATGTATATTGGGGTAAGAGAGAGAGAGAGAGAGAGAGAGAGAGAGAGAGAGAGAGAGAGAGAGAGAGAGAGAGAGAGAGAGAGAGAGAGAGAGAGAGAGAGATGGAGTTATTGCTCAGCTGTCTGTATTTTTCCCACTGGTATCAGTGATCAGTGTTTGAGACCTGATAAAAGTAAGAATTTTGAATGCTGATTTTCAAGTACACATGTTTTGTAAGAATTATCAGTTAGAAGATCCAGCAATGCATCAATTTGAAATTTTTTAGGGGGAAATGAACTACAGGATCTTTTTGTAAGTTAACTAAAGTTTAAAAGGAAGAATACATGTCTCATACATGTGTGGCACAAAAGAATTTGTGAAAGTTGAGAGGATATCAAAGATGGAGAACATTGTAGATGCCTGTATGTCAAGAACCATCTCTTTATTGATGGAGACCAATCCCGCAATCAGTCTCGTGCTGAGATGTCATTTCAAACAATTTGTTCAATTATTCAAACATTCTTGGAGGATCTTGATGTGTATGAGTGTTCACAATGCTCATCATCTTTGACATCCTTGGCTTGAGATGATTCTCAAGTATACACTTGCATGCAATATGATCAGATGACTTGTTTTTCGGAAAAAAAAACTTCAAAAGTGCTCAAATTTCTTTGAACACCAGACTCACTAAATAATTGTTAAATAAATGAATCTTATTGAAGAAACGCAGAATGAGAACCATGCAATGTGCACATGAAAGAATTATGCTCAACCTCTCATGGAGAGACCACAAGACAGCACGATAAATCCGGGAGAAGACAGGAGTCAGGCACATCATAGAATTCATTAAAGAACTCAAATGGCAATGGGTTGGCCATGTTGCAAGAATGGCTGACAACCGATGGACATCACGACTCACAAGCCGGCAGAGCACTAGATGGAGAGATGAGCTAGACAAATTCAGAAAGTACTGGCTCCGTGATGCCCATGATAGAGAAGTGTGTCAAATCCTAGAGAAGATCTATGTCCAACAACGGATGTTAAGAGTCTGATGATAATGATGATTAATTGAAGAAAAAGGAATTATATTTGGAGAGTGATCTTTAGTTGTTCTTAGGAATTCTGTTTTTTGACAAACTCTCAACATCTTTAAAAGGTTATGACATAGAAAGAGTGGAATGTACAAAACAAAAAGGTTACCTGTACTATTGATGTGATCATGAAGAGAAGGGTAAAACCAAATGCCCAGAAAGTTTCTGCTGCCAGTCCTGACAGATACAATTCCTCCATTGGGAAAATAAATCTGAAAAAACAGAAACAAAATTAATTGAAATTTCGTTCTATCATAAAGATGAAGCTTGAACATTGAAATGTCTAACAAAGGCCAAAGTGTATATCCAGTACAAATGAGAAGTCTTAGCCTAATGTGAGTCTGGGAGGTTTATTAATCATAAATAAGTGAAAGAAGAAAATCTCTGACTTTCAAAACCAAGGCTTAAGGGCATTTTTATGGAATAAGTCATCCCAAGTAACAACAAATTCATTTTTGTTCAAAGTAAAAGATTACAAAACCAAATAAAAAAAAACATATTTGAGATTCTGTTTTTCTGTAACAAAAAGCATATCAACATCTTTGGAAACTTTTTTTCTAGTTTTACAAGAAAGTACTGAATTTTAAGTGAAGACGATAGTCTAAAAGTTTTATCCTTTTACTTATGAAATTCAGAACAGACATTTTATTTCTATTTTAAATATGAACGATTCCAATGGTTTTATCATTTCTATAACATGGATTCTTACTGAATTTTGTTTATTCAAAATGAATCATTGTTGCCCATTTTCGAAAGCTTTGTACCAAGGTAACAATGAGTGACTCACAATCTTCTTCACTGAGAGCAGAATAAAAATGTTTATTATCCATAAAATGATGATCTAAGGTTTGTATACTTTTTACTGTAGCACAGAAAAAAATGGCACTACTTGGTGAGATTTTTGTCAGTGCAATACTGATAAAACTTGGGGAACAAAGCAATTCAAAGTCCAATTAGCTACTTAATAATAATTGTGTAGAGTTTGTGTTCATGCTCTACCCAATAATCTTTATTTCAATGATAACAAGGCAATATATTTGATGATAATCAAAGAATAATTTCCTTTACTTATTTGCAAATAATTACAATGTAATCTCTGTGAATTGGAAGTGGCATGATATCAAGCTTAAGTGAGTGATTGAAAATTATTTCAAACAGCTTGTGAGATTAAACCTAACGTTACATTTAAGCTTCTGAATTATCAATAATTACACTATATTTTGGAAATGCTATTTTCAAACATGATAGTTTATATAGTTTGATAAAAAAACTAATATAATGATGCAGGTAAAATATATATGAAATGATGGAAATTTCATGAAAAACATCTATCGATGTTTTGCAGAATAGAATGGAAAAGCATTTCAAGATTAGCTACTCTATTTTCATTGTTTGACTCCGGCTAGGAGCAGCAAAAACTTATTACTTGGATGGTACCAAAGCCGGCAGAATACAAGATGGAGAGACGAGCCAGACAAATTCAGAAAATACTAGCTCTGTGATGCCCACAATAGAGAAATGTGGTAAATCCTGAGGAAGGTGTATGTCCAACGACGGACGTTAAAAGACTGATCATGATGATGGCTCTATTTTCTCTTTGTGAATTATTCAACAAAGGGACAAAATGCTAGTAAGAATATCTTCCACATAAGCATTTTCTTTTTCTTTCCCACCATTGAGCTCTACATGTAGAGATAAAAGAATCCACATAAGAAATGCAATAAGTTTAAGCATTTGCTAAAATATAAACTTCAGAAGTTTAATCAAATTGGACTGAGAAAAAGTATCAAAGATATTTTTAAAAGAAAGATATATTTGGTTTAGAATTTTTTATATGTTGTTAGCTGAGGTAAGCTTGAGATAAATTTGCTCCTACTCCATTCTATAGAAAGCATTACCAAGGATGATAATTTGCATCAGCAAAAGGTTAAAAACGTCTCAGCAAATTTTGTTTAAAATCATAATACAACTTTCTAAAAATGATAAACCTAATTTTGTGAAACTTGTTGTCCAAAGATTGGAAAAAAAGAGACTAATTTTCAGGAGGCATTTATTGAAAAACATATATATATATATATATATATATATATATATATATATATATATATATATATACATATTAGTTATACAATAGAGTTCATAACAGCACTAGTTTATATAAAAAATACCCTGCTTCATCAATATTGCGAAGATTATTCATCATATCAAAGTTTAACTCTTAATTTCAAAAACCACTTGATACCACTCCTATTAGACAGAAGAGCTCTTCAGTGGAAGAAACAAATTTACCAAATTATCATGTAAGATGGAATTAAAAAAATCAACCTAAAGTAAAAAAGGAGTCAACTTTAATCAGTAGTTATTCTCTATGATATTAACATTCAGATTTTCTTATATGAATTTAAGAGTCAATTACAGCCACAAAGTAAATTATTTTTGTTAAGTATTGAATTCTATGTGGAGTTATCTCCCTTTCACGGGAAAATTTATTTTATTTACTTTCAGTGAGGCAGCCATTGTTCATGTTCTGAGTGGGAGACTGCCATATTGTTTAAGGTAAATCAGTTGTAACTGTCTTAAATGACTTAACAATCTTCTCACATTACCGTCCATTTATATATTGATAGCTTTCCGAACGTCAAATCTGTTAATAATTTACATATACAAAACATAATGTCATCATCAACTGTTATAATTCCACTGCTGAACAAAGGCCTTTCCCACCTCCTTCCATGATGAGTGTGATTGTGTTGACCTCTATCATGTCTTACTGGCAAACTTTTCTCACCTTTACATCTTGTGTTTGGTCTTTTCCTACTACATTTACTGACCCACAGGCACCTATTGGTTAGCCTTCATCTCCATATGTTGTCCCTTCTTCATGTTAAATGCCCTGCCCATCTCCATTTTTGTTGCTTAATTACTTGTACAATATTTTCCACCATGATCCTCTCTCAGATCAATGCTGTTCATTTTTCTTTGCTTTGAGTTATTCCTCGCATTGTTCTTTCCATTGCCCTCTGTATAGTTCTGAGTTGGTTTTCGAGTGGTTTTATAAGTATCAGGTTTTGCACCCTCATGTCATAGATGTATTGATTATATACTTTACATTTAAAGCATATAAACAATTCATTTTTCAGTATGTCTCTATTCATTCCAGATGCTTTCAATATCATATAATAATACCAGATGTGCTGTCTTATTCCAGTTTTGTAGTCTTTCTCTAGTTTTATTGTCTAACAAAGGGGTAAATGAATTTCTTCTCATCTTAAGGATTCATCCTCTACACTAATGGTCTTTATGGGACTTCATCACTTTTGTCTTCGGCCTGTTCATCTTTAACCCTATTTTTGGCTTTCTCTATTTATATCACTTGTCTTCTATATGTTTTGTAGATCATCTGCAATTTCTGATATTAATGCAATGTCATCACAGTATTCATTCCTTTATACCACTTTTCAATGAGCACAGACACTACAATCTGATTTTAGATAGAGGGTTAAGGAGCAACACTTTTTATCCTCGGCAGGATGAACAAATATATGAGCTGACCCATATGTAGATAATATTGATGCTGGTAGTAATAAAGTTAGGTATTATACTTTCATTGATCAAACAATTTCATATTGGAAAATGAAAAAAAAAGTGTCACAGATCAAAGATTTCTTTGGATAAAACTGGAAGAAAAAGGGGAAAAAAAAGTAAGAAAGTAAGGAAAAATCATCAAAAGAAAAAATGTCATTCATATTTGAATACCTTGTAATGCCTTCCTTCATCAAATGATGAGATTGTGAAATCTTTTTCCCATTCACCGGACTGATAAAGTTTGACTGTCCATGGCCAGATGACACCTTCTGTCAGATTAGTCCCACACTTGTCAATCAAAATTACATCATCAGAAGATCTCACTGCCACCCCACAGTTGCAGGCCACGTATTGATTGCATTTGCGATAGTAAGTATTGATCTGAAATTGTGTAAAATAGAAAATCATAAAATCAATCAAAATTTAGAATGCTACCACATAAGGCAGGGCCTCTGAAATGTTTCTTTTTGTGACCCCTTTTGATGAGGCAAAATTTTTCATAACCTTTTTGGATGGGGCGAAATTTCTTGAAACTCCAAACTTATTTAGTAAATCTGTGATATTACAGTTACTAAACATAGCCAGAAAATTGCAACAAATTCATAATCTGTAACAAGTTTTATGATATTTATTATGAAAAAAAATTACTTTTGAAAATGAATCACTAAAATGTAACAAAGAAGAATTTCATTTAAGAGAAAAATTAGTTTTAACATTGAGATATTTTACCAAAAGCACCAAAGGGAGTACATTTTTATAAAGATATAAAAAAATAACTTTAGTTAAATATTGATTGTTTAAAAAAAGGATTTCATATATTTTTGCAATCCCTAATAATCTTCATGTAACTCCTGGAGGGGTCTTGACCCCTTACTTTATGAAGCTCCAGTATAAAAGACTGTTTGTTGAAAATGCTCTTGAATTAATATTAAATTTCTTTTAAAAATTTTAAATATTTATATATTCATACAAATACTTAGACAGATGGAAGATCAAATAAACAATAAGATTCAAGCTTAAAAGTTTTATAGATTCTAGATGACATATTTTGTCACTATTTTGAAAAACTTAATTCATTTCCAATACATTTCAATGGAAAGTCATCTGAATGTATTTTATATTAAATACTAATATACGAAGAAGAAAATTCCATCAAGTTTCATAGTGAATCATCAGTGATATATTTTGATAGTCAGGGTTGGCCCATGTACCAGTGACAAGGGCTGTTACCTAGGTGCTCCAAGTACCAAGGGGCACCTGATCTGTGTCAGTGTGTTTTCTGCCAAATATACACAAATTACTTCTTAAATAAATAAATAATTATATTTTCTGAAAGCAAATAAAAAATTCACAACTACAATATGCACATATTCTATGGTACATCTTTTGTAGTTTAGATATTTATTTCATTAATACAGATAAGTGGCATTTATTGTTTAAAATATTGGGTCATATTTTTACTAATCGATGTACATTTGATGAAGAAATTGCATTATTTCTTATTTGTAGGAACTTTAAGAAACATGTACTGTGAAACATAACATTTTGTATGGTTTTGACATTCTTCTCTATTCGATTCTATTATTCTGACTCTTAGATATTACACTGTCCTGATCATAGAATAAAGCAAAATAAAACAGAATCATCCATAAATCTTTTGGAAAAAGTTAACTTAAAGTGAATCAGATAAAGATTCAAGAAAATTAGTAGATTGTGATGAAGACTGTGGAAGTATTGATTGTACTGGGACAGCTGACTAGATATTTCACCTATATGATATCCAACAAAATTATCCTGGTTCAAAGTGTTTAAATTCATATAACTCAAGCTTAGATTTCCAGCTACACTCGATTATATAACAACGAATAATCAACATCATTTTTTACAGCTTTATATTCTTATTACAATGAGTATAAAGTTGTTTTTGGATATTCAATAGTGTAAACTAATGAATCCACTGATTTTTTCACTATTTTTTCATTTAATCATATGACTTCTTCAGGGAAAAAATTTGTTCAATTATTTTTTTTTAGATTTAGGTTTTATAAAAAAACTAAAACTTACAGAGTAAGGCAAGTTTGCGTGCTGGTAGAAAATATATTCTCCTTCATGGTAGTTGCTGTAGTAACTGCAAAAGAATAAAACAGTATTTTAAAATTCAGGATCAAAAGGCGGATTTTCTGCTTCACAATACAACAATACCTTGAATACTGCAGTTTTGATTAGTACAGGTATTGATGTAGTATGGCTGAAGTATTGCTGCACATATTACTGTAACTCAGTGTAAGCTGGGAAAAAACACATTGAATTATAGAAAAAAAAATCTTGAACAGTGCAATTTCGAACAGTAGGTAATATTTTAGAATGAATTAACCACACTAAAAACATTTAATATGTTGAAGTGAAAACCCCGATTTCAAAGAATTTTTTTGACAATCAAACTCATACTAATTATTATCTCCTTCACACAGTGTTTAAGCCAATCTATTCTACAGCCTTCCTAAGACTATCTGTGTGTAAAGAGGGGGCCAATAGTGGACTAATTTCTTAATATTCTATTTTTCCAATGAAACATTCATCCATCATCATGATATCTCCAAAGTTTCTCAATGGATTTCAATGGAATTTATTGGTAAGATTGACAATAGGAAAAGTAGGTTGATACAGGAATTTTCCTTGGCTTGATAGATATTCCAGTTTTTTTTTCATTGACGTTTTTGTATATGCTCCTGACTGTCCATATTATATCTTCAAAAGTTCTCAAATAACTATAACAAAAATTTGTAGAAGGATGAACAATGAATTTTGAAAAAGTGATTGAATTTTAAAAAAACAACATTTTTATGGTACTTATACTTATTTCCTTCATATCCTTTTACAAAGTCAGAACTGAAAAATTGAAAACTAAAGATGAATAGAATTGTTAGACAATGTAGTCTTGAGCAATCACATTGAATAGCATGGGAGAATCATGATTAATAATGTATAATGTATTAGTACAGAAAAATCACCAAAATTTTAGATATCCTGGAAAGAGAGTAAGTTCTGGAATTTACTACAGTGACTAAAAAAAAATGAATGTTGACCTATTGTTGCTGGTAGTGAAAGGGCCTTCATAACAGTTCAAGTTTGAAGGCCCCATAGCAGTTCAATAATCAGGGTCCCCCATAATATTTCATGCATCAGGGCCTCCAAAATGAAAGCACACCACTGCCAAAGACTTGTGTTGTTCATAACCTTTCATGTTTATAAGTGAACATATAAAGGAAAGTTGACAAAAAAAGAATCTAAAATGTTGGGCATTTTTTGTTAGTCAACACCATGAAACCAAAAACCCTATCCCTAACCAATAGCCCAAGGGTGGGGATGGGTTGTGATCATTTTGGTCGGCAGGGATTAATGAAAAAACCCCAAAATAATAAGTTCGACATTGCTAAATTTTTTTTCAAACTTTTGACAGCATTATCCTTTTCTTTCAACAGAACAACAAAAATCAGACAGCTTGAATGATCTTGAACCCAACTGAAAAGATTTGCAAGATTAACCATTTAGGAGAAAAGTTGAAAGGTTCTGAAAGTCCAAGATCAAATTGCTATTAAAGCTTGACCCCAATACTAAATCACAAGCTGAGTTTCTAGTCAGCAAGAGAGAGAAAATGCTATTCAACTTGTTCTCTTCTTTTTAGGCTTCTGTACTTTAAAATTATGGGTGTTAGCTTGGGAGGGGACAAACGAAAACAACCCAAGCTGATGACCCACTTGCAAAAAGAAATGTCTTTATTTTAAATACAAATGTACTTTTAATCAGAACTGAATTCAAAATTACTCATACAAAAAAATGAATGAAAAGCCTTTAGTAGGCACGATTGCATTCTTTTCTTATATATTAAGTAAATAAAGCCCCCTCATATGCTTTTATCAATCCTCTGTCAAATAACTTCATATATTCATGTGAAGATAGTCAATATTCTTTTCTTCTTCTTATCAAGCATCAATAGAGTTGCTCGTTATCTGTTTTACAGACTTTTAACAGTGATAAAAATATTACAAATACTGATTTTGTTGACATTGTTATTTCTTTCATACTGTGTTCAAAACTTGTCAGTCACACCCTTATTTATTCTTCAGATAACAGAGGACTTGATTGTATTTTTGACAAAACTTCTTGTATAGTAGAGATTCTTAGCTTTGGAAACACTAATGGGCTTAAAGTACATATGGTTTTTGCAAAAAGTATCAGATACTCTTCAAAAGGTTGATTTTACCATACTTATCCATCTTCAAAATTGACAGATTTTGGACAAAAGATTTTTTATTTCTATATCTAATTTTTCAAGGTTCAATCTTGTTTCAATATTTATTTGATCTTTTGATTTTCAAAATTTTTGTCCAAATTCTGTTAATATTGAAGCTGTATCTTCATCAGTCTTTTATTGCTTGTCATTGGACATATACCTCCCCCAGGATTCAACAGACCACTTTATCATGGGCATCGCAGAGCCAATATTTTCTGAACTTGTCTAGTTTGTCTATCCAACTTGTATTCTGCCAGCCTCGGTTTAACATGTGATCCCTAAGGATCCATGTTGGGATTCGTGATGACCATTGTTCATTTGCCATTCTTGCAACATGACCAGCCCATTGCCATTTGAATTTACTAATGGATTCCATGATGTCTTGGACACCTATCTTTTTCCTAATTGTACCATTTCATGATCTTTTCATGTGATGTGGCATTGTTCTTAATTTAAGAACCATTCTTTTGTTAATGTTTCATGTTTCAGCTCCATTGGAGACTATCGGGAGGACTCAATGGTTGTATATCCTCCTTTTTAGGACTAAGGGGATTTAAAATTAATTACTAATTATTTCTCATTCAGAATTACTTTGTGTATGATAACAAGTTATACTAATATAATTTAATGAAAATATCTCAGTTTGGATGCAAAAGAACATTTTCCAGGGAAGACGTCTAATTGCATACATATGAAAAAAAAAATAGAATATGATAGTTGCGAATGTATTGTGACTGATAACACTGTTATGAATGCAGAATAGAACTTAGACACAGCTTCTCCGCACAACTAACTGAGCTTAACCTGAAATAAAAAGCTAAATCCTCCATGGATTCATCAGCTAGACTTACACTACGATTGTTCTCTTCTGGGTTCGTATTGGCATCTGAGATTAAAAGAGAAGTCATTGCCGTCATGTTTTCTATGCCTTCCTAAGCTAGTTTGCAAACCTAACGTCCTATAACCTTCCTAACAGATGTTCTGCTGTTTCAAAGAACAACAACTACCATGCTTTGTTAGCATGGTATGAGTAAGATAATATTTTCAATAATCATTTGAGTATGTTCACGAAAATGTTGAGTTCGACGTATCGGTCCCTTGTACCAGCTGGTTCATCTATCTTCCTTTTCAGAAGGTCATTTCTAGTAAGACGGACGCAGATGCAATGCCATTGTTCGCGTCCGGGGTTTCCCGTGATAAGCTGACATTCCAGCACACCCTGTTCTCGTGCAGGTTCAGGTACATTGGAGATAGAACCAGGTTACAGCTGATATAATATCAAGCTGACGAGCAAGATCTAGGTAGGTTTATAGTGGCACTCGTAGAGAACTTAGTGGAAGTGGAATTGAGTATTATGCTTGATTTAGTAAGTGATTCATCATCAGTCTTTTATCGTCTGTCCTTGGACATATATATTCCCGGGGTTCGCCACACTTCTCTACTGTGGGCGTAGCAGAGTCAATACTTATTGATATTTTTGGGGCTGTCGATCCATCGTGTATTCTACCGGCCGGAGTTGTGCATTTGAATCCTGGGGATCCATGTTGTAAGTCGGTTGTCTGCCATTCTTGCAACATTCTTGCAACATGTCCAGCTCATTACCCTTTGCGTTTTCCAGTGGATTCTATAATATATCAGACTCCTATCTTCTCTCTGATATACTATGTGGTCTCTCCATGTGAGGTTGAGCATGATTCTTTCATGTGCATGTTGCATACTTCTCAGTCTGAAGGTAAGTCTCTTGGTTAGGTTCCATGTTTAAGCTTCATAGGTGACTATCGGGAGGATGCATTGGTTGTGTACCCTTCGTTTAAGGATTAATGGGATCTTCTTGTTTTTGAAAATTGAACTTATGAGCATTTCGTACTGGAATCTTGTCTTTTATGCTTGTTGATGAGACTAAGAAACAGGCATTGCGAAGTGAACGCAGGTCAACTCTGAAGGCAAATTAGTTTATCATTATTATCATTATTATTATTAAAAGTTGGAATTTCGTTGTATCCTAGTTATATCTATATAATTTCTGAACTGATGAAGTAGCATTAGGTGCATTGATTAGAGAAAACGACTATATGTGTGTGTGTGTGTGTGTGTGTGTGTGAGTAAAATGGAATTAATGAGATCATTACAAATACAATTACTTATACAATAAACAGCATTGAACAGACAACTTGTCAGATAAATCTTACCTTCCATCGAATGTGGTAATATGAGTTCCACTCAAAGACTTGCAAACTGAGTTTTCCATTTTGCCTTTTTTGGTAATCTACAAAATAAATTAGATTCATTCAGCATTCTTTTCGAATACACAAGAATGCGATATGATATGATATTCCACTAAGAACATAACATGTTGAGGGATGTTGGATTTGGTAAATCAAGCTGATGTTACGAACTACGCAATAAATATTTTGATTTGACCTTTGATGTAACTTCAAATACATCTACACGAGTGTGCACCTTTTTTCAACCATGTACGACGTATGTGTCTATTTTTACACCAATTTTCTTTCCTTAATTACGTGACAATCTTTATACCTAGCTTATGCTATGACAAAGAAAAAGGGAAAAGATAAGTTACTCAACATGTTGACAGAAGTATACACTGTACTAATGTAGGACTTGAAGTTGAATTCAATGGACATTAAGTTACTGAACTAAAACTGTCGCTTTTTTACATTATAGAGAAAATACTGAAATTGAAGGATTTACTAATTTTTTGCAGATTCATTGTAAATAGAGGTATAATCCTGTATTATTTGAGGAGACGACCTCATCATTAACGGTGTCTACCCGAGAAGTCCGACTCTTTTTCAAATGCAATTTCAAATCGGGACACGATGCTGTTTAAGCTGCTGATAACGTCAATAAAGCATTTTAGTGAACACAACCGAAATGCAAACAATTCAGCGGCTTAGGAATTGAAATAAGGATAGCAATAATAAACTTCAGATTAAGACTAAATCTGTTTTTTAAGGAAAAACGAATATCGATATCAGTGGCCAACGACCCACAAAGAACGGTTTGCACACTTTTTGGAGTCTGTGGGACTTCAACAGCGACCATATCTTGTCACCTCAAGGCAATAAGAAAGATCTAAAAGTTGGAAAAATCTGATCCACATCAACTGAATCAAATCGTCCATGACATTTAAATGCCTCTTATTTATCGACTAATCTATGCCTAAGCTTTGACAATCAGGATATGGAGTCTTATGGCATGCTCCATATTCACTTGACATTCCCCTACGAGTTATTTTTAATCATTTCGAACGCAATAAAAAGTTCAGTGACAATTTTTATCTGAATAACTTTTAATATCACAACTCGACTTTCACCAATCTATATCCATAGATTCGTGGTTAACGTTATGATTCCTTTCTATTAAGATTAACCAGAAAAGAAAAATCAAATCTTACATCCTTCTACCCAAATTAATTTCAAATCTCCAAAAAACTCGAATCGTCATAATATCACATGATTTGTTCATTCTAAAAGATGAAGATATTTATTCTTACCGGTACGTATACAGAAATTGCTGGAATCGGAACATGGTCTGCGATTATGTTCAGTGTAACGTTTGTTTCCGTTTTGATACCAATGACGCTGTTGATAGCACCATAGACAGGAATTCGGAAGGTTTGTCGCCAATTTTCCGCTGTGATTGGTATATCACACGGAGACTCACCGTATGGATCGACTCTGGGACCAAAAACGACTTGAGGAATGGCCGTTCCGTTCATACACTGTTCAGGGCTGTTGTTAGCCGTGAAATGAAATTTAACATCACAATACAAAGGTTTTCTGGCCAAAAGACACCAAAAACGTGGAGGAACATTGGACTTGGCAAGAATGAAACCAGCATCGCCGCCTTCGTCCACTGTTATTTTTTCATCGTTGAGAATCTGGAAACCGAAAAGAAGAACAGATCAAATTGAAACATATTTCTTTTTGTCCAACAATTCTTATAATTGATAAATATCTCTCATGAAGTAGACTCGACGAAATTAACCGAGAAAAACACGCAGACGTAGCTGCAATGAGCTATCACGTTATCTACTCAACCAATCACAACTCGTAAGACGAAAAGCTACCTGTTTACGATATAAACAAGCAACTTGACTAATTCAGGCAGACAGCGAAAGGTCGCTTCTCGTGAGAATGGTCTGACACACTCACACGCATTCACTCATTGTGCACACAACATACACAAAGCAAGTTCCAAGTACCGAGAACTTCTTCTTTGTCGATTGACAATTACAGAAAATAACATTCAACTTGCAAAGACTTTCTATCTTTGCGCAGTAACACACAAACTTTAGACATTTTTATTCTTTAAAAATCTCGACTTTATTAGCATTTGCATGGCTATTGAACTGTTCCAACAACGTTCTTACTAATCGAGTAATACTAACATAGCAACACTCTTTTAGTTTTCACAAATCTCATGTTATTTATATTTTATATACAAGCCTTTTGTTCTTCATTTATATATCTGTTATATACCTGTTTACCTTTCTCCCTTCACCACTTTCACTTCGCATAACAATGTTCCCTTATTTTACTCTTTCGTAATCCAACTTGATGATGATGATGATCATGATGATGATCAACAACTACTACTACTACTACTACTACTACTACTACTACTACTACTACTTTTTTTTCCCAGTTTTACCCAGGAACTACTTCTTCTACTGATTAAACACAACCCAAAATTATTGTTAGAGGACAATTGAGTCAGATTCTAAGAATGGATTCAGAATAAATAGATAAACATAACTATGACTAAAATTCCACAACAGATTTGTGCAAGGTTCTGCAGCTGAAACACAAGGCCATATCACGCACGTCGGAGGTGCTCTATCCCTTACCACCTACGTCAACATCATTGAAGACCAGGTAAAACCCTTCATTGCAACAATCGTCCGGTGGTCACATCATTCAACAGGACAATGCAGCATACCACATTACTCGAATTGTTTGAGAAACATGAAGAAAACTCGCCTGTGTTCCCCTGGCCACCAGACTCAATCCTCTTGAACACGTTGGATGTGTTGGGCCAACAAGTACGCTCTGAAGATCCCCCGATACTTTATGAAACCTTTTCTTCGGGGTGGAGGTCTAGCTGATCAGGCATGAGCTGTTTTTCGGACACATGGAAGACCAACTCTTCATTTGGCAGGTGGTTTTAAGAATTCGGCTTTTCGGTATGTATAGATTTTTTTATGAACACCGCTGATCTTAGCGCATATCTATATTCCTTGAACATTTCATGATTGACTGATTGCAAGAGGAGCTCACATACAACTTTACAATGGCGAGTACAGGTTTATTTTGAGTACGTAAACTATAAGTACAAAAGAAAATCTTTTGTACTTATTCATATCAGTCTTCAACGCCATTTCGTAATGAAATTTTCCTTTTAGTGAAATGCTTTTAATTATAGAGCCGCTTTGAAAAAACAAACATCCGTTCTCCAAGTGCGTGTTTGCAAGATTGCAGCGACGAATCAAGATAAATTCGGTAAATGATCGGGATTGGTTCGTGAATTTTCTGTGTAAAAATGAGTAAATAGTCAGTCACGTGGTAAACTTCATTGAAAAAAACTGATTTGAATTTTCTTCGAGTTTGGGTTGATGTTATTATTGAAAAGAAAGAAACCGGAAGAAGGGAAGATAACTCATACAAGCTGCACTTCCGTAAAATGGCCAAAGTAATTATGATTACATTGTGAATAGAACACCCCACAGAAACCCTTAAAATTGATATTCTGATCAAATACACCGTACACAGTCTTTTTATCCAGCTTCAATGAGAACGCCTTGCAATGTGGTCTCAAATTTAGATTTGGTTTGAAAGTTAATAAAAACGGTTAGAACTGAAACTCACGTGTATTCGTTGTTTGAAGGGCAAGCTGTTCACTTCCTGACTTGTAGTGTTTTGGCAGTTGTAATCATAACATGCTGTCAGTGAACATCGAAACTGGAAAGAAAGAAGAGAATATTTCAAGTTTTGAAAAAAGGTCTTTATTTCGTTTGTTCCTGTAGCGATACATAAATGGATAAAAATCTCATCAATTTTAGATCTTGGGTTGGGCTAGTCCAGTACACAAATGATACATTTCTCTTTAAATGTAAAAAAAAAAAAAAAAAAAAAAAAAAAAAAAAGAAATCAGTCTTTTCAATTCTAAACAGGTCATGCGTTAGAAGTTTACTAGGGGCTTCTGCCAAACCCTCGTCATTTAGTTATAGCTTGTAACATGTTGATATCACCAGTCATTTAAAACAACAATACATTTACTTGACCACACATTTTTCTTCCGAATAAGTTTTTTTAAATCGCACACGAATATACCGTCAGATACAGAGAAAATCAGTCAGGTGAGAAAATGTTCCATGAAGACATTTTGCTGGAACACACAAGAAGATATTCCTAAGCCCTGTTCTACAGCAGCAAGTACACTTGGATAGTTATTCTAAAAATAGCTTCATCTGAGACACTCAGTCTGGGAAGAGTAACTTTCTTTTCTGAGATAATTAGTGTTAAAAATTATACATAGACCATCCTAGAAGACAGTGAATTTTGCATCTCACGCCTCTACCTTTACCCTCCTCTATAAGAGAGGCACACCCGATTTGATCTTCATCCGGTTTTCATTCTGGACTTTGCAGAATGTGTGCAGCCCCAACAACCATTTCACTAACATACGTAAGCATTTATGCACATACTAAGATACAAACCAATACTTTAGTTTCTTTATTTCCTGCATATGCATATGGCCATTTTAAAACTACATATTGATATCATGCACTTGTATATAAATTAAACTATTATCACTATTATTCTAACAAGTAGTAAAACAACTTTAAAAGTACATTCTCTTTTTATTTTTTCTAATGAGAATTACAATTGAATCATTATATTTTATACACATTTCAATAAACACATTCTTTGTTACTTTGATATTTGTTCTTTATTTCACTTGATTGCCTGCGTATTTCTCAATGCATTAAAACTTGCATTTATCATTCTGATTTGACATCACAAACCGGTCAGCTGCCTCCCTATTTTTGTGCCTATAGCTTTTGGAGAAAGAAATCTTTCTTCTCTCACTTTTTAAATTTTCCTGAACAGACAGCCGCCATGAAATAATTACATTTTCGATGAGGGATACTACCCCTGATTTTACACTTCATACAGAATAGTGAAATTACATTTCAATCGTAGTTGGTTATATAGTTAGGTATTCAACTGGATTCTGAAACTAATAATCTAGTTAACTCGACTGAATAACCACTACAAGCTACATATAGCTTTTCATCGAATGGAAGCAAATATTAAGTAATTTTTCCGATGAGACTTTCAAAGAACATGCAGATGTTCAAAGTCGTATGAACACTACAAATAATTATTGGTGACTACTAGTCGTAAAACCGTAAATAGATACTGGTATTCTCAAATATGTATTTATTCGATGGTACCTATTCCATCAAAAATGAACAAACAATACTCTGGATAATGAGTACAACTATAGGGTATTCTGACTTCCAATTATAGCCTTTTCTAAAGCTTTATATTTTGATGTACTTTGTAAAATAGACGCTTGGTGTCGTTTTAGAGAGAAAAAAATCTTGAGGGAAAGTGGAAATGCCAAGACCATTTTACAATAAATGTGTAGTCTGCTTCATTCCAACTCTGTTCTAGTGGTCATTGTTAAGATCTGGACATCTGAAAAAAATCTCTTAAGGTGGCGCAGATGTATTTTCCCCCCTCCTACACATATACTACAAACGAAACACTCGTCCTCTAGCCATCCAGTTCTCATCTGAAAACTCTTTTAGACGGCCATACACTACATTTGCTCGCCGGTGAACGATTTGCAATTAATTGAATAGACTTACAAATTGAACTCCCGGTCCCAATTGGCCCACCAAACCCCAGCGTGATGCGCCGATTATCCTCCCTCTGAGAGATCCTGGTTTAGAAAGAACCGCTTCGAAAAGTTTATTTTGGATTTACTCTATGATTTCTGTGATAATTCTTATTTTTTCCTCTGCACTTTTCAGGACAGAAATAACTCACGTTTATCCACGTAACAAAATAGAGAGATAAACGTTACGACTAGATAGCTGTAAAGAAATCATTCAATTGCATATCAACGAATAGTTGATATGAGAGTAATATTAATTATAGTGGGAAGTAGATCATCTTTTAAAGAACCGGTTGGTGATAATGTTTTGTGCTACTGAGAGTTGCAGTCTTATTCCAAAATGAACGTATTTCGATAATTCATAGTTGAATAGTAAGTTGATAGTTTCAGATATTCATAAACAAAATAACTTCATAAAATATTACGGCGAAAAAATCCTTGACAGAACAAAGATCGAATAATAATGTGAAATAACACCCGATCAATGAAGAGTTGAATAACTTCAAAATCAGTGACATTGTTTGAAAAGCGAAGTTTTCTATTAAAACCAAACAGTCACTAGAAAACATCCTTTTTGGATTAGTCTCTCTCTCCATCTTTCTCTTCTCATTCAAAATTTGCTGCTTTAGGTAATCATTCGAGTCACATTATCCAAATGATGAAGTAAAAAAAGGCAATTTAGTTCTGTTAAAATGGTATTCTTATTTCTTGGAGCTGATCAAAGGCTGTTGGGTAAAAACAATTGATAACAACAGCAACAAACATTGAATTCAACACAATGCAACAGTTTCTAATCATTGATCAATCATCTTCAGAATTCGTTCTGGCATCGTGACTCAGTGGCTAATATGAGCGTCCGTACAGGGGTTGCAAGGGCTTCATTTGCTGCTGATAGTATTTGTTGTGGTGTTTACGTACAAAACCTATTCCAACAACGACTATTTTCATCATATATTAACCGAATTGCTGTTTCTGGCGATATATACAGCGATGGGAATGGGGTTTAAAGAATTGGCTATACAGTGATGCTCTTATCTAGGTTCTATACTTGGGGTCGCAAAAAAAGGCTTTCCAGGGATGAGAGAAGGGAAATCAATTTTTTGGCTGTTTTGACACATAAAAAAAAACTGGAAATTGAAAAGTAGATATACGTCATACTTGCACATAACACTCATTTCAACCATCATATAATAATTTTCTTCGTTACTCACAACAATCACTCATGGAGTACGTCTGGAATTAGGCCTTTGTATACCACCTGGAAAATCACACTTTTCCAGTAGTCAGACTGTGGTAGAGATTTAATATGAGGCTAAGCCTACCTGATACAACAAAAAAACGTTGAAGAACCTTTTATTCTGGATCTTTTGTGGGGTTTCAGCAAACTTGGCAGTCAAATTGGACGCCATCTTAAAAAACCGTAAATTTCCAGTGGTAAGACTGGTAAAACTTTGATATGTTATCAGGTACACTTGATACTTCACAAAAACGTTGAAAAACTCGTTTGGAGTGAATAATGGACAAATGATAAGCATTACATGAAATTGGTGGCCATCTTGGGTACCATCTTGGAAATTATACATACTGGGCTATATACTTCATGCTTAGAATAAACAGTTTACAAATCCACCCACACTGTACCATTGTAGCAAGTTTTCGATAGCAATTTTAGATCCCGTAAAATTCAAAATTACCCAGGGGAGCATGCCAGAAGACTTCTCTCCCAGCTAGCTCCCTCGTCGGGCAATTCCAGGCGTCAATTCTGAATAAATGACTTCGTATCTTTTGGGGTATCTTGTTTTTTTTAGCAAATACTTGCTAAAACGGAACTTGATATAACGAATTTCAGATTCAACAAACCCATTGACCATAACGAATGAAGTTGCTAAATGCTGCTAACTCGTGGACCATATCGAACTTGGCATTGTATGTATGGAATTTTATCATGAAATTTCATCAAGATAATAAACTTGATTTCAAAATTTAGTGCAAAAAGTGTTCTATTCAAGGACATTCTTTTGTATTATTTCTGTAATTTGAGTCGGAAGATTCTCATATGCTCTTGAAATCATAGAGTATTTCCGGCTTCGTGTTTTTTTTCGTTTACCATGACGAAAAAGACGAAAGGTGATCACACATGAGGTGCTTAACGGGTTAAAACATTCTTGGTGTCACGACGTACAGAGGCACACCGACCGACACTGTGTGAACGTTCATGCTTTCATTTCATATGCTTTGTGACATATTTGTTCTAAAATATCTCTTCAAATAGAGCACGGCTAACCTTATAATATATAAGATTTCGCCATTACAATAACCACTAGGTTTTTATCTTAACACTAGCGCTTGTCAGAAAATATGCGTTTATTGAAATTACTATGAATATTCGTGAACATTCTCAGAAATTAAGAGTAAGACTAAAAACTATCTACTTACACACAGGGAGGTAATTTTAATTCTAATTCAGCTAAGATAGCCCTTTAACTATTACGTCTACCTCGACTGAGGAGAGGAAATACGAGACCACATCTGCTAAAGAAAAAATATAAAGATCGTGGTACAAAATCTCGTAATTGATATTATTATTTGCGATTTAAGGATTTTTTTACGAATTTATTCTCAGAATATCTGAGAGGGGTACCCCCAGCTCATGTACACACACCCCTGGCGATACTTTATCACTTTTGCTCGATTATATTTCTTCATATTCTGTTACACCTGGGTGCGGGAAATGGTGATTTTTAGTGGATGATAAGAATACAATTTTTCACGTAACCGCACCTAAAATTTGTGATTACGGATAATTACACTAAATCATACTTTCAGTAATAGCTATTACTGAAAGTATGATCTCGTATCTTATAATATTTACGGAGAGAAGATTTTGGTTGATAGAAGACATGAGGAGAATTATCTTCACATTTTATGCAAAAAAGAAATGTGGTGTATTTTTTTCAGGTACCAGTAGTATAAAAGGTAACCAACATTCTAGATGTCCTGGGAAGAAGATGACACTGATATCGCCTAGGGCTACACCAAACCAAGGAACGCTATTGTTGATTCACCATCATCTATACAATGTATGTGCTTAATGTAATATTGCCGGTTTTGTTTTAATCTTAGTATTTGCACCATTTTTGAAAAAAAAAAAACGACAGTATATTACTATTTTAATTTAGATGTTTTTGTTGATTATTCTGTAAACAAAATCATGGTATTACACAAATTTTACAACTTTTTAAAGGTATTCAGGTGAAATTTTCAACACCTAATTTCCATACAATATATTGAATAGTGAGGTCAGTTCGTTACAAAAAGTTCAGAACTACACCGTTCAAGGTCTTGTAATGTAGTGTGTTTTTTTCAGTCTAGACTCAGTGGCAATAAACGTACTACTTCAAAACCGTCTCTAATTAAAATCCAACTATTGAAGGTGATCCAGTACCTCTATAAGTTCAAAGCAGAGCCATAATGGAAATGATTTGGAATAATTTCGCTCCGAACAATAAAGTTTTTGTTTTAAAAAAATGCTTTTAGATATTTCAGTGTATGAATCAAAAGGATCGCCCTTCAAAAGCGTCAATCATTGATTAAGATTTAAAAGCTGTGATAGGAAAGGAGCAAAATTCCTCAGTCACAGAACTGGTAACTGGTGCACATATATCAATTAGAACCATTTTGAATGATTTCAGAGCCCTTTATAAGGAAGAAAGTGCTAAAAAAAAATGGGTTCCTTTTGAATTGAATGAAGATGAAAATCAGCCGTATAGATGTTTCAATTAATCTAGTTCATGATTTTTTATCATATCATTAATGCTGATAGCAAATGGATTTTGTATGATAATTACAGATGATCTGCACAATGGTTGGATGTGGAAACATCAACCCAAACCACATTATTGTTTTTGGTGGGCGTATGGCGGTTCAGGATCTGTAAGACACATCATAATTTTCTTCCGGTCGGCTGAGCCTTACGCATACGTATGTAGACCAGCGTGAAATGGTTTATTTAAAATTTAAACTAACAACGCCCAGTTTTGTAAACAGAAAGTGTGTAATTTTGCTATATGATAACGCCCCCCATCAATGTTGCAGATACATCAACAGTAGAAGATAAAGGTTTTAGTACATCAAGTAACAATCCAACCATTATAAAATTTACCATTTTCAAAGCTTCCTTATATGCAAGAACTTCCAGGATTACGATTAAGTTAAACCCTTCAACAGACTCACAATTTTTATGAAGGGATAATTCTTCATGTATGTAATTGATAGTTTGTTATCAAGGTGGAATACGTAAATAGAAGTCTGATGAGTATATTTTGCTAGGATAAATGTTTTCCATGACTTAAAAAAAAATATTCGTTCAAAGAAATCAGCAATTTCAACAACGTACAAATATATACAAAGTATAGAGTGATATATCAGCAGGACGCAATGGATGCATATATTTGCTGAAAGGGTAGGAGATTGATCTGTCGTATTGGATGGAAGAATAATGGTCACATAGGTCTAAAAAAATCAAAATATCGTCATGATCAGCGCCCTCAAAATACAATCTGAACGAATATTGTACTCAGCTATGTCGACTCCCATACACACTGCAAACAGAGTCGGCTCTCGGTATGAACGAACAAACGATGGGGAGGCGAGAGACGATTAGTGCGTAGGGCAAATCTGATTTTGCTAAGGCTCCCACAAAGGCTCTGACCGGACGTGAATGCCAAACAAAACTTTCTAGTGGATCCTTAAAGTTTGTTTTATCTCGTTGCCAGTTTTTTCTTTCAAGTGTCAAAACCTAATGTATTGTCTGATAATACTATTTGCACGAGCGTTTAATGTAAACTGATGGTTGTCCTGTACGTCGCCATTTTTCAACGACGAAACAGGATTTCGATTCGAATCAAGAAATAAGAGAAAGAAAAATATAGAAAAAGAGGAAGGATGGGAGAGAGACAAACAGAGGTAGATAGATAGAGAAAGAGAGAGAGAAAAAGAGAAAGAAGGAGAGAGAGAGAGAGAGAGAGAGAGAGAGAGAGAGAGGGGAAGAAAAATATACCTAATAAGTAAGAGATATAAGGTCACAAAAAGATAATTAATTCTGAAATAAACACAATTGTAATTATTTAATATTTCCAAGGATATCTTAAAGATGATGTAAATAAAGATAGAAATATCCCCCCCCAAAAAAAGTAACAAAAAACCCTACTGCACTTTTGCTAATTGGTGTCTAAAAATTATCTGAGATAGTGAGTTCGATTCCTTTCACGATATTACACCTGCGCTATTTCGAGATTTTAGCAAGATTATTCATCTGTTGTACCTGAATTATCCACTCCTACAGTGTCCTTTATTTGAGCTTTAAAAAAACAATTAAGAAAATGGAATCTAACATACATGCCCAGAGAATATATCCTCCACGAAGACTTTCTGTTCTTTTGGAACTGGAGATGTAGTGGTCTGATTCGATAAAACTTTGCTTCCCCAGTAAACAGTGAAAACGTATTTTATTCCCGGTACAGGATGATTGTTGGTTGTGCAGGTAAGTGACATGTTCATATCATCTTCATACTGAAACTTTATTTCTGGTTGCCGGAGATTTTTCACTGGAACTGAATCTAGAAAAAGAGAAAGAAACAAATGATTTAGCAGTACTACTTGAAATCAAAAAGCAATCGTCAGATATCTTTAAGTTCGAGTAACGACAATGCATAGTAAGTAGGTTTCTCTCATTTCTCTCATTTCATGCAACTAATTTTTGACTGTATCCTTTCTTTTAAGATAGCAATCTATGATTTAAGCATTGGACGAACCAACCTTACAAATAAATCTATCATGTAAAACAATACCACCGAGGATCGGGTTGCTTTTTTGGTTCACTGTTTAAAGATAATACACAATGTGACTCTTATTAGCCATAAGTAGAAAATGGTACGGTTTTTGACCCTGGAATGATTGCAAACGGCATGGAATCTCTTGTTCTAATCGAGAACAAATCTGATACAAAACGTCTGTACATTGGTTGCAGGAACCCATGTACATTGTGGCTTTGATGCATGTGATACATATAGCGTAAACTTTATGGATGTTAACTAATTTCAGATGCTTACCGTTGATTGCTGCCTTCAATTGTTATAATGAAGAGCAGGAGTCTTTCAAATCAATCGTTTGGTTCTCTGGAAGTAGCTCATTGTAGAGGGTACAGAACTCCTTTTCAATACTACTATATGCACGGGATCACCCTTTTTTTGGATGAAGATCGGCTTTTGTTACAGCTATTAATGATTCATTACGTTTTCTCCCCAAGAGATCTTGCATTTTATGTTGTTATAAAGTACCTACTTTTCATTGCCTCTTACAATTTATAAAAAAAACTCAACCTAAAATGGATCGTTTAAATACAATCCAGTCGTTGTATTTTCGTTCACCATTCGTGGAAGTCACATTTCTAAGCGACTAAGATAACCAAGCCGGTTCTAATGATTTCTAACATTTGATTTGGATATTTGAAGAATCCCACATTGTAAAACGATCATAATTCTCATTTAATGCCTTGATTTGATCACTATAAATTCAACTGGTGGACTCGATTGTAGATGAAACTTCGCAAACCATTTTTGACACGTTCGATCATTAACAGTATCTTCTCCATAAACAGCACAAAATATTTTTTATGTCTGGGTCGCATTTTACATTTCTTAAAATATACAAACATATCCATGAACTGTTGCTCATTTTTTTCCATCTTTATTGTTTGAATCAATCAACAAAATCATCTCAATTATGTCAATTTTATGAATGGGTGTATGACAGCTTATATTTAAAAAAAATGTGATAAAAAACGATATTTTGAATGAAATTAGTTGAAATTTTTCTCTCCTATTGCTCTTTAAAGGCAAAAACACCGGGAACTTTCTGGTCAACCTAATAGATGCATGTGCAGTGGAGTGAGCACTGAATACGGAACAAACAATGCACCCCCCCTTTTTATGTAAACTTAGTCAGTTTGTCGACACATTGTCCCTTGATAATTAAATATCGAGGGTACAGGGTTTTGTTCAGAACAATTGAATCCAGCAAGTGGCAATTATACCTAGACAAAAGTAATACTTAAATTTAAAAAAAAAATTGTTTTTGCATCACGAAATAAATATAGTTGAAGTACTGATCATAAAAACAAAATACACAATGAAAGTATGGAAGCAGTGCATCAAAATAACAAAATAAATCGTCGTGCCGATTAATGCACACGCACACACACACACACACACACACACATATATATATATATATATATATATATATATATATATATTATTGTGTCATCCACAGCTGTTTCGTTGTATTACAACTCTTCAGTGTGGCTATAGACAGTCCATTATCCCATCCAGTACCGAGGTAGGATCGAAACCTTAGCTTCAGACCCAGTCAGTAAGGTTGAATTTAAGCGATTTATCTATTTATCGTATATATTCCTCATCGACCAGAGTGCTCCATTCCATGTTGGAAGAGCATTGCATAAGCTTACATTAAACGAGTTACCTCACTTTGAAAGTGCTCAGCCCTAAATAAAGGAGCGTTGATTATATATTGTCTTTAGTTTCCCTAGTTAGATTACCCAATATCCGATTCCTTTTCCTAGAATAAAGGATAAATAGAAGAAAAAACTCAATATTGCTAAAATATATAGCTGTAGTATTGCAAGAATAACGATGGACGCTACATGCAACTAAGACAGCTGTAAGATTCATCTCGATAATTGCACTGCTGTTATTTACAAGAGAAAACGAAAAGGCTGCTTAGCTATCAGCTACTTTGCATGGAAGTGGATATTTCTAGCGAGTGTTTTTTTTCTTTTCGATAAAAGCTGGACTTATGTACCATCGAATGCGTTGCACACACGTGGGTATACGCACGAGTGCGTGGGTGAAGTATTATTATTCCTTACCCAGTGGCATAAATCCTTTCAGCATGAATCGGAAACATGGCCAGGTACGGAACTCAGTAACAACTATTCGGATGCGTCTGACTCGAAATCGGTTGAGAGGGATTATTGCTGAATCATTCCCGTTTCTCACAATGGCCTACAAAGAAGAAGAAGAAGATAAAAATTTAGATTAAGCTGAAACATTTGGAAAGCAATAAAACAAACGGCCCATTAAATGGACTTTATTTGAATGACTTACCGGACTTTAAAATTACATTGCACTCCTTAAAAAGGGAAAAATCAAAATGTCTGAATTTTTTATTGTTTATTCTAATTGCTCATTGGTTTAAAACAACCACAACGTCAAAAAAACAAAAAAAAAACAAAAACAAAAAAAAATCAAAACACAATATAAATTCAACGATACACCGACTATCCATGATAGTTGTAGCAAAAGGAAGAAGGGGGAGAGCAATAGAGTCAATTGATTCTCATACTTATAAAATATTGCGATATGCAAATACTATTTTCGAAGAAAATCGACAAGGTCCATTTTGGGGGGGGGGCGATGTTTGTCGGATTAGATGTTATTTTTAAGGACGTGGTACCCTTCAATGACATCGCACCCTTTCCTATTTCCATTGTTTAAGATAATTGTGACCGACCAACAGACTGACCAGCCGAACGAGAAGCGGCTTTTAGCGAAAAAGACCATCAGCAGATTCGTCCCCACCCCCAATTATCATACAGCATAATGGAGGTATTTAACCCAAATAAGCCAACTTGGCCACATGGACAAATCCCAAATACCAACTTGCAAGTCTCACCTTATTGAAGACACTCTGCAACAGTGTGTTAAAAAAAAACAGGTTGAGCATACACCAGGTTGATTGCTTGTGGAATACGTAGCAACAAATAAAAATCTCTATTGAATAGATACACACGTGTTCCATTTCTTGGGGTTCTCTTTATCGAAATCATATTCAAAATAGAATCGTACCTTTCTTATATTCTTTCCAAATTCTCCAGGTATGTCATCAGTTTTTTCTATATGAACATCAAAGTTGGTCCCAAAACTGCTTCCATTGTTTGGTGGGTAAATTTGAAGTTCAGTTACGATTACTGGTGTCAAGAATTGGATTTGAAACCATTCTCCACTTTTGTTTGTAGAAGCGCACCATCCTTCAAAGCCATCTGAAAGACGAAATGATATAATCAAGTTTTAGTCAAAAAGAATTTTTTAAAGAGAATTCAAGAATGACTATAATTTTAAATGTCATATTTATAGTCTTCTAGTTACAGAGACCTTTGAAAGATTTTTAGAGATCTCAAAGTGCTTTATTTGCTCCAGACTGGAAAGACAATGAATCGGGAAAAGATAACCATTGTTGAATTCAGTAATTTGTCTTCTTATGCGTTATATAAATTTGTACATAACTGTTTCGTAGCTCAAAACAAGCTTTGGAAAGTTGAAGCACAATCAAGATCTTCTTCCCCGTTAGATTTTATAAGTAATTAGAAGAAAATGCCTTGAAATCATACGAATATTAATGATCTGTCGATATGACCAGGGTTATAAAGCTGAAGGTCAGAAACAAGAAAATCAGTAATCGGCCAGACGAATTAATGCCTCTAACCCAGAGGTTGAGAGAAAAGTGAATCTGACCGGGAGATTGAAAAAATTTTTCTTGAAAGATGAGTTGCCGTTGATGTGCTGAAGCAAAGGTTCGTCTGCCGACAAACTCTCTTGACTGGTTGTTGAGACTTTGGCACCCCGAATCACTACTGACCCCCAAAATGTCCTTTCCAAGACCTGTAGCAAACAACACACTCTTCTGTTGGGAAACAGAGTAAGTGAAGTTATAAACGAGCCGCAAATAAATGTGCAAGATGGCATTCGTCTTTCATTTCTCGATTAGCGACTCGTTTGATCGATGCACTTCGCGTTACAGTTTTGACTACCACTGAGCGGCTATTTGCAGTGATCAGTAACTCAACATTGGGACAGATAACGACCAGGTGGGTGCTTTCCAGTGTGCAGGGTGTAAGGTGATATCATAGCATTTACTAAAATATTCAATTTTCTTTTTTTTATAACCATTTTTCAGTCTGTTTTGGGGCAACGGAAACTTGCATTGATTCACTCGTCTGGTTATCTTTGCGTCGCCTTCCAAGAGTCAGTAGTCCGGACAAAGCTAAAAATTCAGTGTAGTAGTATCACCCAAAAAATCTGTCACAGAAAAGGCTATACAGGAGAGATGAAGACTACTATAGTGCAGAAATAAGATAGACTGTGCAATTTTCCCCACATGAAATCCAATACATATCCAGAATGCAAAATTCCACCAAAAATCCACTGATGATCAGATTTCAATGAAATTTTCGGTATTCATTCATTTATGAATAACTTCTCTAATGGAAGGGGTATTTTGTGAGAAAACGTACGGAAATAAAATCACACTTTGTAAATTCTATGAAGTAAATTTCATGGAAGTTATGAAAAATATTAGATGGTTAGACAAAGGTGTTTATATTGTAAAAGAAAAAATCAAATCGATTCATTGTTTCCTAAAATTAGTCAGATGAGGCTTAATCAATGCTTTGGACATAAAAAAATTTAAAGTTACTATATAAACTAAAATACTGCATTGTTTAGCATTTAAAAGTCAAAGTGTCAACTGTTGAATGATATTGTACATTGATGGTAAGTAAAACCAAAAGATAACGTGAATTCTTTTTGAAAGTTTACGAAGAATTTAACTGATTCTGAAAATCTTTTAAAAAATCATAAAATCAATATTTTCTATTAAATTTTCAAATACAAATGCAATGCCTTTTAGATATATGGATGCCCAGAACATAATAACCTCCTCATTAGCCCCTTCGTTAGTCTTTATAATTTATTACCATGTTAGCAGCATAATTAATCGAAGTTGTATCCCTCTTGGAAGTCAATACGATCTTCAAAGGAATCGTTATCTATCACTGTCAGTCGTGTTTTTGTTATTTGTAGTATCATTCATCTTTTATTGAAGAAAATGACATTTCATATGTAAAAACATAATACGTTGTATGTTGTCTCATGTACCCAAATTGTTCAGTTGTTGACACACCTCTGTCTGCGTGTTGTCCTTTATTGCTAAGGTGTAATCTATGCCATACGATCATATTTAATGTCCTCTGTCCGGCCATATCTCAGTAATTCAATCTACGATTTATTTAGTTTTTCAGTTGAATTCTCTACAAACTTGTTTTCCAACTTGTGTGTGGCTCAGCCAATCTCATTTACTATTTATCCTTCTACTAATAATTTCAATTTAGTAAACGACCAATCATGACTATTAGGCTGTTACTCCCGATAGGAATGTTAGGTTTGTAATGTAATCAACACAGAAGGACTTGAAGGACTGAAATACGAAAAATGCAAACCTTCCAGTGGGAATTAACAAAACCAATTATGAAATAGTAAAATCGTCGATTTACAAGGAATCGTGAAACTCAACTGATGATGATGAATGGTTTAACAATTATCAACTACTGATTTACGACTTACCAAAGCAACATCCATGTATTGTTCTGTTGATTTTTGTATCTGGGCGTATTGTAGATGCACTTAATAGCACTTTGGTGTTGTTGGTTATTACATCGCCCGCTTGCGGTTCTAGAGAGAAAAAAAGGCAAATACAGAATTAAATACAAAGTCGAGTTTGATGATTATAGTAATAATAATAATAATAATAACAACAACAACAACAACAACAGCCCCTGCACTGCTGTGAAAGGTTAGGGAGAGATGAGATGAGTGGAGGGGTGAAGACCTGAGGAGACTTACTGTCACTCAGCCTTCAGCGATAACCAACGGGCAACTGGTGAGGAACTGTAAACCACAGCACTGCTGTGGACTATGAGAGTGTGGAGAGGAAGGCTGGAGACTTGAGGTGACTTGCTGTTACTTAGTCTCCAGCGGTAACCACCAGTTGCCTGGTGTGATGATGATGATGATGATGATGATGATGATGATAATAATAATAATAATAATAATAATAATAATAATAATAATAATAATAATAATAATAATAATGGCCCAAAAGTAAAACAAAAACAGACTTAACAGGCCTACACGGGGGAATGTACAGAAGATTCCAATTCAATCATGTAAACTAATGATATCAGCACAAAGGCTGTCGTAAAATAAAGTCAATGAGAGGTTCTGGGACATTGAGATTCAGACTGACCAATCCATTCAGGCAAAACGGTCAGATCTCATACTCGTTAACAAGGAAAAGTATACCTGCTAGAATCATGGATGTGTCTGCGCCAGTAGACCACAACGTGCAAATGAATGCAAAAATTTAGAAAAAAAAAAATCTCGCCCAGGAGCTATGAAAAGTGTAGAACGTGAGGGTTTGGATTTTGCTTATAATAGTCGACTCATTCGGAACCCTGGATGCACGATTGGACGAATTAAGAATTCGAAGAAGACTGTACAGACCATTGCTGGGGTCTGCTAGGATACTGAAATAGGTGCTGGAGATTCCAGGAGATTTGCTATCACTCAATCTCTAGTGAAAGCCACAAGTTACATCATCATCATCATCATCATCATCATCATCATCTTTTTAGCATCCATCGTTAGACATAGACCTTCCCCAAGATTCACCAGACCTCTCTATCATGGGCATCGCAGAGCCAGTACTTTCTGAATTTATCTAGCTCGTCACGCCATCTTACTCTCTGACTCTCAATCTTACATACGATCTCTAGGGATCCATGTTGTGAGTCATGATAACAAGCAATTCTCTGTAATTCTTGCAACATGTCCAGCCCAGTGCCATTTGAGTTTTCTAACAGTTTCTACGATATCTTGCACACTCGTCTCTCCTCAAATATTTTGTGTTGCCTTATGACCTCTCCGTGTGAAGTTGAGCATGATTTTCTCATGTGCAAATTGCATGGTTCTCAGTTTGAGGATTACTTTTTCGGTTAGGTTCCATTTTTCAGCTCCATAGGTGACTATCGATAAGATACATTGGTTGTAAACCCTTCTTTTTAAGACGTGGGATTTAATTGTTCTCGAAAGTCGGGCTTGCTCTACCGAAAGATTGCCAACCTAGCGTGATATTTCGCTTTATTTCCTCTTCTCTTGATGACTTCATGGAGACTCAATGTCATGGGAGATGTAGTAGTATACTTCCTCCAGCTCTTCGTTTTCGATTTCGATCGTTGTGTCTCTGTCTCCAACATGTTTGTTGTACATTACATTCGTTTTGCTGGAGTTCATGTGGAGGCCAACTTTCTGGTTAGCTTCATTTAGATCATCTATCATTATTTGGTGATCGTGAAGGTTCTCTGCAAAGGGGACGATGTCGTCAGCAAATCTGAGAGTGCGAAACCCCGAAGCATACAAATAATGATAAAATCAGTTATAGGAGTAAATGAAGTGAAAGATTCGTTCGTTCAAGTGGGGACAATAGAGAAAAACAACAAGACTGCAGAACAGACACCCATTTCCCGGACTTGAAAACCTTGAAAATCAGCATCCATAGTCCTTGGTTCTATCTATGCTTAAACATCTACTATAAGCACTGGGGGAGAATATGCAACTGTTTCAGCCAATAACCAGATTTATTGCTAAAATCATTGGGGAAGAGCCCGTGGTGATAGATAATATCCAGCTCATAATTAACTTATCATGAACAATTACTCTATTTATAAAGCTTTACCTCCATGATCTCACACACTTCCACTCACAGGAGATGTTTTGGATAATTTCAAAGAAGTCATAAATCAAGAAATTAGATTAAAATAGAATGCAATATTTTGATTCATTTCGTTTCTAATGTTTTTTTTTCAATAAAAGTATTTAGTAATCGATATATGCTTCAAAATAAGTAAATATGATTAATTCCAACGTTTCTTATCTATCTATCTATTGATTCACTATTATTGTACTCAAATCCAAAATTATATGTCTACACGAATACACAGATATATGAATTTATGCTACAAACAACAACAACAACAACAACAACAACAACAATAATAATAATAATAATAATAATAATAATAATAATAATAATAATAATACTATCGGAAAAATCAAGCAAGATACCATTGAAAAAGAGGTGCAGAATTACTTTCTTTGCACACGCACACGCACACCCAGCCACACATACACCCACACAGTACGCACGCGCATACACATAAATTACTTTACGTTCTTTTTAAATGCTGACAAAAATGGTAATAACCCAGAAAGTACTGGAGCATTTTGGAGACATAGATAAGGTCGATAACATTGTCTGATCGACACTTTTATCTATGTTCACCTGCCTGTACTTTCGTTTATTTACAATGAAATGGTGCTTAGTCGCTTGGTCACTCAACATTATCCGTCATTTCTATACACTTTTGTGACTGTATTACATTTGGCCATTATGCACCAACATTTTGTACTTAAGAGTTGGCAAGCACGTATTATATCTTGCTCAAGAGTACACTACAAGGCAAGTTCTCGTGAATAAGTGAGCTTAACTTATTTGTCAGGCGATAGTTCGAAGTTTTAGAATTGAAGATCCTTTTCGTATTTTTAAATTAATTCCCGTGTGTATGATTTTCTGTATACAGTATCAGAGTTATAAGATATCAAAAGAACCAAATATTCTCCAAAGGTAATCATTGTTTGTCAGATCCTCTCCTGGTACTACAAAATATCGCCTTATGGCAAGCTCTGCTCATCTAATCCTATCGAAAATCATGGGAGATGAATATCCACGACTACTGGTATTTATGTCCCATTTATCTCTCTATAAATTTAGTGGGACATTCAGACATTAAGCATTTTGATTGGCGAGTAAAAAGGAAAAGAAAAATTCATTTTCAACAGAAATTACAAATTCACGTTAGTTGTGTATGGTTGGTTTTAGAAGCAATTGCCTCTGAGTTTGATATTTACTGAATGCTCGGCTAATTTGGCTCTACGTCAAACTTTACTTGATTCAGTGTTCACTGCAAGCAAGCCTGAATGTCTCTGAAAAGAATCTTTGTCCAGATTTACAATGAGAACTTTTATTTACTTTTTGTTCACCCACTGTGACGAACGTAGATATTTGATGAAATGTTTTGTCTGTGTCCTCAAATCTTCGTTCCTACTCTTTGAGCCAATTCTTCAAATGCCTTCGTTTCCCTTAATAAATTAACCCTTTAAGAAAATTGAGATAAGCAAATTCAATTTACAGGTCGTTTTTTGGAGGCTTCCGTTTTTTTCCATCATAACAAAAAGGTAAGGTTATACCTCAGTTTATGTATCAACCGATTGTATTTCATTGTATGGCGAACAGCACACGAGAAATGAGAGAAAAGAGACGATAAGACAAATACGATCAGATATTTTCAGGCGTCTTGAAACTCTCCCATTGGCGCGTCGCATATTTTGTTGTCTAGACCCGGGAATGAAAACTCATATTTAGTAAAATAGTAATTTAGTTTCATCGGGCAAGATGATAAGGAAATAAAGAGAAAACGAAGGCATCAGATGTTTAAAAGATGATCGCAAGAAAATGAATAGACATGGTACAATTCCGAGTAAAGACCAGTGAGATGTAAAGTAATACCATTAAGATATAATGCACTCAATGCCTGAGAATGATTTAGGAACAGTTCATAACTCATGTACGAGAGGAAGATATTTCTGTTGATTCCTTTATCATCACTATTTCTATACAGTTGGAAGATGAACAGCACTAAAGCATTCGAATATATATTTTCTAGGATAAGTGCCACCACAGGGCATCAACTGAATAACCATATTCAGAGTAATCCTATGTTCGATCGTCATTAGTGCTTCTTGAATCCAGATGAATAAAAAAGAAGTGAGGGTACGTAGGGATAATTGGGAGGAGAACTTCATATCCCCCTTCTTGAAAATCTTTGAAACTATACCAATTCCAAAGACGTATTGAGGCCATCTGGGATGAGCATTTGAATATATACCGGCTATTTTATTATCTGGGGATCGTTCAAACAAATAATTTTAAAGGAATATAAATAGTGAAGGAACATTACCCCGTCCACCAAGAGTAAGGGAATGTCGTTTCTAAGCACTACACCAGTCAAACAAATATCCTAGTCCCTTGCCAATGTTGGGCCCCCTTGAGCAAAACTTACACGTTTCAAACGCTATGCTTTACCATTAAACATAAGCAAAGTTTTGAAATCTCAAGATTTGAGATAATCACCCAAAGTTCTTTTCTTTGCTTCATATGTATGTTAGGTTCAGTAAAACTGCAGATTAAAGTTTTTGACCTCGATGGGTTCTTGTGCTAACAGGGTGTTAAACATTTACAATGAATTAGATACGTTTACTATCAATTACTTCAACCACCTTTAACGTACGAGGTATTTGAATCGTTCGAATGCAGCACTTTGCTTGAGCCGTTCTTAAATTTTATGAAAATAAACACTCATTCTAATGGTATATATAGCTAGCTCTTACTTGTTGGTAAATTGACCACTGCGGTGTAAAGATCACAGAATTTCGCTACTTTCTTCACAGATTGTTTGAGTGGAGGATGTCTCATCATTCTTCATTGATTATTGATATTTACTATGCTTGCATTAAGACAGGTAACTGGTTGGATCAAAATTTTGAGTTTAAGATCTTTTTAGATTTTATATAAGAGAGAGAGAAAGAGAGAGAGAGAGAGAGAGAGAGAGAGAGAGAGAGAGAGAGGATGGAAAACCCTTTCCTTACAAGAAAAAATATCTTTTTTTAAAAGAAAGAAAAACAACATGCTTTATTTTGTAAAAAAATAAATACACTCTTTTCTTTCGTTCACTGAAAGTTTAAAATTGCAGTCGAAATAACAAAAAAGTGGGGCTGAGAGAAGGACTAAGCGAAATTTTCTCTAAGTAGAAAAATTAGTGCTGAATTTTTGTTTGAAACTGGAAGTCAGTTGATGACGTCACACTTTGCTACTCTACTGAAATGCTGGCATCAGTTTCCCTCAAAAGATTGTGAAAATATTTTTTTCCATGGAAGGTGCGAAGTCATCCACAGAATTTATTGCTTTTGTAATAAGAACACGCACATCTATGAATTTGTAAGATGTGTTCGTCGAGCTAATATTCATCTACTTTGATCACGCGTACAGAAGATTCAAGAAAAGCTTCTGCATCCACTTTGGTTAGGTATGGTCATCAGCCACAAGTGTGATTTCGTCTACGAACTTCAAAGGGATACTATAAATGCTTGAGAAGAAAAAAAAGGCAGACTAAGAGATAGATGGACATAGATATAGATATAGAGAAAGTCCAGGGTGCTGATCAATGGATTTTGTCACTATACAGTCAGTTATTTCATTATATCGGCCTTTTTTTTTTAATCAATAAAATTCTTTTTTTTTATAAAGCAATCAGTTGAGTAGCACTTATCGTAACACGGGAGTTACCTTCAAACTACTGACTTTTTTCGCTGAGTGCCCCATGATTATGACGTAGATTTAAAGTTTGCAAGTTTCTATCCCAAGCGATCACTGAGCAGTCACAGAATTACTTGAAATATAATTTAAAGATAACTATGGCACTCCTATTTAGATCACTCAACATGTTTGGGAAAAGAGTAAAAAATAAGGTTAAAGATGAACAGAACAAAGTCGAAAGTAATAATAAATCCCGAGAAAGACCATCAATATAAAATGTGGATTCTTTCAAAAAGTTAAGGAATACATTTACTTAAGTCAGGTAGAATAAGAGGAACACCATGAACGCGAAATAGAACAACGTATAACGATTGGTTGGAAAGCATTTGTTATCAATAGAGATATATTGAAAAACACCTAACCATATGCTTAGAACATAAACTTCACAATAAATACATAATACCTGCTATAACGCAATGATGTACACATGAATACTGGCAAAACAGCAAAACGAACTGAAAACCCTGCTTAGAATCGCACAAAGGGCTATGGAAAGAGCAATGCTAGGAATAACACTTAGATATAGAAAAAAAAGATATTCATTGGTCCAAGAATTGACCAGCGTGAAGGATATAAGATAAATTGAGTGACAAAAATAGAGATAGGCTGGACACTTAGCAAAAAGGGGGGATAACAAGTGTGGTAAAAGGTTAGTTGATCGGTGCTCATTGGACAGCAAAGCTGTAGGAAAAGACCAGCCAGAAGATCGAGTGATAGGATGGAAATGTTTTCTGGTAAGACATGATGGGGTAAGCACAATCATGGTCGGTCGGAAATGTGATGAGACAGGACTTTGTCTAGCTATGAACTAATCATGTCTGATGATGAGAGTTGGGGGCTTGTAATCGATCAGCAAGAGAAGAGTAAGAAAAACTCATTTTCCTGATGACTGCTAGTCTATGACATATGACGTAGACAACAACCAAAGAGGGCTTTCAATCAAGAATTTAACTGATATAACCTAGTTTAGTGTATATCTAAAATCTAACAATCCGTACATCCGGGAACTGGTGTAGCTTTTTATATCCTCAGCCATTATGTTACTATGGACCGCCATTACTTGATCTGGAGGTTTAACATAACATAAGATCGACGAAAGTTCAGCTGATACCTACGCCGAGCGTCCGCTATTGATGACTGGATCGTTAATATTTCATCACTTGTTATCATGCCAAATAATTTCATTAATGTTAAAGAGTATGATAGAGAGGATAATTAGCTGAATCTTTTTCTTAGTATATCATGTACAGCATTAATTATTTCGGGTAAATGGAACTCGCAACTTGATAGGCAACAGACTAGTACCGCTCAATAAGAATGAGTTCTACCAGTTTGCAATTTGACAAACCTTCCTGAACGCGTACTTCCCAGAAGAAAGTAGAGACAAAATTAAACAGGATTGACAAAGACCTATTGTTCAGTGATTCAAAAACAAGAAAAAGAACAGACTCTGCTCGAAAACTGCGACGTTGTTTATACAATTGTTGGTAGTATTTGAGTAAATTAGTCAACATTGTTTCTTTCTAATTGTTTCAAGTCAATCCCAGTTAAAATAAATAATCATTTCATCAAAAAAAAAAAAAAGGAAAAATATCGTACAAAATGTAACATGATTCATTGTAAAACAGAAAAGTTATGTATGTATATAAATGTACATATATGTAAAGTATGGACACAGTAAAGTCTGCTTTCTTTTCTCCCCCCCCCAGTTTTTAATCTCCAGAATTGATTAAAAATAAAATATGACGTAGCGTGACGTAAAAAAGTGGAAAATATTTCTCTTTCTTTGCCCTCTCTCTATACCGTATCTCTCCATCTTTACCAACGCTTCCTCTCTCTTATTACCACCCTTTCATCAAGATTTCAGCTTACTTTCTTTGCTTCGAGCGCTGTCTCTATCATAAACTTCTCCCCCTTTCTAACAACCGTCACCTTACAATGCAGTTTAAGTACAGGACTTTTCAAAGATAACTGCAACTTTGTAAAACTCTTTTCGATCAATATTTGATTTAACAACAAAAATGTAATTTATTTCATGAATAATTCGATGTTTATTCAAATAATATTCTAGGGATCATACAATTCTTTGCATTTTTTCTAGAGGTTGATTTTTAAAATGTTGTTTGAGAATGGAAAAATAACCTTGCATATTCGAACGACTTTTAGGAAATAACAATATTCTAAAATTTTACCCCTGGCAATGAAACACTTCGTGGGAAAAACTGATTCAAATCATTGTCGTAAAAAGGGAAAGCTAACCCAAGTATTCGTACGCTCGTCAAAATGAACCATCGAACTTAAGTGGTACTGAAAAGGCATGAAAACGATTCATTCGACCTCTTTGTTTCAAGCAAATTATTCTATAAAGAATATGAAATGAAAGAATGTAAGCATGTGAAACACACACACACACGCACACACACATACTTTTGTTCTCTCTCTCATTCACACAAACACGCACACATACATGTTATCTCTCTCCCTCAGTCGAACACACACACACACACACACACATACACACACACATACACATGCATAGACATATATATGTACAAAAAGTCCATGTTAAAAGTGTACACTGCTACGTAGTCCAATGTATGGAATCTTATAAATGTTTTATGAGGTTGAAACTGTATTATGGGTAATTCTAAAACAATTCAAATTTAGGTTAGATTTTCAAACCCCAAAACTAGACCTCTGTTAAGTGATCTGGCCCCATTTCGTTTAGCAATGTGGTTGTCGGTACAGAACCCCTATAGATAGATTCAGATCATCACTATCATCCTTTTAGTATTCTTCGTTTGGCTAAGGACTGTCCTTAATATTTGTAAAACCTCTCTATCATAGGTGTCACGGAGCCAATACATTCTGAACTTGTCTAATTCGTCATGACACGACATATTTTTCTGGCCACGGTTTCGCGTATGATCTGTGGGGATCCACAGTCGTGATGTCCACGGGTTGCCTGACAAACTTGCGAAGTGACCAGCCATTTGAATTCTCTAATGGTTTCGATGATATCTCGGACTCCTGTTTTTTTTTTAATATACTGTGCTGTTTTGCGATCCCTATGTTATATTGAGCATGACCCTCTCAGGTGCACGTTGTATGGTTTTCGGTTGAGGGCCAATCTTTCGGTCAGGTTCGATGTGTCTGCCCAATAGATGACGTTTTAGAGAATTTTCGTGTCCCTGCTCTATCGAAAACTTGTCATTTCATGATTATTTTTTAGCTTGATTACTTCTTCTTTTGAGTGTTTCTTAGGGATACGTTGTCTTATGTAGATGTAGTGGTCTACTCTTTTCAGATCATTGTTTTCGATTTAGATATTTGCATCTTTGTCCTCAACATATTTGTTGCACATGGCGTTTATTTTAATGGAGTTCACATGTAGTCCATCTTTCTTTCTCTCTCCATTTAGTTCATCAAACATTTCTTGGAGTGCGTGAAGGGTTTTTTTTTGCGAAAAGGACGATGTCATCAGCAAATCCAAACTTACTCAGGTATTCGCCGTCTATTCGGATTTATTTATTCCCCCAGCTTCCTCAAATAAGAATTGAACTGAAGTGATCTTTCATATGATAAATCAATTGGTTTATTTTCATTTCAGAGGATAAGCGAGCAATGAAGATATATCAGGTTGTTGTGAATTAAATCTGACATAATTGAAATCGTGGTATTCTTTTTTTTCTAGCTACTTGGCTCAATAATATCTTCCCCGCTCGTGTCTAACAATGCCATACTTAAGAAAAAAAACCCCTGCCTGTACATGCAGTGGAGAGTAAGGGAGACATTAAAAAAATCTTTTCTGTGCCTTGGTCTGAATTGATCGTTATAAAAGTAGGCTACAAACAAAAATTTTGGGACAGTATATTTGAGAACAAATTGTTCCCATTTATGGAAAGAATGTGAACTCTTTTATCTACTATACACGAATTCTTACATGGCACATGAAACAAGAGCTAGAGAGCGACACATATAGACAGGCTCATCCTACGCTTGCGGCGTTCGGGGAGTGGCCTCCCGACTACGTTGGTTATTTACCCTTTTTTTTCAGCTTTGAAAGAGGAGATCAAATCACGCACACTGATTTTTCTTAGGTCTTGTTGCCCTTCCTCAGTAGTTAGGGAAGCGAGACGACCAGGGCGAAACCAAGCTGTAGGTAATTTATTTGTACATTTTTTAATGCTAGAGGAACCTTGTCTTAGAAGGTCTGCTCTACCGGGGCGGGGATAGATTTAGAATCCAGATCAGAAAATTAATACCACTGAAAATTGAAAATGCTCAATTGACACCACTTTTGAGGTCACGTGTCACGGCCTACGTCAAGATGCTCATCCAAATGAAAACGTAGGATTCACAGTGATGCTTTAGATATTTTTGTAGCCCTAGATATTTTTGTGAAGTTTATCATAAAATTCTGGAAATCGAATGTTTTAAGCTAGTACGATATTCCTAAGACGAAATAAACATTTAATGATAGTGCTCGCTGATTCATAAGCTCGCTTGATTTATTTGTTAGAAGCAAAACCTATCCATTTTTACAAACTTTAGTGTCCAAGGTTTCATAAAAAGTGTGTTGGCATTTTTCCCCGAGTCAGCATTTCCAATATGGCGCCCAGGAGGAAAAATGATAACGGGAAAATTGACCTTGTGAGAGTCGATGTCTTCGTTGGCTGATGTGGTGCAAAAGAGGCGATTTTCTAATACTTTCATTGATCCAAACTAATCAAATTTTGGAAAGGCAAGGACGCATTTATCTATTCATATCTTTTACACTGTTACCATCTTTCTTTGGAATTTAACTCGAGTGACCTGCCCCTGATTTCAAACGTAGACAAATAAAAAATGGTGGCTAGTAGAACCGGCCGTGTCCCTCGAAGATGTTTTTTGTCCACGAACAGACCCTCTTATGGCATCAACTCCAGATATCCACGGATTTTTGACATCAAGTGGGTAAGGTCTATGTCCAATGACGGACGTCAAAAGACTGATGATGATGATGACGACAGTGGGAACCCAAATTCAACCACACCTGATATCCAATGCAAACGGAGGGTAGAGCGGCCGCAATGTTGTGTTCAGAAAATGAACCATGACGAGGACGGAATTCCACACAGAGCTTTATACAACAAACTCTACAATATATATATATATATATATATATATATATATATATATATATATATATATATATATATATATAAAGTACGAAACGCATTGCCAGTTAGGCACGAATTGTCAACATTCATCGAATATACATCCTTCTTATTTTTTATTTATCAATAGGTCAATTTACTGAGTTAAATATTGAGAACTGTAATAGAATATCAACGGATAAAATTTGTTTTCTATTTCGCTTGTACTCTTACAAATTGCCAACATATAATGAACTATATAACTTTGCCATAAATTTATCTCTCGTTTAATGCACAACTTATTCTATTGCTTGGTTGCTTGTTCTACGATCCTTCTCCACCAGACCGTGACTTGAGCTTAACACACATTCACTGTTTCTCAATTGCTTTCTCTACGGATACTTATATGTACATAATTTTGATTGATGTACAAACTAAAACGGTCTCTTCACCCCTGCAAACGAAATAGGAGAGGAATGTGTGTGACCCCATATCTTCACTTCTTTATTCCTGTGGTTCAATGGATTTCGATGGAATTTTGTGGTGGAAGGGATTACATTTCGGGGCCGATCCAGGAATTTGTGTTTAGTGCATCGTTGGCGTATGTACTCACCCTCTGGGTGCACTCTCTAGTTTTATAACTTTAAACGTCAATGTTTATATGGATCTTTATGGGGCTCAACTTGATCTTGCACGGGGCAAAACTGCGGAGATGAGTGTTGGGAAGATTATGTTACGCCAATGTTGAAAATCAGCATTAGAAATCCTGGATTCCGACCTGGGCATTTACCAGCGCTGGTTTGGAAATATGCAACCATCGCAGCCACAAGGCAAGCCTTGATATTAACGAAGTTTAGCACAGTCTGCAGAGGGTGATCAAAGTTTGGATTGAATTCACTACACTTGCAATTGGTTTGCGAGATTAGTAAGCTAAAGAAAAACGATTCACTTTTGTAAATTATTCCGTTTAATCAATGGTGTAGTGTGTTTTGGGAACGTAAGGGAATGGCGTTCCTTTACTTTTCGGGGACAGCCTTTCCACACTCTACATACATCACTAAAATTTTCTATTTGAAAAAAACAAACAAACCCAAAACCTGATAAGTATAAATAGTCTCTCTCTCTCTCTCTCTCTCTCTCTCTCTCTCTCTCTCTCTCTCTATATATATATATATATATATATATATATATATATATATATATATATATATATATATATATATCACTAGAACGTCTCTGAATGGAGCAAAATCAAAAGAATGTTCACGTTAGGAAGGCGAAAGTTGAAGGTCATCGGAATGTTAAAAATAACTGATTATCTTTTACAAAATATCCCATTCAACATTCGGATGAATTTTTAAAATTTAATAATCTGATCAAAGCCTTCAACATGAATGACAACAAACAAAAAGAAAGAAGCCACAATAAAGATGAAGGTAAATAGTATCAAAAAATTATTTATAATTACTTTCAATACTTCATCAAATAAAAGAAAATATTGGTTTGAACTGAATTCCCAATTAATAACTTCAAGCAGAAGAAATCAAGATAGTGAGTTTGAGAACTTGATCTAGATCGGCGCTTAACGCCGAATAGTTCAGCCCTCCGTTATAGAGGGTCTTGAGTTCGATTCTCATCTGGAGTTTATTCCTTGTTTCGATCTGTGCTGTTTAAAAATCTTGAATTTAGATGAAGGTGAATCATTATCATCATAAGCGGCCGTTTAGCGTTTCTAGTTGGTCATAGCCTTTCCCTAGGATCTCTTAGACATGTCTATCATGAGTGTCATGTGAAGACCTACAGTCGGGCTTTCTTCATTCAATTGATTTAGCATTATTTGGAGAGATTAATAATTTTGAATCTTTCTATAGATGTGTGATGTTGTTGAGTATATATATTTGTATTCAAAAAGGCCCCAGATGACCCAAAACGCTAAAAATTGCCATTTACGATATCTATTGAAAATGATTCTTGCAGAATATTTGCATATCGCGGTATTTTACAAGTATGAGAATCGGAAAGACTACTTGCTCTTTCCCCCCCTCTTCCTGCTACTACCACTGATGTGGAGAGACTGACACACACACACACACACACACAAATATGCATATATGTGTGTGAGTGCTTGTGTGTCAATGTATTGGTATGGATTATGGTTAATCTGGCAATATGATAGTGAAACAACAATATCGGAAGGCTTTAGAACAAATGATTCTTAATTTGGACTGGTGTTTTCATTAGTGGTCTGTGGTCTGTGGTAGATGTGGTAGTAGTTAATTGAGTGGATGGCTGAATGGACCATGGGTGTTGTAGACTGCGTAGTAAGACCTATGAGATGTGCGCCAGGTTCCTGCTTCGTGAATCAGGGTACTCATTTATTCAGCTGGTGTTTTTGGAAGTTCTTGGCTGTGTGTGTAGGTGGATTGGAATTTGAGGTCAGAGAGAGAGAGAGAGAGAGAGAGAGAGAGAGAGAGAGAGGGGGAAAGAGAGATTGAGAGAAAGAGTCTGAGACAGACTGTTCAATGTAAAGATATGGTCAAACTGATCTATAACAGTGGAGCCAATATCACAAAATATCAGTTCATTGGATTTTGGATAATGGGAAAGAA
This sequence comes from Thysanoteuthis rhombus, assembly GCA_963457665.1. Classification (NCBI taxonomy): domain Eukaryota; kingdom Metazoa; phylum Mollusca; class Cephalopoda; order Oegopsida; family Thysanoteuthidae; genus Thysanoteuthis; species Thysanoteuthis major. Next base: position 11,158,522 of record OY735203.1, read on the forward strand.
TGACTACGGGGAAGATATTGCTAATTTGGTCTACTATCATGGACTCAAGTGAATTTGTGGCATGAGGTCTTTGTAATGTCATTATTCCAAAATGGCCGCCGCTATGGATTCTCAGTTTTTCATCAATGACAAAAAATACATAGTTAATTCAGCATGAAAAAAAAAAAAAAGAAGATAGATAGCTATTTTTCAATTCAACTGAGCAGTAGGCGAGGTCGCTTTTATCATTGTATTGGCCACAGAACTTCCCCATATCTCAGAAACTTTCAATTTTAGTGAGGATTGGTTACTAATACCTCGTTTACAAGATAGAAGAAGCTATCTTCTAAATTGCATGCCACACCTTCGATTATTAGATCATTAAGCATTGGGATTTTCTGAAACATGCATTGGAATTTTAAAAAAGCACGTAATTTTCCCAAACTCATTATCAGAGTCCCAAAGGTCAGTTTCAACGTTTTCAACTTCATTGTTATTACAGAGCTCTTCGTCAACGCCACACCCATGAAGTTCAGTATAACTCAGTGACTGAACTCGGCAATTGCAATGCGTAGTACATCATCGTTGAATATCAAATATACAGTAGGTTCACACTATCCACGGGGACCCACCCCATCGGTGATTTCACATATTTGCAGTTGTCTTAATTTAGATACCTTGCATCAAGATCTACCTATTTGAAGCTGCGTCCAAGAATGGCTATTTTGATGATTTTAATCGAATTTTTCTAATTAATTGACAGCAATAAAATAATATTTTGGATGAAATCAGTATTACTTTGATAAATTATATGTTGCCGATCAAAGTGACATGTAATATTAAATATACATCTGGAGAATCTAAATGTTTTTACAATGTTTTGGTGTACAATTTTAGATATAAATCTAGAAACGAATTCTGCAACATTGCCAGTATATATGGGTTGCTATCATTTGCGGGTTTAACTATCCTAACTGAACTGTTCCGACATTCACGCAACATGCAACAGTTTGATGTCATTTATTTGGACTTTTATATTGTTGCACAGTGACTGATAAATAGAAAATCCATTGGAAAGTGATTCTCTTATCGATGCCTTACGTTCTGTAATTGCTCACAAGGGTTTTATTTAGTTGATGTAGTTTAATTACTTTGTTTGCGACCAGTTTCATGTTATCTATAATTTCCACTTTTGTTAATATACATAAGTTTTCTGTTATGGAGAACCCTTTGAAATTTCAAAAAACCGACAATATGGAATATTCTAAATCAGCATGAATCAACTTCTACATCGGGAGAGTCCTTTAAAGACATTGAAGTCTAAAAAAAAAAAATGTATGAAAATATATGTATAGCTAACGATACATATCTTCAAATATCAATATGTATTATTCAAACAGTAATTATGTGTATTCTATAGTTTACAGGAAGATATGTTGCTACATTTTTATTCATTTTGATGAATATCCTAAGATACTTTATTTTTTCAGTCCCCTCTCACTCATTAAACATTTGATATAAAAACATAAAATGGAGAATGGTCTGTTTTTTAAATGAATTAATAAACTTAAATTACCTTTGATAAAATCAAGTTTTTTTCATGAAGTTGATATAATTGTGAACATGTAAGAACTCGTGACATGATAAGATCATCAAATAACAGTTTTCAAACGATAGAGTCTTAATTAATCAAAATGAAGTTTTTAGATTTATTAGTAATTTGAACAAAAACTGAACCACGGTAGTGCAAGTGTTAATTGTAATTTACATATGAATGGTGAAAATAAAAAGATGGAAACTCCGGACAATAAATTTCGAGAGAAATTAATTTTGTCCTTCAAGACAAATAAGAAAACATTCCATTCTAAAGCAGATTATACCCTCTGTTATCTTTGCAAATATCTGGTCCAAACACAGAAAGAAAAAAGAACAGAGATAATCACCCAAATATTTTAGATAGTAAAATATAGAATTACAGTCTTATCATGATATAAATTACAAAATTGAATTCTTATAACAGCCGTAACAAGGGAAACGTTTTGGGTGGTGGTAAAGGATAAGGAGTAACCGAATGACAGTGGGGTACCTTGGGGCTTCGAATTTTCTAGCATCTCAGAACCAAAATTCCAGTCTGAAATGATAAACATATCACTTTCGGCGGTCTAATATCTGCATAAACCCATGTATCAATCTAGATTCCAGGCAAAATTTGGGGTCCAATTCAGTTGAAAGAAAAAAATGATTATTACGTAATACATGTCAAAATAGTTTATTCTTATTTTCATGTTTTACTCGCATTTCCTTATTTTATCTGAAAAAATTTTTTTTGGGGGGGGGGAGTATTGGTCTACTGCCCCTCGCTTGTTACGCCCTTGTAAAAAAATATTAATTTCCACAATTATAAACGTAAAAACATGTAAATGTCAAGTAACTGCTTTGTTTGACCCGCACCTGACAATGTATAAATATCTGGTCGGGGAAGCCTCTAAGCAAACAGCCGTAGACATATAAATTGCACTGATACTTTTAAACAAATTTTAAAAGAATCTTAAATAGATTTTATACAAATGTTTTATAATTTATGACGGCTGAAAATAAGTGCAATTGCGAAATAAAGCGAAAACATAGATGCTAAATGAAAACAAAAAAAGATGTTTAGAAACATATATATGTGTGTGTGTGTGTGTGTGTGTGTATATGTATGTGTGTGTATATGTGTGTGTGTGTGTGTGAATACGTATTTATACACACTATAGATGTGTAATATGTTATATAAGTAACCAGGTGTACCATGTTGAATTAGTTGAAACCATTTAGTTGATCGTTTGTGATATAGAAATAAACGAGTGTCTACTCGAATTTTCACAGTATTTATCTATCTTTCCATTTTTCTATCTATGAGTGTCTGCATTTACAAAAAAATTTTTTTCATTAAAAAAAACTAGTCGTTTTTGAATTAATAATACTAAAACTTATGCGAAAAATCAGAATAAAACAAGACTTGCTGCATATGATTTATGTTTGTCTCATTCATTTCTACCTGCTTTAGTAATCATTAAATAGACTAATTGTTTGCAAATTTTTGGATGAAAATGCCAGCCCATGAGCTTTTGTATGTTTAATACCTGTAAAATATATTTTGAAGGTATATAGTTCATTATTTGATATTGATCCAATTTTTCAATTTATTTGGTTGCTAGTTTTGTATCGAAGGTAATAACTCCAGAATAATTACCTATTGTCTCACACGTCCCTATCGTAAAATGGTATCAACTACAGGGGATATGAATTAAAAAACAAAGACATGTTCAAGTGTATGAAAAAAAAAATAATATTGAGGGCATATGTAAATACCTGATGTGCTGACTACCAGCCCAACAAAAATGGGTAGGAGCTTGAGAAAGCCCCAATTCATTTTTGTCCGTGAGCTGAGGTGTAGTTAAACAGTCCTCGGCTTGTTCCCATGTAGTTTGTGGCTAGAGGCGAACGCTATTCGTATTTAAGTCAGGTGAGTTGCATTCATGTGTAAGTGCGTGTTGGGGGTTGTGTAACTACGTATGCAAAGCCACACATACGTTCTATAAACAGAGAACTGTGGGTGTGCTTGACGTATTCATTGGAGCGTATTAGTAAAGTTTACATGTATACAGACCGTAGATAGGAGAAGCCACTCAATGCTCTTAGAACTAGATTCTAATGATAACCTGTTGTAGTCCAGCCTGAGACGCTTGAGGAAATTAGGGCTCAAGAATCAATCCCATAGCATACCTAATTTTAGAACGTGATTTTCCTTGATTTATTATTATTTCCTGTACTTTTAAAGGGATATTTTCATTTGAGTAGGGTACTCTTATGACCCTTAAGTTCATGAAAGTTTTTAGGAAAACTTTGATCATGTGGTGTGTACAAGCAGAGAATCATTAATACTCACTGAGTACTTGGGACAGTGGCGTAGAGAGAGGGGGGGGCGAGGGATGGTCACTCCCCCTTGAATACATTCTCAAAGAGTGATGCTTTTTCAACAAATTTTAACTCTTTATTTTTCTAAAATTAAATACACAACTGCTTTTTTTGAGTGGCAATCGAATGTTATTACTTCAGCATCCTAATTTAGAGTGTGATAAAATTCGGCTAGTTTTTTCACAATACATTTCCTGCTGCAAACGGCCAAGCTGTTTCGACAAAAAACTACTTGTTAGTTACCACACTCGTTCACAACATTAAGACGCCAATACTTGAGCACACTACTTTACCAATCATAATTAGTCGGAAGTTATCTTAAAATCAACCATCATCATCATCGTTGGACAAGGACTTTCCCCAGGATCTGCCACATCTCTCTATCAAGGGCATCACGGAGCCAATATTTTCTGAGCCTGTCCAGTTTGTCTCACCATCTCATATCCTGCTGGCTTCGATTACACATTTGATCTTTAGGGATCCATGCTGTGAGTCGTGATGTCCAGTGGTTGTCGGCCACTTTTGCAACATGGCCAGCCCATTGCCATTTGAGTTTCTAAACGGTTTCTATGACGTCCTGGACTCCTGTTTTTTGTTTGTTTGTTTTAAAAAAAAATATACTGTGATGTCTTCATGTGATGTTGAGCATGATTCTCTCATGTGCACGTTACATGGTTCTAAGTTTACGGGTCAGTCTCTTGGTTGGGTTCCATGTTTCAGCTCCATGGGTGACTAATGGGTGGATGCATTAGTTGTATACTCGTTTTAAGACCAAGGGAAAAAAGATTACGCTTTAACGAAGACCATACCAGACTATTCAATATTTGATCAACAAAAAAATTCGGCTAAAAACTTTCTTCCCTTCTCTCTTCAAAAGACTCTCCGTTCGTGCACCAGTTCGATGAAAAAAAATATGCGAGAAAAGTTTACACTAATACTTACACACAACTACAAACTTTTGAACAATATTTTCAGAAAAAATTTTTCTGTAATTCTCTTGATTTATAGATATTCTGCATTGCTGTATGAGCTTGGACTTTCTGTCGTTCACATTATTCTAATCTGAAGAACATTGAATTGACTGACATTAAGTTTATTTTATTCAAACTTTTTAAATCGATTTGGTCACGCAAAACTCTTTCAATTACTACCAAAAATACAATTGCAAGTATTCTCCCCTGGCGTCTTTTGATACAAACGAAAATTGTTGATTCATTTGAATTAATATGTTCTTGAGTTTTACGACTTCTTTCCTCTCTTGATGTTTCACAGCTTTCAAAGTGGGTAAAGAAAACAAGGATTCACTTGTAGTCCACAGGAACTAAAGTTAAGACATCATAATGCAATGAAAAATTTAACAAGTCTGCAAAATGTGGTGGAGATTTAAGCCCCAAGATGAATATCTTAAACGAACAATGGTGGCGTGGCCCTTCTGTGGCTGATACCTTCGAGCGTCATAAAAGTTGAATCCCATTATTTTTATTGTTTTTTCCTCTAGATTGCAGAACTTTATTTGGTATTAGGTCTCCTTAGATGCGTTTATGGCCGTTGGCACTTGGAGGGACGAAAAAAAAAAGTGTGATATCCTAATCGCCTGAATGACGCTGAACAACCCCGTAGAGCTACACATTTTTAATGTCAAAAGTCATAATCCCTGCTATATATTCTGTATTTTTCTCGTGTGTAACACAATTACCATACAATATAAGTACTAAATTATGTGGTAAAAAAATAAGTATAGAATTGCAGCCTTTTGTATAACGCGGGTAAACGATTTGGCATTACAGTTTGGCATTCCTAAGTGTCTTGCTGCTTCGATCTTCTAAATTTGAGGGCTACAAAACTGCCTCATCATCATCAGTCTTTCAGCGTCCGTCGTTGGATATAGACCTTCCCCAGGATTTGCCACAATTCTCTATCATGGGCGTCGCGGGGCCAGCATTTTCTGAATTTGTCTAATTCATCTCTCCATCTTGTATTCTGTGGGTCTCAGTTTCTTGTATGATCTCCGGGGATCCAGGTTGTGAGTCTTGATGTCCATTGGTTGTTTTCCATTCTTGCAACATGGCCTGCCCATTGCCATTTGAGTTGATACTATTGGTATACAATAAATCTTCATATTTTGTATGTTGTGTACACTTACAATGTTCATCATGTCGGTTTCAAAAAAAGAAATAAAGTTCATTGTTCTCGTTGTTTAGGTTGTGTGAAAACTTGTCATCAGCAAAACTTTAGCTTACAAAACATTTAATAAATTGATATTGCACAGCAAAATGTATTTCAAAAGAGAAGAAGATTAGGAAAAGGGATCGGCATGACATAATATATCAACCCTCAACCTTAACACCTCCAGATATCCTGTATCTGAGCTCCAGGGGAGGAAAGGTCAGATGGAAAAAAATGAAAAAAAAAATTCGATCATTGACAATTGAAATGTTTTAGTTTAATCAATTTCATATTTTCAGTTGGTTTGTTGAGTAATTCAAATATATCGGTCTACAGGTTCAGGGGGGTGAGTTGCGTCACCTCTGTCGTCAAATGGGCGTAACCTTTAGCAAAGTATACATTTTTTCTGCCTATATATATCTGGTTTGGTAAGAAAATATTCCGTGTCTTATTCCAAGAAATACTGTAAGTTTCATACATAATGATAATATTACTGTGAGGTGAAATCGATGAATGTAGAAAAGAATTATGTGTATTATACTCTCCGTCCAGAAACTATATGAACAACGATTTCTTGAATATTTTTTTGCGGAATTTGATTGTTATCGAATTCAGATTTTTATCAAATGTTTTTTTTAAAGTTTTTTTCTGCATGGTTGTAAATGTTAATTTTAATTATTCATTTTATTTTATTTTTTTAATATTAAAACATGGCATCAAGTAACGATCAGACACTACAGAAGTCAGTCGTGTTAATTTCCAAAAATATTATTCAGCGAAAACGTAATACTTTATGATTACCTTTTGCCCTCAAAACCGGAATGGCACGATTTATCACTGAGTATGCCAATATAAAGAGCCTAGATTGAAGGGTTTTCTCACTGGAATCTATGATAACTTGCTTCAGCTACTCAAGAGTTGGAAATGGGGTGTTACCAGTATACACATCTCTTGCAATCGTTCCCCAAGCATTTTCCGTCGGATTTCGGTCTCGAGAGGTTGGCCAGTTCGTTACAGATAAAAAGCGATTGCTGAGATACGGAAGAGTGGTCATTGCTGTATGGCAACTCGTATTGTCTGCCAGGAAGGTCAACTTTTCTCTTTCCCATCTGATTAGTATGTGTATAATAGCTCATGAAATGAGAGAAATTATCTTAGATTGTAACCACCTTCAAACCTGCTGAAAAGTAAACAGATCTTTCCTCCCGATGAAATCCGATATACGCAGGTGGAATTTTACCTTTGAAAAAATACAATTTTACTCAGTCACACAATAGAAACCGTCAACCAATGTCTGTTGGTAGAATCCTGCGTTAGGAGTGACCAATAAAAAAAAAATGGGTGGAGGCGGGGATCGATGACTAAGTTACATCACTTGCCTTTTGTTGGGCAGTGATCACCAACACATCAGAAATGTCGAAAAACAAGCATGGATACTACTGGACACAAAAAAAGGAACCCATTGAACATAAACTAGCATTGGAAATTGAACTCCCTCCCACTGAAAACCTATCGGGGAGGGGGGTGGGTGAAAAACACTTTTTTCTAGACAATAAGGAGTAAATGTATGAATATTCACCCTTCTAGCCTCATTGGTGTACACATTGCAAGACAGACAGGCCAACTTAAAAACTAAAAAAAAACTATTTTTATGTTGACTGTGTTAATGTTGACGGTTTTTATTGACAGTTTCTAATCATTACTTATCACTCTATCACTCCTCGGCTTAACTTTAGTCACTTTACTAAATATCATCATCATCATTATCATCATCATCATCCGTCTTTATCGTCTGTCATTGGAGATAGACCTTCCCATGAATTTGAAACATCTCTATCGTAGGCGTCGTGGAGCCAATACTTTCTGAACTTGTCCATCCTTTCACGGTATCTCATATCTTGTCGGTCACAGTTTCACGTATGAGCTGTGGAGATCCACATTTTGAATCATGGTGTCCATCGGTTGTCGGCCATTCTTGCTACATGACCATTGACATTTGAGCTTTCTAATGTATGATGTCCTGGACTCCTGACTCCCTCCCAGTATATTGTGCTGTCTTGTGATCTCTCCATGTGAGGTCGAGCATCTATTCAATCACTGTCCCACCACAGCAATATTTGACACAAGGTCGGGCTTAATGTTGGAAGAAATAGGAGCAACCCTTCCAAAAATAGCTCTAGCCGACGCAGCTACGGTTGCCAAGCGCTCCGTAGAAGTTAGACAACCTCCACCACGAAAGCGTCCACCAGGGGACCTGCTCCTTTAAGTGCTGCCCCGGGGTAACAGATCCCCCGCAGCTGGACCGAGTAATAGTAGGAGAGCCCGAGGACAAGTCCAAAGGCCTCCAATGCGCGTAGCAAAGTGCAGTCTCAGTAAAACCCCATTGGCTAACGCTTGCACCGGCGCACTCAGGCTTTGATGCCAACCCACACACAATCTCCAGCCCATTCGACAGGCTAGTGTCAGTACCAGTGCCTAGGTCTCTGCCGGGGAACAGATACTACTCTTTGATCCCGAAGGAAAGGCCAGAAAAGGGGGAGCTGCGCAGGATTTTTTCATGTGCACCTAGCATGCTTCTCAGCTTACGGGTCAGTCACTTGCTTGGGTTCCATGTTTCAGCTCCATAGGTGACTATCGGGAGGATTCATTGATGGTTTAGTCTTCTTTTAAGGACTAATGGGATTTTTTCGTTATTGAAGGTTTAGCTTGCTTTGTCGAAGGCTTACCATTCTTTCGCTTGATTTCTCCTGCTTTTAAGTATTTCATGGGGATTCGTTGTCCGAAGTAGATTTAGTGGTTTACATTCTTCAGCTCTGCATTTCCGATTTTGTTCATTGTTCTTTTATTTCCAACGTGATTGTTATACATGGCCTTTGTTTTGCTGGAGGCCGACTTTCTTGCTTTCTTCATACAGTTCATCTTGCATTTGTTGGAGGTCGTGGAATTTATCAGCAGAAAAGGATGATGTCGTCTGCAAATCTGAGGTTACTTGGATATTCACCATCTGTTCCGATTCCTTTATTTTCCCAGTTTAGGATTCGGTAGATCAACTAAAAGTAGGGTGTGAAGAGTTTGGGTGAAATGGTATCACCTTGTTCTACCCCTTTTAGGTGCTGAAAGGACCCGGAGTCTTTCTCTAGCTGCTGTGACTATATATTGCAGTGCTCTGACATATACAGGGTTTACACCTTGTAGAGTGATCATCGGAATTTTCAACGAGTGGAAGGCCTTCTTGAAGTCGATAAATGCCACATCGAGTGTATTCGGCTGCTAACAATATTGGGCACACAATCCGTACATGTGCAGTGAAAAAAAAGAATGAAGGGATAGTCAGGGGTCAGGAATTACTGTCAGAATAGGGCCATTATATGTATAATAAGAAAGTGAATAACAAATTAAAACTTCTTGTCGGAAGTACACACAGAGGATAAAGACGAGACTGATCACTGCAACTTTTGCGTTGTATATACATTGGTGGAAAAAAATATCATGAAAATACTTTTTGTATAAATGTATTAATCAATTGGATTGAAATAAGCCCTTTCGTAACTGTATGATTCATTTTTGCTAATATCTAAGACTTATCAATTTCGCTCAGTCAGTAAGTCAGCCTCCCGGCAAAGTCAACTCCAGTTTCAGAGTTTGACAATAAGCAACTAAAAGACGAATGAGTGAGTGAAAACAGATCAAATTAAATAGAAGACAGGTCTGGTTAGTGACTCATTAGAAACCGTTACATGGACAACGTATTTGGCAGCATGCTAAGTTAGGAGTAATCAATTGGAAATGTGGATGATCAATTAATAGGTTATGTCTTTTGCCTTTTGTTGGATCAGTAAAAGTCCAATTGAAAATAAATGTGAATTCTACTGGTCAATTTAGCATAAACCCAGATTGTAAATTGAACCTCCCCTAGAATGTTATTGTGGCCTGGGTATTTTCAACAAAAATATTTTTGAAGTCATAATGAGACGTAAATATTCAAGTTTCTAGCCGTTTAGCTTCATCGTATGACCCATTAATAGATAGATAGATAGATAGATAGAAAGACAGACAGTCAGTCAGCCAGCCAGCCAGAATCACGTGAAAACCGAAAAAAAACAAACTATTTTGACAGTTAGGGTTGAGGTTTTTTTAATAGATAACGATTAAAAAGACAACGTAAGAAATGAAAGACAACGAAAAAAATGTTAACAAGCAATTTGAAACGAAACAAGCCTGTCTGCAGCAGGGTCGAACCTCATTTTAACTTCTAATCCCACAAAAATGATTACAAAAACTTTTGTATTTCGCATATAATAAATACGAATTATCCCAATATATATTTTATTTTCAGAATCAACGTATTTATTTATTAGAATTGAAAATGGCTATGTGTATTTCTAACATAAATTTCCGAATATATGTAAGACTTGTCAGTTAGAGAATGTTAATCTAATCACTTGGTCGTGATTCAAAAATCACGGTAGGGAAATGTTCATTTTATAGATCAGTTTGGTTCAACGTGACGGGAGAGAAAACAGTGATGAGTTTACGCTCTTAGATTAAGAAAGGTTGTTGTCACGATCGAAAAACCAAGTCAACCCAAGCCTTTGACTTGGCCTGGATTTTAACAAAAAAGAAAAGCATGGACGATAAATGTAGTTTTTAAGAATCGTAGATTTTCTAACAATCAATCATAACTCTGGCAGAAATTATTTTGATTTTGCACTCTCATAAAGTTAATTGTAGTTACCCTATCCAACACCTGAAAGTGATCAGTGGATTCACATTTAAATGGTATTTGAACCCTTGATTCAAAATCTTACTTTTGTTTTTTTTTGTTTGTGTTTCGATGATCTGAGGTGTGTATACAGTCCTGCAGTGCCACTATTAAAATTTCCAATAAAGTAATTATTCATAGTCGATTTCCTGTTATCATTGATGATGCTGGGAAGGTACAAGTGGCCTAATGCTTAACATCACGGAAAATCTAATCGGTTAACGGAGTACAAGCTCTGACAGAGACAGTTTGCTATCACTTCGATCTAATACCCTTGGGAAAAGCATGTCCATGTCTTATAACCCCCAGTCATGGGTAAATAGAAAGACAGACTGGGTTCTTCAGCCTTGGTAGGCATCCAGTTTAGGACACGGACGACTCTGAATTCAAATCGGGAAAATACATAACATCATCCAGCGTCACGAGTAGCTAGTATCGGAGAGAGTACAGAGGGTATTTCAGAAAAGTGTGGTTAACAAACTTCGAAGTTTCGACGAACCAAACAAATGGGAAGTGGATTATAATGAAGTCCTCAAGTGAAATAAACCAGAATAAAGAATAAACAGACTGAAAACGCGACCACCGTTTCCATCTCCCAAAGACACCTATGGGAAGTGGAAAATATTGTTTTCGTCCAATGGTCTTTTCAGCCAATGATTTATTAAGATCCTGCGTGTTGTATGCTAAGTCTTACCTTGGTAGTGTCATATTTATGGATCCTGTCACATCTAGAACAATTCTGCTTCTCCAATTCGACCGTCTGAGCATCATTATGTTTTTTATTTCATTTTGATCATCCTTCCCCCGAGCTATGCTTATTAATCTAAATTTTCTGAGCTAACATCTTGCATTCGTTTACAATGTAAATGATTGTCTATTCTCTTGTTCCATAGTCTGCATTAGTCTCCTTTCTCGTATCTTGACTTTTGGTTGAATAACCGTAGACACCTAAGTTGGCAAAGGATTTTATCCCGTGCGTTTGAGTGTTTATTTGTTTATGTGGTCCGGTGCTCTATTCAATCTTGTCTACATTGTCAAAATTGGCATCTGCATCTCATTATGCTCTTTCTAGTTTTTACTCTTGGGAAAAGCAACAACTTTTTAAAAACCTTTTTCGTATAATGTTGAAGGCTGAATAGATAAGAACAAGGGGTCTGTGGGATAAAAAAGATGAATTTTCCCTGCAAATAATGAACCCACTCTTCTACGTCTAATGAGTACAGCTTTGAAAAAGCATTTTTTTACTTTTCACTAACCTTTGAAATTGTATTGTTTGCAAATAGTATTACTGGTATAATCACTAATTTTCTAATCTCATTGCTTTATAAGCAAACTGTATTTTCAATGTTTTAAATCATGGAAATGAAAATTAAGGGCTTCTATCTCTTCAGACATAAAAATTCTTGAAAAAAGTTTGACAGTCAAAATAATATACAAACAAGATAGTCTGTGAGGCATACAGCTTTAAGAAGTAACAATAGTATCATTGTAAGTATCCCATTTTTTATAAGATGATTCTTTAAAAAATTTTTGACGAATAACTCCGAACATGTGGCCGTACGGATATACACTTGGACAAATGATTTTTTGCAGGAGATGGGAAGAGGAGGAAGAGGGTTGAGACATGGACAACTTGGGTGGCATACGCGTGGCGAATGGACGCGGACACCGTAGTATTAATGTTACTTCTTAGAGCTATATGCTTCACTAACTATATATAGGTTTATAAATATATTATGAGGTAATGGATCAGATCTACCACACATAATGGTGAATTTGATAGACAATGTGGAAACACGAAAATTAGAAAAATGGATTGTTTTTATTTCCATTACATGCTTTGAGACATAGGTTTCTCGTCACCCTAAGCTATTTCACACATGACAAGAGGGAACCAAACTCTCGAAACATATAAAAGAAACAAATACAATTCATTTTCGTGTTCCAATATTGTTTATTAAACTCAGCATACATTTCAATATGTGAAGTAGAATTAGCAGCGACACTCTCTTCACTCTTCGCTATTTCTCCCATAGTGTTATATTGAGTCGTAGTTTGAATTATGTGTGTGTGTGTGTAGAAACTCTGAAAACTATTCATTTCTTTTTACTAAGAAACTTAGAACTTCGTGTTTTACAACCTCAGATACGTTTGCAACCCACGAGCATCAAATTTGTGCTCAAGGGTGAATTGAACCCAGGATGAACATAGGATAGATATCACTGACCTCTTGTGACATTTGGGGTCAATTTAAGATCAGGTAAATTTTGGCCTTTCCAAAAACCGTCAATAAGAGGAATTTTCAAATCTAACAAGAAAAGGTGCACCTTACAGATGCTCAATAGTAACTAGATAGATATAAGTTAGCTGTTTGTTGACCCTCTGGTGGCCTCTGAGGCCAATTTATATATAAAGGGATGCCGAACTCATATAAGTGGAGAAATAATTGTATTAATGGGGACAATGCTACTGTCTTTTGAAAAATTTATATTACAGCCGAGATTTGGTAGAGTCTTCCAGTTTTCGCTGATGAAATAATAGCACTTAAAAAAAAGACTAAAATTAAAAGAAGTAATACCCAATCGCATATATATATATATATATATATATATATATATATATATATATATATATATATATACATATATATATATATATATATATATATATATATATATATATATATATATATATATATATATATATATATGTATACAAATACACTGACGGGGGAATTTCCCAGAAGAAAATACTTCCTACCCACCATTTCAAACTATTTACTCTTCCTGGTAAGAAAAATTAGTATTTTTTTTCTAAACCAAAAAAAAAAATCATTTCCATCTGAATATATCCGTGAAACTATGGACTCTTCAACTGAAACAAAATCACTTTAAAAAAAAAATCGTTTCATAGAAATTCGAATACATTTGTGGTATCAATTATATCAATATACATGTGGTCCCCGCCTTATGAACACGTTTTGTTCCGACTGGCAGGTCGTATCTCGAAACGGTTGTAAGTCGGTTATATCCTTTCTGTTGTGTTTTCATGCATTATCATGATAAACCCTATTGCATTTATACTTACATAATCTTTTTATATCAGCCTATCTTGGTCGTATGTACGAACGGTCGCAAGTCAAGGACTAACTGTACATAGGGAGCATATAAGAGCTAGATTGATCATAGTTTAGAAGAGATTTTACATTGATTCCTTATTTTTTTAATTCAGGAGTGTAACGTTTATACATAGATATTTTTTTTATATCAGCCTATTTTGGTCGTATGTACGATCAGTTGTAAGTCGAGGACTACCAGTACACAGATAAGAGCATAAAAGAGCTAGAAAGACCATAGTTGAGAAAACTTTTCTAACTCAGCATTAATTATTGTATTTAATGTAAGAAGCTCATTTCATGGCTCTTCTCACCTTGCTAAATCACATATATCTCCTTTGGTTCCCCAACTCCTCTAATTCTGTAAGTTGGGTTGAAGATTCTATGCAACCCCTCTACGATATTCAGGGCCTGTCGATGGGATACTCATCTGCTGAATATAATTCAACAAATGTCTGTCAGTATGTGGCAGCCTACACCAGAAACTGCACAACATATTGTCATGGAATTTTTTGTGTATACTTATTTGACTGCAGAGCATGAACGTTTCATCAATTTTAAAGTTTTTACCAGGCGTTCAATTTCCAATGTAAGTATTAAGATATGGTCGGCCTTTATTTTATATTTGGCTAATGTGATATTGCTGTTGATAACCCTACTTATTTAATCATATACTGTTGACCAAAAAGAATGGTTCTTGGAATTATTCCTCTTTTTTCAACAAGAGTTATACCTTGCTCAGCACAGTCCCATTTACCGCTGATTTACTATAGCGCTCCATCCCAAATATGTTTCGTAGCAAATATTCAATAATAAATTTTAGAAATGGATAATGATAAAAGAAAGCATCACTGACAGTCTTTGTAGTAAGGGTATCATAATCATATGGACAGGCTATCATAATCATATTGACATAGACTCTCGCCACAATTCTGCAGATCTCTCTATCATGGGCGTCGCTGACCAATACTTTTTGAATCCGTACAGTCTCTCCATCTTGTATTCTGTTTTTCTTTCGCATGTGATCTCTGGGTCTCCAAGTTTGTGAGTTGTGGTGTTCATTCTGCCATTCTTTCAACATGACCAGTCCATTGCCGTTCGGGTTTTCTCATGGATTCTTTGATATCTTACGCTTGTTTCCCGTCTAATACACTGTGTTGTCTTTTGGTGTCTTCATGTGAGATTGAGCATGATTCTTTCATGTGCACGTTGCGTGCTTTTTAGTTTGAGGGCCAGTCTCTTGGTTAGGTTCCATGTTTCAGCTCAATGGGTGACTACCAGGAGAATGCATTGATTATATAATTTTTTTTTTGGAAAAATGGGATTTTATTGTTATTGAAGGTTGAGATTGCTCTACCGAAGGCTTGCCATTCGAGTTGTTTCATGTTTCACGTGTACGAGAGTAAACACACATACATACACATACAAATATACAATGCTTTATCATGTAAAGATTTATAGACACTTTCAATTATTTCACCAGATTCAGAAAATTGATATCAGATGAGATGAACTGCAATTTTGTCATGTATCTTAATATTGATTGTTGGGAGAATCTTTTTATGCATTGTCGTTTTAATTCAAAGAAACAATTGTTAATTTTCAGTAAATTTACTCTGATCAATATTAATCATTCTGACTTTCTAGGTGCATTTTTGAAGCTCCGTAAACGTGTTTTTTTTTTTACGTAAGTAAAACTTACCTAGAAAATAGGAAGGAAATTTTGAAAATCAAATCAGGCGTAAGTTGTAATGTTATCTTGCTTTTATTTCGAATGCAATTCAAAACTTTTTTAAAACTTGTTTTTCCAATAGTTGCGATTTGCAATAATATAACTCTCATATTGCAAAGATATTTCATACGCTCGGAAATTTCTTTTTAATTTCATTTTACGGGAAGCCTCCTCTGGGGAGGGGGGCATTAAAAAAAGGAAAGAATCATTGCATGTTTGATTGAAAAACTAGAAAGCACCCTGCACACACTTCTACAAAAACTAAGAGCCAAGGGAGTCATTCCAATTATTGTGTTCCGGGCCTCCATACATTTTAAGTGCATAAAATTTACATCTGATTTTAAAAGGTCGAATAATTTGATTAAAAACTTTCAGAACATTAGATTTTGTCAAACTTTACATTTCTCGATTATTAAAACACAGTTTTATTTCATAGTATTGTTTAAGAATTTTATTCAAACAACTATCTAAAAATCAAGTTATTGATAAAAATATTTAAAGATCAATTCTTAGCGGAAATCTTCTTCACAAGCTAAACATCTACAACACATTTTAATAATAGGGCGACCACGAACCTCTTCAAACAAGAGAATAATTTAGTTTTATAGCAGTTTGTTTTTTCCTCTCCCTGAAACTTATTAGGGCTCTGACCTAAAGGTGCTTGAAGGGCAGGACATCATTAATTTGATTATACAGTTGAGAACTTCAGACATAAAACTGCATGTACAGACCCCTACAACAAATGTAGAGAGCAGTAAGTTGTTCAGTGGCCGGGGCCGTGCGTTAGGAAATTAAAAAAGTGCGGCTGTACAGGGGCCCCAGAGATTCTAGCAGCCCGAAAATATTTCTTTGGGGTATTTTCATACTTTCATTTTTTTTTCGGGGAAAAAAAGTAAAATGCCTCAACTAAATTTGTTTGAGGATTCATTATCTAACATAAAGATAAATTATTGATCCATAAAGAACTTTACGAAAATCAAATATCATAATCCTCGTTTAATTTTTGTTTTGATTCGTTTCAAAATAATAGCTGAATACAAAAATAGGAGGGCCCCCAAAGAAATGTCATGAACTAGTCTCCATCAATGGCGGATTCGGGCCTGTCGGTAGCACAGAAGCATTGAAATTTGAGGGCCAAGGAGATTATCAGCTTACTGCAGTGGTTCTCAACCTTTTATTATATGACGGCACACACACACACACACACACACACACATATATATATATAATATATTTCATTTATCTGGCACACAGACAGTAAAAATTGAATGTATAACACAAAAGCACAATTTTTCCACGTGTTTTCTTTATCTATTGGAAAGTGTCAATCAATACTGTCACCAAAAATTGCCAACATACGTTTCTTCAGTTTTTAAGTGATCTGGCTGGCTATCTATCTCTGTATTTATGTGTTGCCAATACAACCCAACACTTTTCTTTTGTAGGAGGTTCAATAAACATAATAGGTTTCTGTTAAACTGGTTCCTTATTTCATGCATTCACGCTAGAATTTTTTTTTTGAAAATTCATACTTTTTTAGGGAGGACTGTCGAATATAATTTGAGTGAAGTAACTTATTCACCGTTTTCCAATTTTTTAATTGATCACACCCAACGCGAAACGCTGCCAAAATACATTGGTCAAATGACGGTTTCTATTGAGTGACTAACCAGGCAGGCCTGACATTTCACTAGTACGACCCCCTCCTATCATTATTGTTATTATCATAAGACGCATTTATGCTGACAGATATAATTAAACCACAAATTACTAATTATTTTTTTTAAATATCGTATTAGTTGTGCGCTCTTATGTTATACGAGTACAGTATATGATTTAGCAGAATCATCGACTGAATTTCTGGGAACTCCTGCTTGTATTAACACCTGAAACCAATCTTTTTCTTCCCTTTGTACTTTTCAAACCATCCGTGTCCAGGTTCAATTTTTTTTCCTTTCTCTTGATCTCGCTTCGAAACATGGCTATTGTATATGTGCATGCGCAATTGTATACTCTGTCAATCTGTCCCTCTCATACACACACATGGCCACAAGGACACGTACACAAGGACACGTACACACACACACACACACACACACACACATACACATACGCATTTATATGTATGTCTCCAAAGCTTGCGTGATTAAGACGTATTTTTCTAGACAAAATCTAGAACAATGAGGCGGAAAAAACTAATGATCATCTCAGCGTATCAAAGTTAAAAGAAATCTTTTTAACGATCAATACACGGTTGTTAATGACTTGCCAAAATGGTCTTGATCATTTATCTTTGATATAAATTCATTCAATTCTATGCCCAATCTCCAGTGGTAAAGATCTCGGTCGTATGTCTTGAAAAAGATGGAAAAAAAACCAAACACTTTTATGCCAAGTTTTTTGGTTTTTACGAGCTAAAATATTAATTTTCAAAGGATTTTACAAAGCTGAAATTATCAGACTCCTCAGTAAATATAGATAAATAAAAAAAGCTATCTCTCGATGTTCTGTTATAACTTGTACAACATTTTATTATAAACAGATCATCATCATCATCATCATCATCATCATCATCATCATCATCATCATCATCATCATCATCATCATCATCATCATCATCAACAACAACAACAACAACAACAACAGAAACAGCAAAAGCCTTTTAGAATTTGGGACATACACCTTTCCAAGGATTCGCCAGGCCTCTCTATCATGGGCATCGCGGAGTCAATACTTTCTGAACTTGTTCATTCTGTCACGCTATGTTATGATATTTTGCCGGTCACAGTTTCACATATGATCTGAGGGATCCACGTTGTGAGTCATGGTGTTTATCGGTTGTCTGGCATTCTTGCAACAAGACCAACCCATGGCCATTTGAGTTTTCTAATAGTTTCTTTTATATCCCCGACTCCTGTTTTTTTTCTTTCCTCTAATATATTGGGCAAAACAGATTATAATGAGATTAAATTAATCATGCCTTTACGTTGAGGCTTTAACCAAGTTTATCAACATACACAGAAGTTTACTCTGAACCAAAGCAAGTTAGGAGATCTGTTTATACCAGAAGAATATCATCGATTTCACTCAACTGAGTAATCCGAAAAAGCCTCTCAGATTTTAGTGAAAGTGTTCCTTTTCTTCAACACGAGGTTAACTCAGTATGTTGAATGAAATCTCAAATTGGCTTAATGTAATTTCTAGGACCG
Organism: Thysanoteuthis rhombus; assembly: GCA_963457665.1. Classification (NCBI taxonomy): domain Eukaryota; kingdom Metazoa; phylum Mollusca; class Cephalopoda; order Oegopsida; family Thysanoteuthidae; genus Thysanoteuthis; species Thysanoteuthis major. Next base: position 11,177,445 of record OY735203.1, read on the forward strand.
GTCCGAGGTACCGGATACACAGGCAGTCGACCAGGGTGCCAAGTACCATGGGCGCCTGTCATGTGCCTGAGACAGTAGTCCAGATTTGAATGGGGAAATGGGAAAATGAATAAATTAAACAGGATAGAAATGTGACGCGGAGTCAGATTTTCATGAACATCTGACATTTAAATGCATGCTGTTGATTCAATCAAGCGAAACCTGGCTTTGAAGGACACTGAAGTTCAGCTTGCCCGGGTACCAGTGACCCAAGGGCCAGCGTTGGTTATTTACGCATTCTAGCCATCAGATCATAAAACAATATGGCACTTAACGATGTTTTATAAGAAAAAATAACTTGGATGATATATAGATTTGAGAGGGCTTGATTATCATCCATTGCTGGGAATGGAGTTTTGAATCTATATTGGACACGATTGCTACAGACAGAACGAATTAGTAGTGATCTTGAGGGGCGTTTTTAGTCTAAACTATGTGGGATACCTCGCCTATCCGATTTTGTTACGAAAAAAAAAAAAACGCAGGTGGATTCCTGACCTGGTGAAATCAAGCGTAGCACAGGATGGGGGAACTTGAATGGCACGAGGAGAATGGATTTTGAATCATTTGATATTGGGTTCGGGCGAAGAAGAACAATAAAAAAAAACAAAAGAAAACAATACTAATAACCATAAAAAGAACGATAAAACTTTCCTCGAATCTTATCATATGAGAGAGAGAGAGAGAGAGAGAGAGAGAGAGAGAGAGAGAGAGAGAGAGAGAGAGAGAGAGAGACTTAAAAAGTAAGTAGAAGAAAAAAATGATGGTATTTAGTCACAGTATTTGCTCTTCCGCACATTGATGGCACGTAGCACAAGGCCGTTTTTTTAGTATAGCAATCCCATAATCATGCGGGGAAGAGGCTAAAAATTTCAGCACGCCACAGGTATCGGGGAATAGCCATAACTCTACTCGACACTGCAATGGGGAGTTTTTGGTCGGGGGTGGGGGGGCGGGAGTGTCCCATTCAGGAGTGTCGTCAGAAGGGAGGGGGGAGCAGCAAAACGACACACACAATCCTCCTTGCTTGTTGCAGGTTTCATTTCATTTTACTTCCAATTCACAAGACTTTTTACGTACATTCTTCGTGTTTTAAATGAAGGCATATCTTATTTTTGGGGGGGAAACGCCTGTCTTAAAATAAAAATATATCGTTGTTATCGTTATGGGGAGAGCCTTTCGCAAGAAGGTTCACTGTACTTAATTTGTTGTTGGACCGAGCACTTTCCCCGCTATATCTTGATGTCACACAAGGGTTTATTATCATATTTAAAAAACAAAAAAAACAAACTGACAGGATGAATTTGCTTGATTTCGCTATTAACCCCAGTCTGTTTGTTGGCAATATTTGATAAGGCAGACCCCCAGACGTGTTTTTTTAAAAAGCAGCCCAATCCGCACAGGGTAAAAAACCAGTCAGAGCGTGTGTGTGGGAGGGGGGGGAGCATTTATAGACTAGCTGGATTCCCTCCGACCTTTTCTTTTTTTTTGTTTTGTTTTGTTTCAAATTTACAGTGATAAACAATATCGATTTTCAGTTCTAGCCTTGCTGATGTCTTCAGGTAGGATAGAGAGAGACAGACAGACAGAGAGAGACAGACAGAGAGAGACGGATAGACAGAGAGAGACAGAGAGAGAGAGAGAGAGAGAGAGAGAGAAAGAAGACAAGAAGACGTGGGGGGGGTAGATCTTTATCCATGGAATCTAAAGTTAAAGTTCTAGTAAAATATTGTAAATATAATCTGAAATAAAAATCAGTATCAAATACTACTGATCTGTGGTCAGACGAGGCTTTTGGGTTGAATGTTGAGTGATTTTCCATACGACAGTCACAGTTCGAAGATTCTAAAATTCAACCATTTGTTACAACCAGCATACTCGAGGAAAACGGAAACCTAACAACAGACAGAGACAGGATTGTCAAACGTGCCAAAGAATTTTACCAAATACTATATTCACCCGAACAAGGACTACAAAACAATGAACAGGATTCGCACGATGCAAGCAGTCAACTCGAGGACTTCCAAGAAGTATTCCTGTGGGAGACAAAACAAGCCATCAAACAGACGAAGAAAGGAGATGCCCCTGGACCAAACAACATCACCATTGACCTACCCTGAAAGGCAGGTAAAATCATCTGGTCGTCCTTTCCAGCTTATATCTAAAACAGAATGAAGTCCCAGATGATTGGAACACTGCAATCATGATACTTTTATATATAAAAGTATAACCAAAAGAATAAGCCTATATAAGCATGTACAAACTTTTCATAAAAATCATCACCAATCGAATCACAAAAACACTTGATGAAAACCAACCACGAGAGCAAGCCGGCTTTAGAAGAAGCTACTCGACCATGGATCACCTGCATTCGATAAATCAACTGAAAGAAAAAGTAGCAGAATATAAACAACAACCCACTGTAGCATTCATCAACTTAAAAAGGCGTTCGACTCAGCAGAAATCCCTAAGGTCATGAAGGCCATCACTCGACAAAGTGTAGATCCAGTATATGTTGAAGTGCTGTAACATATACACAATCACTGCAGCTCCTTTATCAGGCTACGTAAAGGCTTGGAGCCCTTTCAGCACCCAAAAGGGGTAAGACAAGGTGATACCAGCTCATAGTCTACCTCGAGATGATCTTCAGAAGACTAAACTGGGAGAGCACAGGAATCAGAATAAATAGCATATATCTGAGCAACCTAGGATTTGCAGACAACATTGCCTTTTTCACAGAGATCCTACACGACCTCCAACTAACGCTAGATGAACTAAATGAAGAGAGCAAGAAAGTTGGCTTACACATGAACTTCAGTAAGACGAATATCATGTGCATTAACCACGTTGGAAAGAAAAACAGTAAGATCAAAATCGAGGACACAGAACTGGAGAAAGTAGATCACTACATCTACCTCGGAAAACAAATCTCCACGAGACCCTCAAAAGAAGAAGAAATCAAGCGAAGAATCGCCCTACGTTGGCAAGCTTTTGGCAGAGCAAGACCAACCTTCAAAAACAAGTCGATCCCAATAATCCTAAAATGAAAAGTATACAAGCAATTCGTTCCTTCCAATAGTCACTGATGGAGCTGAAATATGGAACCTAACCAAGAGACAGATCTGTAAATTGAGAACTGTGCAACGTGCACATGGGAGGATTATGCTCAAACTCACATGGAAAGATCGCAAGACAGCACAGTACGTCCAGAAGAAGACGGGAGTCAGGGACATCATAGAATCCATTGAAAATCCTGAATGGCAATGGGCTGGACATGTTGTAAGACAACTGATGGACATTGCGACTCACGACATCTTCAGAGATCACATGCACAATCAAAGCCGGCAGAGTATTAGATGGAGAGACAAACCAGACAAATTCAGAGAGTATTGGCTCTGCAACGCCCAGGATAGAGATGTACAGCGAATCCTGGGAAAGGTCTACGTCCAACAATGTACGTTAAAAGACTGATGACAACGATGATGATGATGATGATGATGATGATGATGATGATGATGATGATGATGATGATGATTCGATCGCTGTAAAATTGATTCTAAGTCATCATCATCATCAGTCTTTTAACATCCGTCGTTGGAAATAGACCTTCCCCAGGATCCGCCACATTTCTCTATCATAGGCGTTGCAGGGCCGGTATTTTCCTAATTTGTCTAGTTCATCTCTCCATCTAATATTTTGTCAGCCTCGGTTTTGCTTGTGATCTCTTGTGATCCATGTTGTGAGTCGCGAAGTCCGTTGGTTGTCTCCCATTCTTGCAACATGACCAGAGAATTGGATATTCTTTATTATGGCATACATAGCAGCCTTGTATATGCCAACCATATGGAGATGGGACACTTTAAAACAGTCCAGAAGAATGGTGTTGCCGGTCATTTTTCACCGAAGATACTAGGATGATTGGAGCACTTGAAGCGTTTTCATATTTAATTCTCTTCATCTTGTGCAAGGGTCATGTCCCATGAAATTATCATTGTGTTAAAACAAGGAATCTTCGATAGCAATTTTAGCGCCCATGAAATTTAGAATTACCCTGGGTTGGGGGCATGCACTGCTGGATGATCTTGTGTTCCGGTCGGGGGGAAACCGATCCCCTCGTGGGGCAAATCCTGGCGACACCTATAGTCCACAGGAACTAAAACAGTAGAGTGTATATCCCTCATCATGAATAACCGACGCTTGAAATCGCACACTAATTGCAATCTTGCTGACGTCACATTAAGTCAATGTTGGTATAAGAACTACAACGAATACAGTGCATTGCGTATTTATCACTCCTAATGCTTAATACCATGTCGATTTTTCTTTGCTGATATAGCCTTGGTGTTGATATCAATATTGATTAGACAGAGTTGATTGTATTTCAATATGAGCACTCTTGTTCCAGTATCCAAGGGGAATCGAGAAAAATTATGTATCAAGTACTGTTCATGTGGAACTTAACTTGCTGTTGGAAGGGCCAGTTCGTCGCTGCCGTTTAAGCACCATGGTTGAAGTACTAATGCCCAGGTCAGCGTGGCTGTTCCCGCACAGCCGTTTAGGCACCGAGAACTGGCATTTGTTTACACGTATCTGTGAAACAAAATTTCTTTAAAAAATCATCAACACAAAACAATGAAACAAGCCCGAAATTACTTTTCAAAGTTCCGAACCTGTTCCATGTTTACTTGATTGTTCGGGTTCGTTGTATGAGTTTTAGTTAATCTTTTATTCTGTTTATTAATTGCCGTGACGATGACGATGAGTCAACAGCCCGAGTTAAGTTGTGGTTAATAAAACAACCAAAGAAAAAATCAAGATGAAAGTAAACAATGATCAAAAATTACAATGACTGATCGTTGTGATATTGAATCAAAACTTGGTTGGCTGAATTAAATTGATTTCTCGCCTTTTAGCGTGGCGAGTCACTTTTCTTCTATTTATTTTCATACAAACAGGTAAATAAAACCTGACGAAAGTTCGAAGCGAATATGTTTATACCTTTAAACATCATGATTATAGTTAAGTAATTAGACCTGCTACAATGTTGATATTGAGACTACATAGCCCAAACATATATTGGAATACAATGCAATAAGAAAAAAGAAGAATCACACACTTAAAACGGATTTTAGAGCCTTTTAAAAATCCCTGTACATACAGTAAATGATCAATAAAGTGGGGGATCAATTTTCTATTATTATGAAGTAATAAACTGACCCCCCCATTTTAAATAAATCTCACCAGAAGATATACTTAGGCATAAAGTGGAGGATCGATTTTCTATTATTATGAAGTAATAAACTGAGCACCATTTTAGATAAATTTTACCGGGAAATACACTCAGGCATAAAGTGGGGGATCAATTTTCAATTACTATGAAGTGATAAACTGAGCACCATTTTAAATAGACGTTACTGGGAAATATACTTAGGCATAAAGAGGGGGATCGATTTTCTATTATTATGAAGTGATAAACTGAGCCCCATTTTAAATAAATTTTACCGAGAGATATACTTAGGCATAAAGTGGGGGATCGATTTTCCATTATTGTGAAGTAATATATTTACGCATAAAGAGGGGGTAGTCGATTTTCTATTTAGCAACAAACCACCGTCTGTGATTAATGTATTCATATCTATTGCTTTAAGTAACATATCTGTTAAGCGGGTTCATTTCTCTTATTTTGTATGCAAAGGTTGAATTTCCTACAGATAAATTTTCGGACAATTTTGTATACGTTGATTTCGGGGCTGAATAATCTGGTGCTGAAACGGTGTCGCCTAATCGACAACACTGAACCAGTGGCGATGAATTGTACCCAACCCAAATGTTATATGTTTTATTTATATTCATTGCATTTTTCATAGAGACTTATTGATAGGAACGAAAACAAATGAATACTATACGGTCTATCTGTAAACCTGACAATCTTGTTAATTAAATCCACTCAGATTTTTTAATGAAAATGATGTAAGTCTTTACATTTCAGGATTAAATTCGTAGCATCGAAGTGTAGATTCATACACTTGAAAATACCAAGGGGGATGAGCCATTTCGAAATCGTTGGTCCATGTCAGCTGCACTCATTGTTTTGGCCTATTTCAAAACTATGCTTAAAAACGTACGTACCTACAGTTAGACATGTCCTTGTGGTGATGTTGGTATATGACCGAGAAATCTGGAGGCAAGTAAAGGCGAGACTTCAAACTGTGGAAGTTGTTGCTCACGCATGCATAACTACTTTTAGTGGAGAAAAAACTTTAAAGATCTCGTCGATATTTATAATTATTTTGATGAATTTATCCATGGAATTACTGTATGAATCTTTGTGCAAAATAACGTAACAATAAAATCATTTCTAAAAAGAGACTAGTATGGTAATATTTATTTTATATCAGATCAGAGACGATCATATTTTTCAAAATTATACGTAAATTTGACAAGATATAAGTACAGATATACGTTGGAGAATCAAAAAGTCCATGTCTTAATCATGAAAAAATGTTTTACGCAACAAATATTCATCTTTAAACATAATCTCTTTTCTTGTCAATGCAGTTAATTCAACAGTGATGTTTAGTCACATCGATCGAACATTATATGGGAGTTTTCGACCAACCTTCAGCAAATAACCACGCGTCAGATTGCAGACTTATTGTTCCCATCTCGTGATAAATGGCTGCATGATTATATTGAAGACTATATCCGTTGGTATGCTGAATATTGGTGGTCTTTTGGCCCATCTGGCAGCTTACTGACATTGAAAATATTCCTAGCATTTTTGCATTTAACTTTACTAATATCAAAATAAAAATGATTAATCGTGGTCTCTTTCTCACTAGGAAGTCTTCAATATCACTCTTTTGAATACTCTGTCAAGTTTCGGAAAAAGCTATAGATTTTTTTGTAAGTGTTGATGGGTTATTAAAGTATCAAAATTGTGTGTAGTATTACAAGATGTGTCGGACTGGATTCGTGCCTGACTTCTATAAGATTACCGTTTTGTTCTAAATTCTGCTTCAAACTGATCTCGTCTTTGAGCCTTAGGTGAGTTATGTTGCAAGGGTTTCTGAAATCATTTCTCTTTCCCGACCTGATAGTTTTCAAAGATTATAATGCATGCCTATATTCAACGTTCACGTTTATTGAGGCATTATTCAGCAGGGAAAATTTCCGAATAATTTAGCAAATGAGACACATTTTCGTATCAGTTACTGAGTGCTGTCATCGATGCATCTCTCAAAAATATTTTGAAATACTTGAGAATATACGGCTAAACAGAAAGAGTTATATTTCTTTCGTATTTGATTTTTTTTCCAATCTAGAATTCTGAGTTTTCGAATATGAAAGAAGTATTTATCATAGCCATTTCACAGGTTTGCAAAAGTAAAGTCATTAAAAATTGTTCTGATTCTGAGTAGTGATTTTTGAGAAATCATTACATAATGAAAATGTTCTCATCATATCATTTTAATGTAAAGGCCAGAAGAATTTAATCAATTTACAATCATTTATGAATGTACATGATACTGCTGTAAATGAATTTTAAATAGGAATATTTTTTCAATACAATTTTCGAAAACATCTAGATAAAGCAAACTAATCTATATATTCCATAACTTCCTTATAGTTTTTCTAGTTTTTGTAACTTTTCAGGTTTTTTGCTTAAAAACATCGTTTGGTGGTCAATCATTCGTATACGTTTTCTGGTGCGTTCCAATGAACCATCCGACTGTAGATGACGTCTTACTGATATTCCAACGTCCCTGGTACCTTTTTTTCATATCCTTGATATCCTAATGAAATCCTCCAGCCCGTTCTTCATTTAGTGCTCCATGATTTCGAGGGGGGATCCCAAATGCAAAGCTGAAAAGTAAACTTTAAGACTCTGTTGCAACCAAGCTCCTTAAACTTGGCAAACAAATTTCTCGCAATTTCTCATTAATATAGCTCCATTTTGCACAGTACTGAAGTCGCTCAATGTATATCTTTCATAGCACCATGGATTTCTAAGTTTTTTTCATGTCAGGTCCAGTAATTGCACTTTCTTCATATTTAGCATCAGATAAGGTAGAAAATGTCCAGCACAGACACATAAAACTGTTTATATCCTTTGATTAGGCACTAATAACCTGCCATATTAATCCAAACTTAATATGAAGTGATGGTAGCAGCACTCTTTTTCATCTACCAAGCTAGGTCTGATGAGGCTTTGAGCCCAAGCCGTAGATCTTTTCTATTTATCCATTCCTTCTGAGCCTAATATAAATCTTTGCTTTCGCTGTCCCACTTACAGAGAGAACATTGAAATTATGCATATCCTGACTGCTGACCAAGTAATAGATTTAAGCTTAGGTCCCCACATGCAAACCAACAGTGTTTAATGGAGTTGATTTCCTCCAGAACAATTGTTAAATTCTAATAAGTCTTTTCAATTGTATAGAATAAGCAACATTCATTTATGTATATCTATTACGATTATGAAGAAATACCCCTTTTAGGATTCTTTTAGTTTAATCTATGAATAGTATCAATTCTTCTGTATCATGATACATTCCAGGTCTTTTCTCAAGGTCAGCTGAGTCGCAATAAACGAAGGATCTATCTGTCTTAAAATATGGTTCAAATTATTTTTCGTAATTTTAGGACCAAGATAAAATTTTGCATGTAATAAGAATTGTATATTTGAATAGGAACTTGAAGAGCTCTGCAATATCAATAAATCATTGGAATCATCCCGAAAGAATGACTGCGGATCATTCTTTGAAAAAATTTGATGAAAATCTTTCAACAACATTTATAGCATTTTTTGGCTTTGAGTAAGTTTCTACATGTTCAAGACTAACAGGTTGATGAGGAATTGGTAGATCAGAATCAAGTGGAATAGGTCTTTATGCTGATAGAAGCTTAGGACAAACAATTTCTTTCTGTTTTTTTTTCTCTCTATTGTATCCTTGAATTCGGCAAGAACAAAATTAGCAATATTTACGATGATTTTGGATTCTCTCTATATTGTCAGAATACCAAAGCCACATCTTTTTTTTTACGTTTTGTCTACTGTCTTAGCGCAAACAGATCAGACACTGTGAAGGACGCACATTTTGTCCTGTTATTCAAGTTTTGTTTCAAAGCAAAAACGTATTATGCTTTTTATAACAACCTCTCTGTTCTACTCCTATTCTGGCTTATTGATAAAATGATTGTTGTTTCAATCAATATTAGACTGCACTAAATTCGAAATATTTTCATTGGAATGAAATATCCACCAAATTCAAAATCGTACGTAAACCAATTACTAAAACATGAGAGTTTAAAAAAAAATGTTCTCATTGTTTGATTAAGAATCACAAAATTATATGGAAACCACTTGAAATAATCAGAAAAATTTTGTTTGATGTAAACCGGTGAAGACCGTGTATCTTGAAGGGTCGTACATAAATACTGTAATTTTTATACATAAGAGGCATTGGTGCAAATCTTACATTCATTAGACTTAAAAACCATTTATGAAGACAATTTCAACAAGAAAAGGAAAATATATTACTTATGTGCAGATTTGTGAAATATGTATTTAGAGTTGTAAGATCAATACATACATACATATTATCAAGCTCTAATCATATACACATGCAAATCGTTTATATATATAAATATATATATATATATATATATATATATATATATATATATATATATATATATATATATATATATATATATATAAGACGTATTAGCTAATTATACATGTTTGCATCCAGAAATTTGTTAGTTTTTTGAAAAAAAATGAAATGTTAAAATTCCAATTAATTACATCTTTGAAATAGGGTGTCGATCGGTAAAAGAATAAATTTTCTTAAAATTAACTTGTGTTTATCTATCAATTTTTTGTGATACGAATTGCTTTTCATAATCGTAACAAAGAGTAAACACTCTTTACTCCTGATTGCACTTGGTAAAAACAAATAAAAATTACTAATAAAAATGTCAAGACAAACATTTCACTACCTAGAGCTAGATATGCATATATACGTAACAGTCCGTTCCGACTTACGCACTGATCTGACTTACGAACAGATCCAGGGAACCAACTTGTTCGTAGCCCAGTAACTGTTTTTGTATATATATATATATATATATATATATATATATATATATATATATATATATATGTGTGTGTGTGTGTGTGTGTGTGTGTGTGTGTGTCTGTGCACGCATGTGTGTGTCTGCGTGTGTGTGTGTGTATGTGTGTGCGTGTACTATTCAAATCATGACAGAGCAGGCCTATACGGTGTGTATGGAATCTTTATTTTCTTAGTGTGCCTTCAGGATATGTTTCATATCCATCACCCGGTGATGTTCAGGTGACTTCAGTTGAAATAAGATACAGGAACAGATGTGTGCAGTTTTTTTTTTTAAATATCAGAGCTGTCATGTTTCAGTTGAATGTTATCAATGATACTATATGTTTTGCCAAACTTCGAGTGGTGAATGTTGACTGCTACGTTTAGCAAGATGCCACTGACAGACCTATATGTCCAGCAATCAGGACGTTTCACACGTACATACACAACACTTACAAGGTGTGTTTATATATATATATATATATATATAAATATATATATATATATATATATATATATATATATATATATATATATATATATATATATATATATACTCAATAAATGGACATATTTGGTCCGACAGAATGAATTACAAATTGCATCATATTTATGTTATTGATACTTATTCATTAACTGCACTCGGGCAGTTGAATCAGCTTTAATCGCAATGAGGTTATTGAGAGCGGGAAAACCCGAACTTTCCTCAAAGAATCTGAGTTTAAAGTTTGTTGAAGCTCTCCAAAAAAATCGGAATCTAGTTAAAAGACACTAACGTATTAGTATTCACTCTTTTGAAAACGTCGTAATTTCTGCCCACTAAAGCCACTTACACGTCCTCAAAAGTATATAACAACTTGCACACAAGTGTATTGGCGTTTCTTAGTAGTAACCAAGTGCCCACCTCCACAAAACACCTGTGCCTTAATAAGATACATGCAAGAGTAAACATTATGGCAAGGATCCAACAGAATGAAAGACAAGAACAGAAAAAGAAACGTTTAATATCTCGTATTCTAATCAGGAGCGTGGGTGGAGATTTGGTTGCCGGTTTAAAATAGGCCCCAACTCTCGTTGGTTACAGATTTGATTCTCAAAAAACTATCGAAGAATAACATTGATGATCTGAAAGAAAGAAAATCTGATAAATAGAAAATTGAGAAATGTTAATTTTACTTCACAAGGAAAAGAGCAACGACTGCGAATTTCAATAATGAAAACATCAATGTCGAATATTAGATGTTTATTTGTATTCACCTGTGATGATAATTTCGATACGAGTTCAGTTATTTACCCAGGGTGTTTAAAAAAAATATGTCTGAACCATATCAGTAAGATCTCAAGTACCAGTGAATGTTCAGATAATCCCATTTGAATAGATAAGTCATCATCTGGCAGAGAAGTACGGAGACACCTGCTAGTGCTTCATATAGGCTCCATTCAGGTTTTTATTGGGGTATTATCCAGTCGGGACATGTGATTGCAGAACAACATATTTACATCGCTTAGAGTGTTCCATGTATTTTTGCGTGGGCAATCTTATGTCTAATTGTCGTGGCCGAATGTCAGCATTGCTATTCCCAAACAGTGGAAAAGGGTTTAGTGATTTCCGTTGATTTGGTCTCTTCTTCGGACGGTGTGTCTGCGACCAAGTTATAACTCATGCACTCAATAATGAAACACGTTTCATATATCCCTTGAATAATTTGAGATAGACTCGAGGAAATTGCTATTTGAAAGAGATTCCCTGGTTCTTATTGATTATACTATTTTATTAATTTTTTGTTTCAAGAGTGTCAACAACCGTTATGAAAGAAAAGACGAAGAAGAAGACACTTGCTTTTGATATTTGAAATAATGATTAATGACATATGATTAGTATTATTTCTAGCTTTTTAAAAGATAAAATCAAGAAATGTTAACGTGAAACCCTAGAAAACACTTACTTCATGTTTGACACAAAATCAAATTCTGTCAGCATCATCATACATTTAAATGGAAAAACAAAAGTTCCGACCAATTGGTTTGCGTCATTTCCTTGAGTGTATGAATGAATCTAATGAAGAAAGTTCTGATTGACGATAGAGAATCTAACAAAAGCAGATGGGTACGTATTGTCTACAGTGGCCACATCACCCTTACTGCATAAGGAAGGTCATCAGAGATACATAACCAGTTTTTTTTTTGCTTTAAAATGTTTGAGCTCCTGACGGAATTTGACCTTGCGCAGCTCTATTTCCTTGTAAAATATCAATTTTTCATAATCAGTCTCTCACGTCCGAAACTAGCCCCATTCCTTCATGATAATGCAGAAGTGTGCAGATTTCCGCTCTTGCTTTACGCTTGGCTTATGTCGGACCATTGGGAACCCATTTCCCAGGTTTAAGTAGTTTTCCAAGTCTTTGAACCGTTAAATGGTTTGAATTCAGTTTTTGAGCTAATTTTTAAAAGCAAACAAACTTTAACAACACTATTTCTGCCGAATCCAAATAAAAGCGGGTTATCGTTAAACTCAACGGGACGGTATGTTCCTGGTGTATCTCCTGAACTGAAGTCACCTTTTCTAAATCTTTCAAACAATCATCCATATTTTTTTTGTTTGAATGAGCGATTTCATAGACGACATGAATATTTGTAGTTGGAAATCATCGTCTTCCTTGACGAATTTTGCACTTTTGTTTCGCATGTACTGATAAGATTGTCGTACAAGATTCATAAACATTCTGTTTTAATCTGAAATATCCAATCAAAAAAAGTCCAATGAAAAAAGGTCCAATTCATATACACATACGCACATACATATGAGTATACAAATGTCACATATTCACACACTTACACACATGCCATATACGCATACACAGTGATTTAATGATATGAACTTTATTTTTAAAAAGATATGAGTAAGAGTCCCTCCAATCAACTTATAGAGCAGTGTAGTAAGTATTTGAACAAGCACAAAATCTGTTTTTATTATCTAAGATTGCAGGAACCATTAAGTATTTCGAACAGAGAGGATCCAAATTAACTTATTAGTTTGATCACTCTTACAAATAAATGTTCGCCTTTTACATTTTCTTGATCAATGGCGAGGGATAAAAAAATCGTCTTTTTCTTCAATTTAAATGTTCAATTCTATTAAAAAACAAATCTCCGGAAATTTAACAATCAGAACGACAAAACATGATTTAATAGATTCCTCGTTATGTTGATAATAATACAATTTGGTTCTTCTTTCATAACGTCCCTGTTTTTAGCTCCCAAAGACGAGCAATTTGAAGTACAACAACGAAAACACCACCCTCGTTCAGTCTCCATCGGCCTGACTAGGCTCATAGATGCCCGGGACTTACCTAATCTATGATGTGTCATATTCTCCTGTGACAGACTATATAGGTCGATAGATACCAAGCCTGCACAAGGGAAGTGCAAATTTCAGAAGACACGGAAATCTTAAGTCTGCAAAGCCATTGAATTGCCCAAGCATCTATACGGCGACAAAATCTTACTCGTATACCTCTCATGCCTTCTTGAGAACTTCCAGTGATGCTCTGGACTATCCTTAAGGTGTACTGGTGTGACTTCATAGAACAACGAGATCCCAAGTAAATTTAGGGCGACAAGCATCAAGGCAATGCTGCAAAAGACCCAGTTGTGGTGAGCAGGCCAATTCATTCATTTGGATCAAGGAAGATCAAGGAATAAATATAGATTCACAGGGGACACCCTTGAACTCTTTAATACGGGCCTAAATTTATGCCCCCGACCCCCATACGTCAACAATAACATCTTTAACAAAGACATTAACGTCTTCTTTAGAAGAATTAAACTTAAAGCCCACTTCGGAAAATCACACCATGATAGCGACATCCTAGATGGACTTGAAGACTCCAACAAATCTTTCATCCCCAAAAACATAGAATCAACCATTCAAACACTCGAACTAGTAGTTAGAGAAGACATGAGGGCCTACGTCGACAATAACAATTTTTTCTCTTCATCCTCCAATTGTCACTTTAATCAATATATATATATATATATATATATATATATATATATATGAAGCTGAAAATTTGCATAACAATGCGTATAGGGAGTAAAATGTTTTCATTTTAAACGAAATTATAAATTCAAACTCGACTTCAACTTTCCCATTACGGGAGTTTTCACCTCAAGGCCTTCTCTTGCTTCAGCTGATTCACTTTCAGTCCAAATATTAGTGAATCCAACTACCAGTCCGTGACACGAGAAACAGTTGTGCTGAAGATCTCTATCCACGTAAGTAAATAATATTTTTGATCGAGTTATTTTGACCAAAAAAATTACTGTGATGATAATTTTTTTCCGAACGCAAAAATTTTAACTTTTTTTCAGAAAAAAAAAATGGTTTTGTTGGTATTCTTCCGACATAGAATTTATTCCGATATATTTTTCTTCTCTAAATTATGCATGGATGCTGTTGCTTACTCTCTTATTTATTCATTCAATCTGTAGAAAAATATCTTTTTTAAGGATAAAAGAATGATTAACTTTTTTCTGTTTTATTGGTCCTTGACTTTTCCATTCCGGAAGGCCTTACCTCAAGGGTTTCACTTGCTTCAGATGATCCACTTCTGGGGCAGATATAGGTAAACCCAACACTATACTGTCTTTCTATCGACGTTAGTAAATGATATTTTTTATCTAGTTATTTTTTAACCATATAATAACTTTCAAAAGGTAATTTCTTGTTCATAAGCCTATATGTCTTTTCTTTTTGAGAAAAAATCGTTTTGTTGGTGTGTTTTCGGCATAGATTTTAGTCATACATTTTTTCCTCTTGTAAATTGTGTGAGAACGCTGTTGTACTTTCTGATTTATTCAAATTGTAGAGAAATTTTTTAATGAAAATTAATCATTTGCTGGTTTTATTTTATTGGTGCATTCCCGTCGATAGTTTATCTACTTAGAGAAACTCTCCTGAATAATTTCCCTTCCATACGACGTAGTCCATCCTTTTATTTTGTAATTCCTATCTATCATTGTCAATAACATTGTATTTAATATTGTAATTGTACTTGATATGGCGTAGTATGTGGAGGGATTCGCAAAGTAAAGACTTTAAAGGATAAAAAACTGTTGCAGTTTGTAAAATTTCCATCAAATTTATAAAAAAGGGCAAATTTTAACGTGTAATTCAGAGGAGAAAAATATGTTTGGATAAATTCATCATCATCATCATCATCATCATCATCATCATCATCAGTCGTCTTCCAATGTCCGTCGTTAGACATAGACCTTCCTCAGGATTCGGCACACTTCTCTATCATGGGTGTCGCGGAGCCATTACTTTCTGAGTTTGTCCATCTAATATTCTGCCGGCCTCAGTTGCACAGGTGATCTCGGGGTATCCATGTTGTGAGTCTCGATGTCCATCGGTTGTCTGCCATTCTTGCAACATGGCCAGCCCACTGCCATTTGAGATTTTTAACAGATTCTATGATTTCCCTGACCCTTGTCTTTTCCTTGATATACTGTGCTGTCTTGTGGGTTCTCCATGTGAGGTCAGCATAATTCTTCCATGTGCACATTGCATGATTCTTAATTTGCGGATCTGTCTCTTAGTCAGGTTCCATGTTTCAGTTCCATAAGTTACTATTGGGAGAATGCATTGGTTATACACCCTTCTTTCACGGATTTATAGGATCTTAGTGTAATTCAAAACAGAAAAAATGTATTTGAATAAATAAGATGCCGAAAAAGTATACCGACGAAACCATTTTTCTAGAAAAAACACGTTTCATTATTTTCTCACTTTAGTAGTTTAAGAAAAGATACATTTCTCCACAAACACCGATTATTATCTATCGTTTTTCTTCCAATTATTGCTTTTCGTTCAGGATCTTCTGGTTTAGAACCATCTACAATATTCATTTCTGTAAAAAGATATCGCTAAAGACCTCGATGAAAATTATTATCTGTTCAGCAGAAATCCATTCTATTTAGAGCTGGATAGAAAAACAAGAAAACACTGCAACTGATGCCAGAAACTTTTAGCATAGATTTAGGGATTTTTAGAGGATGAAATGCTCTGTCTCTGTTTATGATTTCTGGACTATTTTGATTATTGAAAATTGTGCTATTTCTTGCTTCGAATGTTATGATATGATGCTACTGACGCAGTAAATTGAGCGTCATGATAGACTAACTGGAGCAAAACGGGGTAAAGCATCCAGCGTGTGCATGAGACGATCATACTCAACCTCACATGGAGAGATCACAAGACATCACAATATATCAGGAAGAAAACGGGAGGTCAGAGACATCATAGAATCTATTAGAAAACTTAAATGGCAATGGGCAGACCATGTTGCAAGAATGAAAGACATCCGATGGACAGCATGACTCACAACATGGATCCCCAGAGACCACATACAAAACCGAGGCCAACAAAATACAAAATTCGGAAAATACTGGCTCCACGACGCCCATGTTAGAGAAATGTGGCGGATCCTGGAGAAGGTCTATGTCCAACGACGGGAGTTAAAAGACTGATGATGATGATGATGATGATCTGTAAGCTTCTTTTTTGAACTTGGTAGGCCTTCGACTGGCTGTAGGAGTGGTTCATTTTTCTTGGAAACAAGGAAGAGAGAGAGAGAGAGAGAGAGAGAGTGAGTGAGAGAGAGAGAGAGAGAGAGAGAGAGAGAAATGGACGTTTGACGTTTTGTCATCAAATTAATTGAAGCAATGATATAGCTAACTCATATAATTGCATTTATTCCAGGAATATTTCTTTTAACGTTTAGTGTTCAAAGCTGTAAAGCTTTTTAGACTCCCTTTCTCTACGTATATATATAAGGGTGGGTCGGTTGCATGTATGTTGCCTCATACAATAACCTGCACTGAGCAAGATATCTAACACTGTGTCACCCTTATTGATTCACTGGCGCACCTCGGGTAAAATTCAATTACTGCAAGTGATTAAATACGTAGTTTCAGGAAATGGATGACTTTCAAGTATTTTTCAATTATTCGGTTGAAAATTTTAATCTTTCAGTGACATACTGTCATCATTTCCTTTGTTTTTATTGCTTATGGAATTTTATCCGTTTACTCTACATTTTTTATCAAGTTAAAGTGATCCTATCTTCAGATTTCATTGTTGTTATAGCCGGATGTCACCGATTTTATGAGTAAGTTTTCACCAAAGTTATAATTTTTACTAATGTTGTGGGATGTACTTGTATGATCGCATGAATTGAGTTATTGAGTTCAAAATATAATGCTCTACATTAAAGTTTGTTGGTAAAAAAATGTCACCATCGGAAATGTCCTAGAATATTTCTTGGCTACACTGAGGAAGAAATATAACAAAGAATGGACAAGAAGCAATATTCATTTACGCAACAAAGAGCATACCTAATAAAAGAAGATTGATTTGTTAAAACTGATTGAAACATTGTCATACTTACGAAGCATTTAAATGTACCGGAGTGAAGGCTTGCAGCGATAATAACGTCATCGCAAAAATCACTTACAAAAGAATACTCGACAAAACTTATATATTAATCAGGATCAGATATATTACAGAGCATATCTTAAGAAATATCACTTCAACAATAATACACAGTATATTAAGCTATGTTGTAGTACCTGTCAGACAACAAATACGTAAGAAACAAAAATAGATTTCTATTGATATGTTCACGTACCACACGAGGAAACTGCGGATAAGGGGGGCATCTGAAATGAAAACCGCGGATAGGTCCACTTATGGGGAAATGCATATAAGGGGGCTCACTCAACGAGGAGCCACGTATGATTTTCGCTGGAAGGGAATTATGAATAAGTAAAAACAACAATTTTAATCTATAATCCCATGCTTGTGAACAATGATGACGTAACTGATTAAAAAAGAATAGATTATCGTTCTTTGATGACAAAAAAAAAAACAAAAAAAACAAACTTACTACTGAAAAAGGGATCCGCGGATAAAGGGGGACCACTGAGAGAGGGTCGATGTTTTTTGTTTTTTTCTGCTGTCTTAAGTAATGATTACTAATAAGAACAAATGACACTAACAGTCATATAAAATTCTACGAAATTTAATTTCGAATAATCTTGAAGGAAACGTAATCCTACAATAATTCATTCATTTAAAGTATGAAAGTTCTGTGGTCCCAATCAACTCAAGAAATGACCAAATGGCAAAGCTTCAGAAACATATAGTTAATTCATAAAGGTGGATGATAGGCAAACATTGGAAGACATTCGAAAGAATATATATTTCAACAAAACTTTTTTTTTTCAAGCTCGGAGTCTTGAGGGGCCTGAATACAGCGTTCGTGCTCATTTTATATTAGCAAGACACAAGAGAGTTGTAGATAAATTCAGATTCCAGATGATTGCCAATGGTAGTAAAAATGTCGCGTTTTTTAAAATTTTAATCAAGTCCATGTCAACTTAATACATAACCTTAATAACTTGGAAAATATATTTGCATTCGGTCCGGAATCCATTAAATTTCAGTCATCCAAAAAGCAATAGTACTTTTACAAACGCTATTTAATTGATGAAAATGTGTGAGACGTCACTACGTACAACCTCATAACTTTCTATATTTCAGTATTCGTTGAAAGCTTTTATTCACCATTAGTTGCTGAACAATGCATAATTCTGTGACCTCGATTATCTTCTCTGACAATAAACAGTGTAATTTTCTTGGTTCGCTGGTCGTAACACTGGACACTTCCACTGGTGGAGTGGGGGAGGGTTAAGTTTTCTCGAGTAAAATACTTCTTAACCACCGTTTCAAAACATGCACGTTTCCCGATATAGCAATGAGTTGCAAGCTAACACGTTATAAGTGTGTTCGATCCGCACGGGATCCCCCACTGTTGGTCTGATACAAAACTTCCATTTTGTTTCAGTTCAATTGACGTTACACCTTCCTTGTCTTCTTCTACGTCGATCAATCTAAAAGACTCATGTTTTATTGCTAAAGCCGTATCTTCAACTTCTAATCTAAGCAATATTTTCTCATTCCTCAATAACCATTTCAGTTGAATAGAATATAAGAAGTCGTAATTCTAAGGTCCTGAAATATGTATCAGGGACTAAGAAACGCTGAGCAGTCTTTTTTCTAAAGCCACTTATATTGCCTGGATACGCTTTATTGTTGGGAATATTTAACACTTTTTATTACAAAACTATGACAAAAGATTGTTTATAATCAATTATAATTCAATTGATGCACCTGTCGGCATTAATTGCTAGTCCTTTTCTTAAACAAACGGTTATCGAGATCCAAAAGACATGACAGTTAACTTGCTATTTTCAGCGATGGATATTTTGAAATAATCAATCATTTCGTTATTGGTTGGAAACTACCGTACTGATATCATGGAGGAAAAAGAAACCTCAACCAGGCTCTAAAAATCCCTTACCCCCCGATTTACCCAGAAATACCTTTTCAAGGTATATATATATATATATATATATATATATATATATATATATATATATAAACTCCCGAGGGGATATCTCTTTTTATTCCCACACTTGGGGCGTAGTTCTTTTGTTGGAAAGGCGTGTTGAGTCAACAAAACGTCCGAATGAAACGCTGATTATATGATTTATTTTCGTAGGTTGCTTTGACTAGATAATAAGCAGAATATGTTTCTATTGAAAGCTAAAACTTTTGTCAAAAGTATGTCACTTTGGGTTACAGTATGGGAAAACCAATCCCCTATTTGTTTCTGATCGACAGGATGTGGTCTTATTTGAAAAACATACTATCTTATATCAAAGTTTATCGATAGTTACATGTTCATCAGCAGCCTATTAGTGCCTGTCATTGGACAAATACCTTCCCCAACATTTGCCACACCTCGCCATTGTGGGCATCGTGGAGCCAATACTTTCTTAATTTGTCTAGTTCTTCATGCCATCTTACTTTCTGTCGGCCATGATTTCACATACGATCTCTAGGGTTCCATGTTGAGAGTCATGATATCAAGTGGTTGTCTGACATTCTTGCAACATGTCCAGCCCATTGCCATTTGAGTTTTCTAATGGTTTTTAATGATACGTTGAACTCCTCTCTTTTTTCTAATGTACTGAGTTGTCTCATGATCTGCCCATGTGAGGTTGTGCAAGAGTCTCTCCTGTGCACGTTGTTCGATTGTCAATAGAGAGTTTAGGTTCCATATTTCAGCTCCGTAGGTGATTATCAGGAGGTTGCATTTGGTTGTATACCCTTCTTTTTGGGGCGTAGGATTTTCTTGTTCTTGAAAGTCGAGCTTGCTCCACCGAAAGCAAGCCAATATAGTGTGATTCTTTGCTCGATTTTTCTCTGTTGGGTATTCATTGTCCGACGTAGAAGTAATGGTCTACAATTTTGATCGTTGTGACTTTCTCCTCGATATGTTTATTGTAAATAACATTTCTTTTGCTGAAGTTCATTTGGAGGCTAACTTTCTTGTTTGCTTCGTTTAGATCGTCTAGCATTATTTAAAGATCGTAAAGGTTCTTAGCAAAGAAGGCGATGTCGTTAGCAAATTTGAGGTTACTTATTCGCCGTCTATTCTGGTTCCTTTCGTTCCCAGATTAAGGTTCGGAAATATCACCTCAAGGCTGTGAAGAGTGTGGGTCAGCTGGTATCATCTTGTTTAGTTCGATTAGTTCTTCTCCAGGTCTTATCATTTCACTTATACTAATGTCCAATTTGATGTTTTTGATTTCGTTTTCCAGATCGGTTAGGTATATGCCTGTAGAGAGTGGTGCCGTTGTAAGTTCCAATGTATTGCCTTGTTTTCTTGGTGATGTTTTCGGGGTTGTGTATAAGTTGTAGCACTTACAGCACATCAACCCTACCCCAAGTAAGTGTTGTGGCTGGGTCTTTTGAGACTGTTGATTCAACAGGAACGGTTGTCTTATTGGTGAGGTTTTTGGCATTGTGTTTGGGTAGTCACTCTTAGAACATATCACCCCAATCCAAAGCAGGTGATGTAGCTGGGTCTTTTGGGATCAATGAACCGGCAAGAACAGTCGGAATACTTTTGAATTTGTGAATCATGGGGAATGTTAAGCTGTACAAAACATGCCTACATTATCTTTCACACCAGGAAATATCGAAAAAAGACAAGCAACTTCTAAAAGCAAGACTGCTTAAGCCAAAAATCCCTTGCCGATTGACATCTTTCCATATTTTCTTTGTCCATTCAAAATGTTCTTTCTGCTAAAATATCAACCCCTCTGTTCAAACGATTTAACCAATCGTCGGTCTGAGTTTTCAAAATGCCCGTGGAAGGGTATATAATTGGCTTATTACCTCTCATCCTAAATTCTAAAAAAATCAGTGCTTGTAAAATCATCCCTACCTGAAATAACATTTTGCACGGAAAACAATTTTCAAGGACTGAGACGGAAAATCATTCGGTAAATCGATTGAAAAAAACATCTTTACTATTGATAAATAAGTCCCATGAGACACTGACACGTAATGGCGGATAAAAAAAAAATCACCGACCAGTCTGATCCCAGATGCCATTTTATGTCTTCCTGTTTTGTTTTTTTACCCTGTATCTATTTTCCCTCTCTTCAAGTAGCAGGCAATCAAACAAGCTATTCTTATATTACCATGCATGCCTGAGCAATATTGCCATAATGGGAATTGGTAGTGATTTGGGCCTGAAGAAACGCGTCCAAGTGGAGGTTTATCCGAAAGGTTGCAAGGAAATTGCGAAAAAAATGGGAATATCAAGGAAAACTTCAACGTTGTGAGAGAACAGAAACAGGTGAAAATATGTCTCCCCAGCACATCGGAGAATTTGTTCGAAAGCGTGTTTCAACTCAACAAGACAGAATATTGGTTACACTCTGTAAAGAAACAACGATCAGCATCATCTAAAGATTTGGTAAAAACATGATACTCTTGTGGTTATGATTACCATATAATAGATATCTCTATGACTACTTTTTCGTAGTGATGATAACAACACTCATTCAGCTCTTGCATCTGTTAATCCAAAATTGTTATTGGACCGTAGGTGAAAATTGTAAATTTTTGAGGTAGAATAAATATCCATCACTAAAAACATCCAACTACAACACACACATACCCAGATAATAAGAGGAGATGCTTTGTTACAAAAAACAAAAACAAGACAAAACTATTACTACACTTCAATCTGTTCACTTCAACACCTGATAGTAAATATGACCAGAATGAATCACGCTCGAATCATTTAGTTTGTTGCATAGGAAAATTGCGTAGTAGCAGAAAATGTTGCGTAATTTTTAGGTCGAGCTTGATTGGTACAAAAAGAATACCATTGGTTATAAAAATTTGGATTCTGTCAGATATTCCTTCAAACTAACAAGGAAAAAGAAATGTTAATGTCGAATCAAAGAAATCATTAAAATCCTGTTCGGAGCCTATCCACATTCTTGAATAGTTGGAATTCATATTCATGTACCATGTGATTCGTTGGTTTCCTTTCGAGATGTATTTTATCTATATAATCACTTCCGCATAAAATGTTTGTAAACTTATATTAAAATGAATGTTCATCTCAACATCGTTGGTCAGTACTTTTGAGGTGTAGTTGCAAACAGTTGATCACGTGATCAGCTTTTCAACATCTTGCTACTGATGATCGTGACTACAGAACTGTTACCTCGGTCTGTATGTCTCTTTCACTCACGGTCAGTTTATCTGCAACTATCGTTTGCACACACACTTAATAATAAAAATGGATGTTTTGTGACAAAAAACAAACAAACAATAATTTACCACACTTTATTCTGTTCACTTCAACTTTAATATTAACTTTAACAACGTAAAACAAAGCTTTTAAACCTGGAACTCTGCACGCAAGTTCAATTTTGGCGTTTGGATATTTCTTACTTGGATTGTTAAAAGTAGAATCTTTACTTTTCTGTCCTATATGCCATGTTATTTTCAGTGTTTATTTCTTGAGAGAGTATTTGTAATTTGAATGGAAGATTGATTTCAATAACGCTTCACTGATTCATGTAAGTATGATAAAAGTAGTGGTGTTCCACTTTTTGGCTTGAATAAACACAAAAATAAAGATACGACTTTTGAGATAAGAGATCAATTTCAAGAAATTAATGTCTATAGTCGTAGATTTTATTGTTGGCAGAATTAGATCCACTTTCATATGAAATGTTCTTGTTTCAGTATTTTTCCTCTTTTGTAAAACTTGTTTTAATAATTTTTTTCTCCTTTGTAAAATACGTAGTTACATGAATTAACCAATAATCAAATGCTGGAAAACTTCACATAAAAATATTTTTCAGCATAATATCTGTCGTTATCAATAACTTTAACTTTGATAGCTACGACAACTTGAAGGTGGACACCTCAACATCTCCACTAATGTAAATCACGTACAGTATGCTGTTGTCGGTGGGTCGTCTGGGATCTGATTGAGGAAGTTTCCAAGAGAAGTCATGATGCTCATCAGTTTTGTTATTAAGGTAGACTTGGTGGGAAAACAGTCCCAAAATGTTTGCCCGAGCACTGAAAACCACTCATGGATAAGGCTTTTTTTTGCTGCACCCTAGACTTGAGCTAGAATAGAGGCGTGAATACATATTCATTCACTTTGGAGAAATGAGATGTTCAGATCGCTGAGTTGAAGTTTTTTCAGTATTTTGAACATCATTGCAATTATGTGGCGTTCTTCTTTCTCTGAAGACACATAAGGGTTAGTTTAACAAGTCTTTGTGAGTAAGAGAACTCGTAGTAGCCAATTATTCTGCTGGTAAAGTGTCTCTAAACACCTTCAGGGTCTTGGATCTCACTGATATTTGGTGTTGACCTTAATGGAACAACATACCACCCCATTTCTTATTATTGTTTTATTCTGTGTCAACATTGTTGTTACACTACGATCATTTGTGTAATTAATTCAATGGTGGAAATGACTCGCATAGAATGGAAATAGGCAACTGCAAGAAGAAAACAAATAAAATAAAATTTTACGACACATCTGACTGATACATGATCAACCTTACCAATTTTTTTCTGATGGATGATGATTATCTAAAGTCTCTCTCTCTCTCTCTCTTTCTCTCTCTCTCTCTCTCTCTCACACACACACACACACACACATACATACACATATATATATATATATATATATATATATATATATATATATATATATATATAAGGTCAACCATAGTCGGAGGCGACCTGGATGCTCCTCTTTTGTTCGCTCACACAGTGTATTCAGCTGCTGAGTGCACAGAGCATATTACCTTAATGAAGAGTTTTCCATGCTCTTATCCAAGGAATCAAACCCGGATCCTCCTGAATGTGAGGCAGACGTGATAACCATCTGAGGAGACTTGTATCTATAATGAATGAAAAAGGAAAAAAAAGTGTTCCTTTGATTGTATTCATTCATTTGAATGAAATAAGCCTGTGAGTTTCTGTATATTTTTTTTTCTTGATATCTAAGACTTGTCAAATTGGCTCAACCAGTAAGACAGCCTATTGACAATCCGTTAACTGTGAGTCCAGATTTGCTGAAAAGTGTTCTTGTTCTTGTTATAGTTTGAAAAATAGAGTCAACCCCAGTTTGGGAGTTTGACACAACATTAACGGAATTCCTCCATTCTCTTTGAAGCAAGAATTCATCTTCAATTTGGTTGCTTAATGATAAAAGAAAAGATATGCTGTTTGATGCTGAAGACGAACATGTAAACAGCATATTTTTTCTCTGTGAACCATCTCTAATATCTTTCTCTGAAAAGGATGGCTGGCACTTGTCGAAATACATCGAACTACGCCTACAAAACAATAAAAAATTGGGATGCAACACTTTTCTCTTGAGTTTGTCTTTTCACTTTCAAATTGTCATTTTCATCTCTCTCTGTTATTACAAACACTTTAAGACTTGGCAATTAGGTTGTTATAGCTATCAAGCCTATATCATCTATAATATAATGTTCCATAATCTGTGTTTCTTTCTTCTTGTTTTAACAAGGCGAAATCAGCACATCGTAACATGGTTTTTGTTAGTGCAATGCCGCTAAATGCTTCATATTTGCAACCTAAAAATATGTTCGCACTCACCTTGATAGTAATGACCTGATTTTTTTTGTTTGACACGAAAGCTGGGAAGAAAACTATATCAACACTGAAAAAGGGCTATAAATGAAAAGATTACTTATTGCTGCATAAAATATTGATAACAATGAAATAATGATGCTTTCATTTTATTTAAAAAAAAATTTATACAGATATTATTTTTGCAAAAACTAAGATCTTTTTAATCTTTTTTTCGTTTTCTCATCTATCATAGAAAATTTACACGAAATGACTTTTCGAAATATTAAGCTTCTATATTAAAAAATCATGTAAGATTTTCCTCGTCATAAAATTTTACTGCTTGTTAAGTATGTATATCCTTATCACCAAATGACAAGCCTTTCGTCTAAATTGCACAGCTTGCTTTGGAATCTTTTTTGTTTCCATATACTAAGATGGACAAAAAAATAAACTCCAAGGATTTTTCCCTAGATTAGAAAAATTTCGTCTCCTGTTGATTGGGAATCAGTAATAGTACAAGCATATCTAACTTTATATTTTATTTGTAAATGGAATTTGACTAAAGGTAAAATATTATGTAAGAGTAAAAATGAATTTCAAAGTGAAGCTAAATCTTCTGAAGTGAGTACTTTCACCATCACCAGTCTTCCATTGTCCGTTGTTGGATTTACCACCACTCTCTATCGTGGGCGTCGCAGAGCCAACTGAATCTGTCCAGTTTGTATTTATATTCTGCCAGCCTCGGTAAAGCATTTGGTCTTTGGGGATCCACGCTGTGAGTCGTGATTTCCATTGGTTGTCTAACATCAGTTGTCTACCATTCTTGTAACATTACCAATCCATTCTATCTGAGTTTCTTAATAGATTCTATGATGTCTCCCACTCCTTTCCTAATATACTGTACTGTATTGTGGTCTTTCCATGTGATGCTGAGCATGATTTTCTCAATCGCATGTTGCATGGTTCTCAGTTTGGAGGTCAGTCTGATAGATTCCATGTTTCAATTCTATAGGTGACTATCGGGAAGATGCATTGGTTGTATAATGTTTTTTTTTAAACTAATGGGATTGTCTTGTTTTTGAAGGTTGCGCTTGCTTGCCATTCTAGAGCGATTCTTCGCTTGATTTCTTCTTCTTGAAGATTCCATGGAGATTCGTTGTCCAAGGTAGATGTAGTAGTGTGCTTCCTTCAGATTTGCATTTTTGATTTAAATCATTTAGCGGGGTTTTTTTTCGACATGCTTCTTTAACATGGCCTCCATAGCCAGCCTTTGAATGATCTTCCGAAACTTAGACTGGGAAAACAAATGAATCAGAATAGACGGAGAATACCGAAGTGACCTCAGATTTGCAGACAACATCATTATTTTTACAGAGTATGTTCATGACCTGTAACTGATACTAGACAAAGTGAGTAGTTTACTGTTAAACAAAAAATAACCTCCCTGATGAGAATCGAATGTTCTTTAATAATCAATTCGTGAATACACGGGAACACTTCAATTAATCATAAATTCTAGGTGTGCAAATCTGAATATCAACATTCAAAAAGCATCTTCTTATCAATTCAGTTTAAGTGAAATTGAATTGATCTTACTCGTTATGGTTCTGTTGGTTCTTGGTGAATTTGTCAACAACGACGTGTCTACAATTACAATTCATCTACAGCATTTTATCTTCGGATAAAAATTTATCTACCAGTAATACACACACATATGCATAATTTGAGTTGTATCAGTAGATAAATTATTGTTTATAAGTTTCATCTGTTGATATATTATTGTCGATAAATTGTATGTGTAGATGAATCTTTGTAAACAAATTGTTGCCGATAAATTTTTGGTAGATAAATTGTTGTCGACTAATCCTCAGAGCAACAATCTTATTTGCATTGCAGTGAAATTAAAGAGTAGTATTCTATTGACTACAAACAGATTTTGAATAATTTTTCTTAGTTCTTATTACTTTTTATAATTTTAGAAGGAAAATCATTTTTGAATTCAGCATTTTTACTACGTCATTAAAACAAAGAGTTTTATTTCACTACGTTATCTGCGCCCATTAGCGTGACAGAGTAAAAAACACCTTGATAGCAATTATGTATTTTGATTCTCATCTCGGGATCGGAGTTGAACGAGTGATACGTGACCCCAGCACCTATGCCGAGATAGATTTATATAAACTGCAATGAGAGACAAGACAAAAAACAAGACAAAACAAAGTTGTTGACAAAGAGGGGCCTGCCTTGAAGATGAAATATTTTTGCTACATCAGAAACATTTGTGAAATATCATACAAATACCAATGGTGATACAAACTTAATGAATACAGTGCAGGTATGATATGACTATTAGAGCTTGTCTATTCATATCGATTTGTCTATCTGTCGATCTGTTTGCATCGAGCTACGTACATCAAGTACATTCGGGAAGATAATAACGTAATTTGAGTTTTAAGTTTCAAAATTTATTAGCATAGGCCTTCACTTTCCTGATGTCATCAAACTGAAAATAGAACATCCTTAGGGGGAAGTGAAATTTGTTTACTGATATATCATGTAAACACAGTATCTGGCCCGTTTTTGTTTAATAGAAATACAAATAACTAAAGTGAAGGCATTCTTTAGTTCTGAAAGGGAAGTAAGTCCCCATGAAAAAAAATTATATAAGTATATCACTTCGTTCCAGCAACAATGCAGTAATTGAGAAGAAAAATGTGAACCACTCTATAATCCACCCTCGCCTCCATAAAGAAAAAGAAATAAGCAAAAACACAGCCTTGTTGGTGGAATTTCTGTTTCATTCCATGATTACCGAGCTATGACATTATGTCCTTTGTCGAAAGTTTTGGGTCTGACACGTCATGTAAAGTTCACACTAAAAATTGATTTTCAATTTTTCCACTCGCATTATAAGGGAGTAGTCTTTTGATGCGTGTTTTTTAAAACATAAATTTAAACAACGAGTGTGAAAAGGGATGTTTAAAGGGGGTAAATCTTTGAAACATACTGCCACAAAAGATTCAATAGTTTTACTTTACATTACTTAGTAGAGTCAAACTGGGAAAATTCGTTTGTCAATCACGACTATTTATACAATGGAAAGATTTAGGAAATGAATATAAGAATCTGGCTTTAACTTCTGTTGCATTCGCTGTCATTGAAAGAAATGAATCTTGCATTTTAAAACCGTATCCCTTCCCTTGTCATCTTTACCTCAATAGTTTCACGGGCATCTCACTCAAGGAAGTAAACATTACGATGTTCTATCTTACTCGGTAACACAAGATAACACAAAAATTTCGATCTGGTTTGAAGTAACTTCATTTAAAAAGATCTATTTTTATTGTATTATGACAGCTCTCAAATCAAATAAATTATCAGTGTATTGATTCAATCAATGGAGATTTTAAAAAAGCCGCATTTTGAGCGTGTCATTAGTATCTTTTTTCTATTTTGGGGAAATGCAAAATCAGGATTCAAACACAAAAATGTTTGCCATGGAGAAGGCATTGTGAATGATTGAGAGTGTGAAAAATGATTAGCGATGTTATGTACCAGAGATTTCTGGCTGAACTATGATCCAAAGTCGGATAAACGATTCGAGCAATAGAATCGAATGGAGATATTTGAGCATAATCAACCTTATACAACGCTGGATATATATATATATATATATATATATATATATATATATATATATATATATATATATATATATATATATATATATATATATTCAAAATATCCAAATCGAGCGCTGAAAATCAAGTGCGTCACATTGATGTATAGTTCGCACGTAAAGCAAAAAAACCTGCTGGGCAATATTTAGATGTCCTGTTTAAAAGTAGAAACTTTACAACAGGGTGGTAGCCTAGATATCAGAAGGCATGTGAAATAAACCTCCAATAATCGAATCAATGGTGGGTATTCATTCGAAGAAGGAGGTACTGCATATATGGTGGAATGTTACAGGAGCTCATGCCGGTGAACCAAGTAGTTGACTAGAACAAGTACTGCTTCTAAGTAGAGTTAAAGCATTTAGTCAAGATGACCTTCAAAAATAAGAAGATCCCATTAATCCTGAAGAGAACTACTTTATCAGGCTACATAAAGACTCTGAACCATTCCAGCTACAAAAAGAAGTAAGACCAGGTGATGCCAGCTCACCCAAACTCTTCACTGCCTGCCTCAAGATCATCTTCCGAAACATGGAGAGAATAGAGGAATCAAAATAGACGGCGAATATTTGAGCAACCTCAGATTTGCAGACGACATCGTCTTTCTCGCAGAGAACCTACATGACCTCCAACTAATGCTAGAAAAACTAGACAAAGGAAGCAAAAAGCTGGCCTACACATGAACTTCAGTAAAACGAAGGTCGTGTGCAATGACCACACCGAAAATAAGAACACAGCTGTCAAAATCGAAGACACAGTACTGGAAAAAGTAGACCACTAGATTCATTTTTTTAACAAGAAATGGGGAATTTTTCTATCGTAACTGATATACATATCAGTGTGATCTCTTCTTATGTTTTTTTTCTCGCAACTCGTTGCAACAGGTTCGCAGTGTTTAAGTTTCTCCCTTCCCTCTCCACTTCAATCATAGTTTTGTTCTGACAAAACTAATGTCCTAGCTTTTCTCCCCAGGTTTCGTGCCTGTCATCTAAACTACCAAACAGAATCAACGATGCACTCATGCAGAAATGTAACTTCCAGCAGTAACAACGTGACGAATTTTTGCCCTGTGACTAGAAGGAAAGTTCAGAAAAACAACGCCCACATAATAAAAGAAGTTACAGCAAAAATCAACCCACTGTTGAATACTCCAAAAATCCACTACGATAGGCCCGAAAGTCAGACCATAGATGCGTTGGTTCTTTTTTTGTTTGTGCAAGGAAATAGTAAGGACATTGTTGAGAAGTTCATCTTCAAGTTTATATCTAAAATTGAGTGAATATTCGACACCTACTTCATCAAAATATTGCTTTGTCTATCAAAAATACTACTTGATCAATCAGATTTATAACCTATTTCATTAAGTAGCAATTACGTCGACACAACCAAAACATTTGGGTTTAGATAAAAAAAAAAAAATCTATATTGGCAACCCTGAGCTACCTGGCCTTTCCCAGCGGAGACAAAAGGATAAATTTCCAGTTAGGGAGAGGGAAAAAAAAGACTAATTCACAATATATCTTGATGAAAACCCAGTTAACAGTGTCAAATAATACTGTCTTTTTATTTGGACACATTGGGTTAGGCTTAAATCAGACAAATGTACTGCATAGTCATCCTTTATGAACTATAAGGTTTCAACTTTCAAAGCCCTTCACTCACGGTGAGATGGCTTAACCCAGTGGATTCACAGGCTGAACAAGAGGCGTAATTCATATCCGAGCAATCAGTCAGACAGGGACGATAATCGATGCATCCAAAACTAGAAAGCACATAAAGGGCACATACCTCCACCAACGCCACTGTCAGTCAGACAGAGTAATTGTACATGGATCCGCCCGAAAATTTAATCACTTCTTACATAGTCTATTATTCAAATTTCCACTGAATATCAGTGAAATTCATAAAGAACTTTTGGAGATATCGTGTTGAGAAATATGAAATTTTGGCATTGTTTGTACATATAACTATGACGTCGGGGAGATGATTGAGTATGAATCCGCTCCAAAATTTAATCGATTCTCCCATACCTAATCGTCCATCGTACTGCCAAATTTGATTGAAATCCTAAGATAACTCTTCGAGATATCGAGTGGACAGTCATGGTCGTATACAAAAGTGCAATTGAATAACAAAATGGGAAAATATCTCTCAACCGAAAAAAGAGTCTTAAATTTCCCAGATCTCTTTCTCACCCCATTGCTCTCTCTCTCTCCGAAAATGTCATTGAAATCTGTTTTGTACTTTCAGGGATATCGTGTGGATAGACTAACAAACCGACGAACAGACACGAACGAATACAAATTTCTCTTTTCAACTTCGTTGACACAGGTAAAAAAAACGAATCAAGTGCTTGAGTTTCCAAAATACTTCTTTCAAAGATGTAGTTCAGCGCTATTTATCGGGAAATCGGTAAGTTGCTATTCTGGAATTAAAACTGTAAATTACAGCCTTCCATCTGTTTTTGAATTTTGGATCTATGTATGTGTACAGCTGTATCTAGACGGGACCGGCTTAAAGTTTTAGGCAACAAGTGCAGACTGAACTTTTGTGCCCCTTAAAAACTGACTAAGCTTGTTGTCAGTCACGAGAATATCATTTGCCAATTGTTTCTCTTTGTTTGACCAGTACAGAAAGTATTTAACACTCAGATATTCTTGAAAAATCTCACTTCAAATCATGGAGTTTTTTCGTTTTCATTCTTGTTGAATCATTCATTTTTTTCCATTTCTATTTGGAAAGTTTTACCGTCTCAGACCTATGACAGGAGCCCTTCTGCAATTCGGGTCCCGTGTGACTCTCCATGTTGCCTAAGGTCGTTCCTGTATTGATGCTTTGGGATCACAGAGGAGGCCATCATGGATGATTGAAGTGAACCTGTGCATCTATGGTTTCCGTAACACTGTAAGCCCCCGTGAGTAATTCTCTTTTCTATGTGGGGCCATCTTGAGACGATATAACCTACACTGAAATTGAGAAGTAGATATACACAGCAGTCAGGACAAAATCCCCGACAATATTACCAATCTAGTTGTTTTATCACTAGATTTTGTGAGACCTCAAATGTCTTAGTGACTGGTGGAAGGAAAAAGTATATGTATCAGCATACTGATATGAAAGTTTAATTCATTGACTACTGAATTGCAAGTCATTTCATTTTTGAAGTTGGCATACCGCATAGGTCGAATATATTTCTAATATATATTCTAATATATAATGGGGGAAGGGGGCTACGTGGCTCTGTCCGAGGGTGCAGTGGGGCGTTTATGGACCTTTCCAATAGTGTGCTTGTCTCCGAGAGAAAGAGAGATACTAATCCTATAACCAAGAGAAATTGGGATTGAAAGAAAGTTCACAGAAACGTTCCCACACAATCCTACCTATGTGTCATACAATAAAGTTTAAGAGCCACAGCAGTAATCTGATAATTTCTCTGATCGATTTAGTTTCAATACTTCTATGCTAATGACTGAGTCGAATTTACCATTGATGGAGTCTAATATGTGGCATTTCTCATGGCCCTTCTATTTGGTATTCAGCAATTTTCAAACAAATCAAAACGGAAATGAAATATTCATAAAATCATATTCAATTCATCTCAAAGTCCTTTTTTGATTGATAATCCATCTTTACATCAGGTAACAAATCATGCAATTGTGTGCTGTTTCTGACAAGTGAGCAAGTATTTGGAACTTCACCATTTACAATCGAGATAGCTATTTTATAGCCAGTCAAAATTCTGCTTTGTATAAGTAACCGTTACGCTCTCACCATTTCACATGGCTTCTAAACGTTCCTGTAATTATTGAAATCTTGGAATTTCCTCAGGAACTTACTATACCTCGGACTCCAGCTGTATGGGCTCACTGCTCTTGCAAGAATCATAACCTACATTGCTGGGCCGATATTAGATGTTTGCCCGTTACGATATGAGCTCTCAATCCACCTTTGGCCGAAGAAGGAAACCTCACCCACTATATTGCAATTGATATTTGTTCGGTTTCATAGCAAACGTGTAATGTATACTTTCCTCTTGCACACTCACATGATTTATGATCAGACTTTCCCAAATGGTAGAAATGGTAATGTGTGTTATCTATCTGTCAATCTGTGTAAGTCTTTCCATATCTATCAATGGGTCGAGGGTGTTGTTTACCTCTGCCAACGAAGTGATGATATATATATATATATATATATATATATATATATATATAGAGAGAGAGAGAGAGAGAGAGAGAGACAGACAGATAGTAAGTTGTGGATTCGCTACACAAACTAGCTCATGTTTCGGCTCTCTCTGGGCCTCTTCAGGCGAATTTCCAGCTCTACTCTAAAACGACTCAACTCTATGAGTAAAATGTTCTATGTATCGAGCACTCTATGAAATAAATCCATGACATTTCAGTAGTGGCTTTATATCATTGATATATAATTATATTATGTCACACTGCTAACCTGATTTGTACCACATATACTGTATTATATATATATATATATATATATATATATATATATATATATATATATATATATATATATATATATATATATGCGTAGAGAGTGAGAGAGTGGAAATCTGAGAAGCTTCAAACAATACACACTCATCGAAAATCTTTTGTGTCACTTCAGTCGCGTATTCCCTAATATCTGTCGATGCAATTTATGTAATTTCCTTCAGTAATTTTCCCTTGTTTTACATATACTTCGTATGTTTTCTCTTGTTTGGATCATCATTTTCTACAGTGTAACTGTTTAGGGGATTTTATAATCAAAATAGTTATAATAACATGGCATCCCAACAGTGTTGATCAAACACCATCTCCCTTTCAGCTATGATTTCAATATACAGCTCATATTTGTTATCTTATGCAGGGTATTATCATGATGTATCATATATGGATGGTATTTTATACTACACATCGTTTAATCTTTTGAAACAAGGCTTACTTATGTAGGTTACCCGAGAAATGTATTTAACGACGAGAGATAAGTAAGTATAAAAATAGACGCGGCTTGCTGTTCATGTCACATCTATTGGGTGTTCACCCAAGTGAATATAAAATCTGTTGTGTCAGTTTTATTCTCAAGCTGTATGCTTACCAACCAATGATATCATTTTCAAGAATACTAATTACGCAGAAAAATTTCTTCGAGTTCATTTTCTACCAGCATATTCAACTGCAGAATTTGAATTTTTCCCACTAATCGCAAAGTAAATTTTTCCACGTTGCTTCAATCTTACATACATAGTGTGGAAAGCTTTACATTCTTAAACACTTTATATGAACAATACACTAAATACATAAAAAAAGACCTTTTCCCCAAATTCATGTCATTTCAGTCAATTATTTCCCAATATATGTGAATGTAATTTATGTATTTTTTTTATTGTTTCTTGAGTTTTAAACAGAATTTGATATCATGGTACAATGTGTGAATTTTTTTTAATCAGTTGTTTACAATGTAACCATATCGGGTATTTAAAAAGAAGTTATATATATATATATATATATATATATATATATATATATATATATATATATGTATATATATATATATATATATGTATATATATATATATATGTATATATATATATATATGTATATATATATATATGTATATATATATATATATATGTATATATATATATATATGTATATATATATATGTATATATATATATATATATATATATATATATATATATATATATACACACGCGTACGAACAAACACAACAAAAATACTTACACATATACTAATAACAAAAACACTAGACACCACAAGGACAATATAGCTACTACCCTTCAAATTCCCCCAAACAAAGGCCACAAGAAAAGCATCCCTCCTCATTCCCACACATCGACCTATCCAAGTAACTTCCTTTCGTGACGAAAATAATCACTCAGGATTTGAGAGAATACGCCCAATCTGGTACAGAGCAGCAACGGGCATCCACAAGGATCGAACGCAATGCCATAGTGGATTAGTTTGCAGACTAACTTGCTAACCTTCACACCGCAGTAGATACGCATCTAGATAAGGTATGAAAGGCCTTTTTTTAATCGTGAGAAAACCGCCAACATTTTGGGGTGAGTTCTCAAGATCGCTTGGTTCCATCGGCCGATTCCAACAGACATCAGGGTTTCCCTATTGACCCTACCCATATGCCCGTAGGAAAATACCCCAGAAAGCTCCTACCAAGTGCGTGGGCTGCTTTTTTTCTTAGCAAAGTTTGTTCATGCTTCATAGACAGTGAGTGATTGAATAAGTATCCGATACATTAAAAAAAATAGCTGCCGAAACTTCATAGTTATGTTTGATCCCCTACTCCATATAACCCAAGATTTGACAAGTCAAGCAACCTGGCACCCAAGAGAATAAGCCAAAGCTTTCATTTAAATGTTTTGAAATCTGAGAAGCATTTTTTACTTAAGAGCCGTTGAGGTGTGGCAAGTAGATAAAGAAAAGAAAAAAAAAAGATGAATTCCTCCTTTCAGTCAACTCAATTTTCGGGAGTGGTACATATTAGGCCTATTGTATGAATTTCATTCTACCATGACTTATTCATTGTGGCAGTTGTTGTCATTACTTGCATTTGAGAAAATCATAACCTGAATGTTAAATCATGTTTTAATATCGAATCATCGTAGAGACCCACAAACGGCCTGTCCGGCCGACCAACCAACCAAAAGGGCTACAGATAGTCATCTTTTTACACGGGGGCTCCTGGTCATATTTTGGGACTACAACCTCGTGCTGGTATTCTTATATAATTATAAATAAAAGATCTGTTTTCAAACACGATCTTAGATAATCAATTTTGGTACACGCACCGGCTACGGTGATTCATTCATGTGAGGTACGGATATTTCTTCCATTTTCGTATTTTGTCAATTTCTGGTCCATAATTCAGCGGAAAGTTTGAAGTATTTTTTGCGAGTGATTTTTGGCGAGAAACATCCTTTAAACTCAGAGCAGTGTTGTTGTTTTTTCTTTTTTTTCCCATTTTCGGCTCCATGCCGCAGTGTCAGATAACTGCAGGGGACGAAATACCGGGGGATGGGGTTCTCACCCAATTCATCTCCTAAGGTTGCCGGCTGACATGTCACCAGATGTCAGTTCCGTAGTTTCTCCATTGTGTACAATTCATACTTGCACAGACACCGTCGATGTAACCCCCTACAAAGCCCGCTTCGTATCCAGTCGCTGGGGAACATGATGATGACTATGCGAAAGGAAAGCATTGCGTCTTAGGAGAGATATAACTATTTTCATATTTAAAAAAACACAAAACAAGATTCTATCCACGATGGCCAACTCAAAACTGTTCCATTTTATCGTGTCTCTCTTTTGATGGTGCAACACTTGAAAGGGCGTTGAAGAATCCTGCATCTAAAATGCTATATTTTCCATATTACACAAACCACTCGTCTGAGAGACCGAAATACTCCAGCCGGATCCCGAAGGCCGAGGCAGCTAACTACCATTAACACCAACTCGCTTCTCTTAAATCTATCTCTATCTCTTTCTTGTTGCGTACGATTCTCATCTCTCTGGATTCGTGAGTTGATCCCCCCCCCACATAAACCTGATCAAACATATATTAACGTTCATAGATCCATTATCACAACTGTCAATGTTAATCTAAAGATGTGACACCGACCAGCAGCCAAATGATTATTTTACCAAAGGTCAACCTACTTTGAATCCCCTCTACTAAAAAGCGTGGGAAGACAAAAAAAAGGAATCACACGGACAAGCGTACAAATATTTCCATATCCTCGCCTACCTTCCATCACACACATATATACATACATACCACTCCGACACGCGTTATTACTCTCATATTACCGACCATGTGCCTTACACGCACCTATTACTTAACATAACCTCAAAAGCTCAAAAAAATGATAACCCACTAGCTATATTATAACCAATTTAGTGTTGTAAACCTTTAATGATATAATGCTAAACTTTAAAATCTAAAATTTAAAGTCTTGAAAGAAGATGAATCAACAAGGAATGATTTTAACCCTTTGATCAAGTTCTATATTTTTTTAAAGCAAAAATGATGCATCATAATACTATAGTCAGAATTTATACATGTACCTTAAATACATTCGCATATAGATGAAATTTAGTATATTGACAGGCTACAGATATGACTAAAATACATCAAAAGTCCTCCTAAATCCGAGATTAAGTTTTATCGTTGTTCAAAGTTATAAATTAAATCACAAACTCGATAGCCAGGAGAGGGCACACGCTCCTACCAACGCCATTGTCAGGGGAAGTAACTGCGTATTGATCAAGTTCCTCATTAAATCACTTCTTCCATGGTCTATTTCGAACTTTTCATTAGAGATCATCGATAACTTTTTGAGATATCGTGGGGACAGACATAAAATTGTAGCGATATGAAGTGGTGCAGATTAATAACTACGAGAGAAAGGGGTAATTGTGCATGGATCTGCGCCCAAATTTGAATGCCTCGACCATTCAGACACTTCCACGAAAGGTCATACAAATCTACTGGAAACCTTTGGAGTGTTTGAATAGGCATGTACTTTTGGCGATATCATTTAGTGTGGACAAGTAACTACAAGGTTGGGGTGGCAGTTGTGCATGGATCTGCCCCTAAAATAAAACCATTTCGCTCGTAGCCTATTGCCTTCTCCTCCTCAAAGTTTCATTAAGATTTATGGAAAACTCTTGGATATATCATCCAGACAGACATGAGCATGTACATGAACGTATGGAAAATGAATGGAAAAATATCTCTCAAACAAAAGAAGATTCATGGAACCACCCAAAAATTGAATCAGTGTTTTTAATAGTCTATTATGCACCCTTCCACGAAAGTCCATTGAAATCCATTTAGAACATTTGGGGGATATCTTGTGGACAGACAGGGAGTTTTGGGCGATGCCATCTTTTGTGGGCAAGTAAATACAATGCAGGGAAGATAATTGTTCCTAGATCCACCCAAGAATTTAATCAGTTATTATGTAGCCTACTTTCAACTCTTTTACGAAGTTCATTGGAATCCATGGAGAACAGTTGGGAAACTTGGTTCTTATTATTGGGTGTAGACGCGGGGGAAGTAATTGTGCATGGAAAATTTAACCGGTTCTCGCTTTGCCTGTTGTGCCCACGTTCACAGAATTTCTTTGAAATTTATTGAGAACTCCTGTTACACCCCATATATAAGTTTTGTATCTTGTCTTAGACACGCATGTCTCTCCTGCAAACTCTACGATTAGGGTAATCACGTTTGCTCGTTCTTCTCAAAACTCAGTCTCGGATTTCTTTTGATATGTTCTTTTATACTGTTCTTTTTAACGATAAATCAATTTTTATATTCATGTCAATTCGTTCAGGGCCTCTTTTTGATCCTACTGGACTAATTTACAATATCATTTGAAAATATAACATATTCAAATTTTCAAGTTTGATGAAATAATGATACCCTTCAGTTGTAGCGTTATGGCTTCTTTCCATTGTATGCTCATCGCAGCTGCAGCACAGGAGGAACAAGGAACTCAAGAATCATATCGGGATTCGAAATCGAACCTTTATTTCTCTTCTTCGGCTGACTCAAAATACATAATCTTTGACTGAAGAACAAACAAAATCCTCACTCAAAGAGAGAGAGAGGGGGGAGAGAGAGGGGGAGAGATTGTCGAGAGGGGGAGAGATTGTCGAGAGGGGGAGAGAGAGTGAGAGTCCAATGTCTTTATATTGCCAGCGGCTAGGACCCTAGCACTCTCTGCCTTCTCTGTCTGCACTGTCTGACTCTGACTGACTTGGCTATTTTAAAGGCAAGGGTCACTTTCCTTTTACTATTTCTCTTACTAAATTACCTTGGCCTTTTCTTTTTAACTGATTCTGGAACTAAATGATCATCTACCCTTTTCTTTTCTATTTTCCTGCTGCTTTCTTTCGTTTCTCACGCAATTAAACTTGCTACTTATTTTTCTTACTTCTGCTGCGAAAGTCCTTATCCAGCGTCCCTTTCATCTCATTTTTTTCGCTTTTTTCCTCCTAATATCTTTTTAATTCGTCATCTTTGACTGGCAATCTATATGCAGGGGTTCCAAGCAAGCACACCTCATCTTGTCAATAAATCTTCCTAAGATATTTTTATCGTCCCTTTTGGCGTCAGAAAAGGATTAATCTGTAACTTCTTAACTTGGATCCAATATTTTAGTCTACTTCTTTTATACCCCCGCCAAAAGTATCTTTAACAAAAAATGCTATCTAAGGACAAAATGAAATATTCAAGAATAAAATCAATTATTAGATTAAAGAGTATCATCGGCCCCTAATATCATAAAACAGCTAACTACAAATGTAGTCTCGATTTCAGACTCTAATTGGTCCTGTCGTTTTATAGTCACCCCGTAGGAATTTTTATGTTGATTAATTAAGCCTACAGTACATGCAAGAGAGATCTTCAGTGAATAAGAAAGAGATATTTCAAGTGCCAATTTTCATAATGGCAGATTCTAGCGATGGATCAGAAATAAACCTTTCATCAAATGAGGATATTGTACATCGTTGGACGAGAAAGTTCATGCTGAGTAAAGTTAGTGAAAGTCAGTATAGATTTTAGGGCCACATGTACAAAGTGACACCTTGGCTCTTCCTTCAAGGAACGACCCCTCCCTCCCAGCTACAACATGATGCGATTAATCCTTGGCCTCGTTTTCATCCCACAAAATCCAATTACAACTTTGTCAATCTTGGCATTTATCATAACAAATAAGGAGACAGTATCAGCATAGACACTTTGCCTGGTCAAGATTTCAACACCAGGTAACGTGTTACTGCGTAGGAGCAGATTCGCCTTGGGACATGCAATGTTTTAGCAGAATGGTGTAAAGCACAAGTGAAAGCAAACAATATTTTCTGTGTTTGGACGAATTAAAGGGCTTTGAATCTACGAAGGAACAGAGAGTCCCATACAGAAGATGAATCCAAAACAGTCCCCAGAAAACTGGCCAAACCTAAAGAAAACTCTGACCTGATCTAAATGGATCACCATGGCTCTAATTTCGACTTCTGACTTATTTATGATTATGCAAGCCAAAGCAAGTACCACGGACTTTTTTTTTTTTTTTTAAAGATCTTTAAAAATGTATTGAAAATTTACAATATCTTCATAAAGGGTTTAATTTTGGTTATATTTGCAAGAAAATAGGATAACATTAGTTAAAAAAGAACTTTTGCGTTGTCATGGTGGGTTTTAAACCAGGATTACTGCGTTGATTAGGGCCGTATTTACGTATCTTACTAAAAATTGTAAATTCTGCCATAATTGATTAATCACCATCGGAAAAGATGAAGTTGAGTTAGAAAATTCTCTCAAAAATAGAAAATTATTCGATTCAATGGTTAATTGACTTGATTTTTTGAAAATATTATCTATTTACAGGAGTGTCGTTTACAAGTCAACGCAGTTCAAACGTCGAGTAATTTAGTTCCTCCACACCCGTGTCATATCTACTATCAGCGCGTCTTAGATCAAAATTTTTAAATGGATATAGAATACGTCAGATAGTAGCGTGCCTATTGTTGGTCTCACCCACGATCTTAACTCATGGTGCCATACCCTTAGCGAACCAGATCTCTTTTCAGGATAACTAGAATGTTGGTGGTTTTTGGTACTAATCATTATTCATCACGATTTTCCTTTAATATTCAACATGATGACATACGCCCACATTTACAAATAATTTTATTCCTCTTTACTTTCAAATTTTAATTTCTAACTATGTGAAATAATTTGAAAACGATAATTATTGGTACCATGTATTAAGTATCTTAAAAAAACAAACTGTGCAATAAAACTGAGAAGCACTCACAGAGCGCATACATCTATCAACGTCAGTGTCAGGGAAAGTAATTGTTGATGGATTTGATGACAAATTTAATCATTTCTTCCCTAGTCCATTTCCGGACTTTCCACAAGATGTCACTGGAATTAATTGATATGTTTTGAATATGTCATGTGGACAGACATGAACTTTTAGCGATATTATATGTTGTGGCCAATGACGAAGTAGAGTTAATGCTGCATGGATCCGCCCTTAAATTCGGTCACCTTTTCCGTAGCCTATTGTCAACCCCTCCACAAAAGTTAGTTGGACTTTTGAAGATACGTGGAGAGACAAGAAGTTTCGCAATCATAGTGTACACATAAATATGACATAGGGGAGGTAATTAAAGATGGATCCATTCAGAAATTTCATCACTTATTCTGCTAATCGCCCACCCTTCGTCAAAATCCCATTGTAATTCATTGAGCACTTTTAGA
The DNA here is from genome assembly GCA_963457665.1 of Thysanoteuthis rhombus. Classification (NCBI taxonomy): domain Eukaryota; kingdom Metazoa; phylum Mollusca; class Cephalopoda; order Oegopsida; family Thysanoteuthidae; genus Thysanoteuthis; species Thysanoteuthis major. The sequence goes on from OY735203.1 coordinate 11,218,670, forward strand.
GATATTGTGTGGACAATGATGAGTTTTTGATGATGTGGACATATGATTTTGGAGGAGTAACTGTGCATTTCCACTTCCACAACATTTGATTGAAATTCATTGAGAACCTTTGGAGATATAGTGTGAATCTTTTGTCTACATTACGTGGTGTCGACATATAACTATGACATAAAAGAGGTAATTTTGGATGGATCCGCCCTCAGATTTACTGGCTTCTTTTATGGAATATTGTCGACCCTTCTACGGAACTTAAATTCGCTACATATTTCTGGAGAAATAGTGTGGGCAAACATGAGCAAAAATGTATGAAAGTAAAACGGAAAAATATTTTCCTATCAATAATAATTTCTGGATCCACCCAAAAATTTGACCTACTCTTCTTTACCTTTTTGCCCAGTCCTCCACAGAATTTAATTGAAATTCATCGAATACTTCTAGAGATAAAGTATGGACTGACACAAGAATGAAGAATTAGAAAGAAACTAAATGAAAAATATTTTAGCAGTCATCTTGGTGTCACCTCCTTTGATAGTGTCACCCTGTGGGCCCCCCTTCTCCGCCACTGATGTCAATATATAATCAAGTTTGTGTAGCTCCTAATTCCAGTACCCACTGTTAAATCTAAAGGGGTCACATTTCTGAATCATGTGCTACTGTACTAAATGAAATGTATTGTATTCAATTGAACAAAAAAATTATCAAAATTCTTTTAAGAAAAAACTTTTATGAACATTTGTAAAATTTTATATTTATCGATGATTAAACGACTGTCTTTTCTTAATAAAAGTGCTTCGAAAGCATGCAAGTAGTAAAAACAGAATCAATTCATGTCAAAAATCTTTTAACATTCATAAAAATTTCCAGTAGATGAAATCAAAACGTGAAAACTCTATTTCGATGGAAGAGGCAGATGAAAATATTCAAAACAAAATTTCTTTTATTGTGTTTCTTTTTTCCAGTTCAGGGCCAACTTAGAAAACAGTTGCAATTTGGAATATTGCAACTGATTCAATTTTTCCGGGGACTTATCTTTATAGGATTAAAAAAAATTTAACATGCAAAATATATCTCATTGAGATTTCATAAAATCAAAAGATGGGAAGATGCTTAACTCAAACACAAATAGTGTATATGTTTTTCTTGCAAAGTACGTTTTTCTCGGAAAAAAAAATTCAAAATGGATAAATACCAAAAAGTTTAATTGATATCAGCTCATTAGTTAATGAGTGGTAATATTTTAAAATCTGTAATTTGGGCCAAATATTTCTAATGCAAATTCCTATGGGCCACCGGCTTGGTAAATGTAAACAAATTTCGAAACGCAATTATCTCTAGGTTCATACAGTTTACTCAAATGATTCTCATATGAGAATTTTCAATAATCTTTTCACTTATTGACAACCCAAAGATTATTACGACAAATCTGATGTTAGAGTACCTTGAACTTTCATTGACGCACGTGGCTTTGTTGAATTGGTACACGATGTGAAATCATAAATTTTTATTTCACTTTTATTTGTTAATTTTAATGGATTTTATGAATTCATTATACGATCGATCTCACAAAAATTATGCCGCTACTTTCTTTACTTTTCGTTTGTCTCATAATCCAGCAACAAAAGGGATTTAAATGAGAAATCTTTGTTTTTGTGGATGTAAAATACATTAGCGTGAAAATGACTTGATATTAAAGTTACGATCGGCTAGATTTTTCAACCGTTTAGATAAAAATGTTATATATGTATACCGTTTACACATACATACTATAAACACACCTATAGTTCTCCCCCAGCATTGATGACCATCTTACTAGGTTATGCATGCATGTATGCACCTATGGGTAATTTAGCATATAAACATATGAGTACCTAAGTAGCTCAACACTGTACCATGGCCTACATTCCCAACGACCATAACAACCAGTTCTTAAGAATACCCATCAACATCGATCAAAACTAATGAATATCCAGAACTGCTGCAACTACTCCCAACAAAAGATCCAACCAAGCCATCATATAATCCTTCACATACAGTAAACAGTCTAGACTCACCAGTATGGCCTCCCATGGAATTTAATTTTTGCTTTCAAAGCAAAAACTTTGATCCACGTTGATACACACATCTAAGAAGAACAAGGAGAAGAAACACATGCTCCCAGCATACCAGCCCAGAACAACTCTCCAAACATAATTATGGATTTTACCCCACAAGAAAACAGAGAAATTTGTCCGACAGACTCAATCGAAATAGAGAAAAATAATTTGCTTCGTGTTGCACCTTGACTTTTTTTAAAGATTTGCACCCCCATAACTTCAGGATTATCCTTCAGGCCTCTATAAGAAACCCAGATGTTGAACTCCTGAACACATAGAACAAAAGGTGCAATCACTTTCGACAGATCTCATTAATGACACCCTTAAGTTTTGTAGGAAAAAAAATAACTGACTCCAGTAAAGACATAGAAGACCCGGAGCGAAAACTACAACAACACACAGACACGGAGGAATGTATGTTGAGTTAGGATATTATCAACATCAACAAAGATACCGAAGAATGAAAGAAAACTACATCAAAACGAACAAATTCAACAAACTCGAATACACTACTACACATAACTAACAGCCCACACTGCACAAAACGTTAAAAGCGATTTAGTACACGAACAACCAAGCCTCTGCCACCCACTCCCAACAAACAATCTAAACACCTGACAGAGACGAATAACCCTGCTAAATATCATATCGACAAAACACCCACAGATAACATGAGGCCTACAATCACTAACACAAACAATAATATCATATATATCCCAACAAAGGCTAAGATTAATAACAGAAACAAATATATCAACAAACACAATAACAAGAATGATTCTACTAACATTAATGTATAAGATACTTGTCCCCACAATTATCATCCCTCCACCACTCCTGAACGTCAACAAACGCAAGAAACATACCCCTCCTCACACTTACACACGGTCCCACCCGATACATTCAAATAACAACATAGATCAACAACCTAACCTAAAGGTAAACACTACATTATCTCATACATACGAACTACCAAAAGCCGATCCCCCAACCACTACGTATGGGAAGCTTGGGTTCAAATCATAATACCATCCTCAATAAGAGCCTTAGAAAAATGAAACCACAACTACTGTGTTTCATTAGAGTCAAGGACGACACAATAAGAAAAGAGATCAAACTAAGTATATTTAGATTCACAAGAGGTACCATTAAACGCTTTAATAAAGTCTAAAATTCTGTTCCTGCCCCACACACTCAAAAAATATCTTAAATAATGACCTTAATGACTTCTTTAGGAGACTTAACCTTAGAGCACACTTTGGTAGATCAAACTACGATAGACATTTTAGACTTACTCAGAGGACCTAACAACTCATTCATCCCAAAGTACATTACGATCCAAACATTTGAACCAGCAATCAGAGAGGAAATGAAAACCAACACCAACAATCACAATAAACAGCTCAAATCACACGATAACCTGACCGTTAAAGAACAAGAGTCTTTCTACAAAATTAAATACTATATCGACTTGATTATCATTTGAGCAGATAAGGAGGAGCAAAAGTTATTTGGGGTATTGATAAATACCTCATAGAAGCTAATATTGAACAACACTTAAACTAACAAAATACACCCTAATGACCCCTTTGCTAACAGAAATGCATAACTATAACCTTAGAAATAAAAAATTCAGATACATTAAACCCACTTCCACAAAACCTGTAAAGATCTACCTGCTCCCGAAAATCCATAAAGTGAATAACACAAGTGGAATAATTATTTCCTTTACAAACTGTTCAAACCGAAACTATCAAAATATGTTGAGAATCACATCTAACTAGCCACGCAAGTTGAATCTTGCGCACAGGACACCACTTACCTCTTGAACAAAGTCGAGCAAATCAATACAACCCCAGAAAAGGCATTTTTAGTAACTACAGACGTCAAAGAGAGGTCTTGCAAATCTTGGGAGAGGTATATGTCCAACGAAGAACACTAGAAAAATGGTGATGATAGTAATGAAACTCAAAAAAGGCACTGTAGCCCTCAAAGAAGCCCTTAATAATAGAACCACTAAGAAACATAAAACGGAGACGATAATCACCCTCGTGCAATATATACTCACCCTCAATAGTTTCAATTTTAACAATAGACACTTCCACCAGAAGAAAAACTGTATCGTAGGCACAGATGCATCTCCGTCTTATGCAACATCTTCAAGGGTAAATTTGAAGAAACTTGCATATACCCAGAAATTGACAAAGATTGCATCCTCTGCGTTGGATATATTGATGATATTCTCTCTATATACAACACTTGAAACTTAACTAGATAAGGTTTTAAGCACATGAACTTTACACACAACTCAATAAAATTTGACTTAAGAAAATTCACTGATTCCATAGCCCTCTAAGATACCCACATATACGTAGATAACAATAGAAACCTCCACGCCACCCGCTATACTAAGCCTACAAACACTCACAACTACCATCACTCTGAATCAGTCCACTCAACATACTTTAAAAAGACAGTTATAATCAGAACTGGTCCCTGTGAACAAATAGTTAGCAATAATTTGCTACACCACTTCACTAAACGAGGATATTCACAAGAACATATAAATAACCAAATAAACAAGGCTACCTCATTGCCCAGAAATGAAACTCTTATACTCTGTAAAAAAATAAACCCGATTGTGTACTACTCATAACCACACAACACAACACACTCCCACCTATGACTCATATACTTGATAAAAGATCGAATATACTTACACTTGAAACAGCATTCAAAGAAATATTCCAAGAACCATGCGTCATTACCTACTGCAGCCTTACCCTCAAACAAGATATGATTAGCAGTAACACCATCATGAATGATAAGGTCTCACATAATACCACCCATGAAACCGTCAAGATCTTCCAACCATGTAACAATATAAATTGTCTACGCTGTGACCACCTCAAACACACTAATACCAATCAGTACCTCCACCAATAACAAAACTTTCTACATCTATCATAATTCAAACTTTAGAAGCAAAAGTGTCATCTACCTCCTCGGGTGACAAAATACCAACTGCAGTATATAGGTAAATCGGAGTGACAATCCAACAGAAGACTTGATAAATATAGGCACAGATTTAAATCACACAATCATCCCAACCTACTCCAAATAGAACAACACCCCCCACGACTAGCCACAATTTTGACACAAAAATACACCCCCAACACGACTAAAGTTCTGGAACCACATGAAGATATCTTGAATAATAAACTTGAAACTCTCTTTCCTAACGGACTCAGCACTAAACTTACCAATTATTACTATACCGATCTGAAATCCCACAAACCTCTCACTCCGAATTACTCTATACTTACCAACTCTCTATTTCTATACCAGCACCTAAAAGTTCACTTCTACCCAGGCCTATAAATATGCACTCGTAATAACCATACATCACAATACACCTTAATGTACATACACTTTTATTCTTTACAATAGCTCTACCCATATGATCTGGACCCCTCCTCACATATAATCAATGTTATGAACTTATCTTACCTTATCAATACTTATCTCTTGTTTTCTGTATATCAAACATTGGGAATGTCACTCAAGCCTGAGGATTTTCATGTTCCATTTGGCTTTCAAAGCTCAACATTTGATGTTAGATTTGTTTTCTCTGGAAACCCGATCATTTAACCACTAAAAAGCAGACACATGCAACTAACAATGGGAATTCTTCCCGAAAAATGTATAACATACTAATCAATTAATTCATTAATCAATTAATTACCAAATAAAGTCTCCATATTGTTTTACGCTTGAGTTTGTCTCATTCCAAAAAGTTCACTTTATATATATATATATATATATATATATATGAAATCCCGAACGCAAATTTTATGGGCTCACTGTGCTTGTGAGAATCTTAGCCTGCATTGACAGGCCAATATTAGATGCTTGACTGGGCTGTTCTGAGCTCCCAATCCACCCTAGCCAGGAAGGAAGCCTCGTCTAGTATATTGTAATTGATATGATCGGTTTCATAGCAACTGTGTCACGTCTACTTTCCTCCTGCACATTCAAATGATTTACGTCCAGGTTTTCCCTAATGAAAGAAATGTTCCAGTTAAGTTAGTTTTTGTTTTCGTTATTTATCCGTCTTTTGAAATGAGTCCTTCCATATTTATCAATAGGAGCCTGTTATTTACCTTTGCCAACGAAGTGATATATATATATATATATATATATATATATATATATATATATATATAGATAGAGAGAGAGATAGATAGATAGATAGATAGATAGATAGAGAGAGAGAGAGAGAGAGAGAGAGAGAGAGAGAGAGCACTTTAAAAACTAAATATATAGAAAAATCCCTACATTTATGTTATTCCAGTCAATCGATTGCCAATATCTGTTGATGTAATTTATGAATTTTTTCATTCTTTATTAAAAATATTTTACACATAATTAGATATTAAGGTAATATCTGTGAATTTTTCTCGCTGGTATCATCAGTTGTTTACCATATAACCATTTCAGGTATTTAAAAACAAAGCATTCATATCAAAATGGCTCCCAACCAGTGCTAATCAAACACCACCATCTCCCGATAAGCTATGATTTTAAAATTTTTCCTTCATTTCATCATTATTAGGGCTCTACCATTATGCATGTAGATTTTTTTATATAAAGAATTATCATAATGTACCTATATGAACGTTATTTACAACACACATGACCACGAAGGATCAATAGCAATAACAGACGTTACCAGTTGTTCATGTCACTTTTGAGTGTTCGCCATTGTGAATATTAAATCTGTTTATATATATATATATATATATATATATATATATATATATATATATATATATATATATATATACATATATACATATATATATATATATATATATATATATATATATATATATCACCTTCTTTCTCCTTTTTTATTTCAATCTATTTTCAATTTATTCTAATCTAGTTGCTTGGAGGTTGATGTAGCAGACTGCCTGACAGAAAGTCTCAAAACCTCCCCACACCGCTCTCACAGCTTGCAGCAGTGCTGTGGTTTGTAGTATTTTACCAGTTACCGAATGGTTGTCACCGAAGGATTTATGACTGTTAGTCTCCTCAGGCCACCAGCCCTCCTACATCATCCTCAAATATCACAGTAATGCTGTGGTTTGTATCCTCTTGGTCATACCCTTTCAATCCTAGCTGCTGGGCCATTGCTGTACATATCATATTTTCAGTACTCTCCTATGTATTTGTGCAGTCCCTAGGAGTGCTGTGATCTTCCTCTTATCTTCAACTCCTGTAATCCTGTTTTCAGTGTCTTTGGTATGGTGCTGAGTGCGCCTACTATTATTGGTACTACCCTGGTCCTCAGGTTACACACCTTTTTCAGTTTCCTTTTTCCCAATATTTCTCTTAGCTTTTCACTCCTTCGAATTCACTCTATGAACTGCAAACACAGCTACGTCAATCATTTGGGATGTTCTCCTGTCCCTGACTGCCAGGCCTGGTATTTTAGTTCGAATGGGGAGGTCAGTTTAGACGACACAGTCCTAGAGTAAATCATGGCTTCTATTTTCCAGAACCGTCTCCGATTCGTGTTAGTACCATTTGTCCGCTTGGTTGAATACAAGTCATTTGCTTGGTTCCTTATGTATAACTGTTGCTAGCCTGTCGTGCCTATTTTTGCACTCCTTGGCTAGTTTGCTCTCTTTATTGGTTGTGCAGTTTACAGTTTTGTCTACTTCTCCACGTAGGCGGCATTTGCTTTTTGTTTAGGCTCTGCTGATTTTCGTCTTGACACAGTTTGTCCTGATACATTTGTTTTGGGCTGCCATGATGAGCGATTCTACTTTTCCCACGGGTAGCCATGTCCATGATCTCTCATCTGCGATATTATTTATCCGTCCTTTGAAGTTCTCGTGTAGTTTTTTCTGTTCTCATTTTTCTTTCTTTGTTGTCTGCTTTGCTACTCCTTCATTTGCTACTTTTTGTTGTTGTTTGCTGCACTGCTTCGGGTCCTTTGTATGATGTGTTCATTGTCTGCTTTTCTCCTCCTATTTTGGCCTTTTGGACATAGACTTCTGTGCTGATGAGTCCTCTGCAACCTTTTTTATCCTTCACATACAATCTGTATCACTTCTGTCTTGTGCATTATCATCAGCTTCTTCGTCAGCTCGTTCATTGATATGAACTTTTCCTCTCTTTTTAGCAGATTTCTGCTATTTTGCTTGGTCTCTAATATTTTTCCTATCCTCCTTAAGTATTCATTGAAATTTTCTTTCATTTTCCGCCGTTTTATCGTGTTCTATTCATAAACTAGTTATCTATATTGGTCCCGTGTTGCCAATACTATTATCTTTTGTTGTCTGGTAATTCGATTCTTCCTGTCGCTGTGAGCCTTACTCTATGTATTACCATTAGTGCAAATTCCTCTGTTCTGAAATCCATCCCAATGTCATGACTGCATTTTTAAAAAAACTCTTTTCTGTTCAATGCAAATGACTCCGTTGTCTATGTACATGAGGTGGTTGACTTTTCCAATCATTTTGGAGAATAGGTATCATTTGCTGTTTTTCAAGATTCTGTTTAGTGTCATCATGCTTACTGAAAATAATAGTGGGCACAGACACTCCCCCACGCTGAAAAATTCCTCTTTTATATTTATCTCTGCTAAGTTTTCTATAGCTGTCAACTCTACATCTCAATTTTTTCTAGTTGGCCATGAATCTCACCACTTTGTCGCTCATATCGAATATCCTGAGGCATTCAAGTATCCATCTATATGGGACTATGCCGTACGCTGCGACTATTATTGTTGTTGTTGTTGTTGTGGTTGCTATCATTACCATTATTACTTTTAATGATAATATAAATATTGATGATAACAATGATAATGATTTTTGACAAATATCTTCGTTCATCCTAATTCCTTTGGTGCTTTTAATCGCAACCAAGATTCCCGAGACAATAAGGGGCAACAACTTCACTAAGGTTATCTCCCTTGCATCATTTGTAGTATAAATCAATTAAACAAATAAATAAGGCTATATCATAATTATCAATTTATGATTTTATACTTTTATCGTAAATTTTTAGTTATTTTTTCCTTTTATTACACCTCAACTCAAACCATTATTTTGCAGGTAGCGAGTATAGGATGCTAAACGGAAGTAAAGATAAGCACCCAGTGAGACTCGAGCTCACATTTCTATTGCCAGACGTAAGTCAGGTCAAGAACAATTGCTGCTTTACGAACTCAGCAACCAGAACGTTTGCTGACTAACAAACTTATGAACTTACTCTGTACGATATCTTTGCACCATGGTGAGACTCGGGAGGGAGGTCCGTGTTCAACGACGAGCGTTAAAAAGCTGCTGCTGCTGACTTCGGCAGGTACACCAATACGTGTCATGGAGTTATGTTTAGCATTCTTTTCCTGACAGCCGTTATTAGAGCATTTGTTCATCTTGAAATGGGTAAAAAATATAGCCCTAACAAGTGGTATAAGTTATTGTAAGAAAGATTTGATAAAATGTATAGATGGTTTTTAGAAAGTGATATTTGCGATTTTTAGCGATCTCAGAAAAACGTCAAGTGAACATACGCACTTCTTAATAGGAAATAAACAATAATTCTTCCTCTTACTCTCAGCCCCTGTCTGTGCGCGATGCAAAGGTGCCCACTTTTAGCGATATAAATTATTTCGAACGAGCAGCGCATAGACAGTCATTCTCCCTCTCCCTCTATCTTTCTTCCCAATGAACAATTCAGAGATCACCACTTCGTTCTGTGATTGGACAGTGCTTCATCAGCACCCAATGGATTCAGCTGGGAAAATAACCACAAAAATATGACCATTTTTGTATAAATCACGGTGAATCTACCCCGCCTTGAAAAAAAAACCCAACAAAAAAACAACATATTTTGGATGATGAAAATAAAATTAAATTGCAGAAAACCCTCACCGGGGCCACAATGATACATACAGAATTTCCATGGGGTTATGTTGTGGGTATGTGTTTTTGTGGTAGTATAGTGCGATGGAGACTAGATAGTATAACCACCTTAACAAACAAAGTAAAAATATGAAATAGATACATTGAAATCAGATAGTTTGATTTAGTAAGCTTAAGTAGTGCCCTTACGCCGGCAACAGCATCAGCTGTCAGTCCGGGCTTCATATCTCTGATACAGATAGTTCTTCCAACTTGAATATTTGCCAAACAGATCTAGGAGCGATAACCCCCACCCCCAATAATGTCATTCATTTCACCACACGGTAATTTACCCATAGCCTCGGGGTGAGGACAGATTCATATCCTTCCAAAGGGCTGTGGTACCAGCCTTAGCATCAGTAAGAGTTTGAACTGATGTCATCGAGTTCTTTTTCCACGCTGCTAATCAATTCGCCAACGATACTTCCTGTTGAGTTTAATTCAATTTGTTTTTGAAAATGCTTTTTTATCACTCTTTCTTCTCACAGTTTTGTAGTTGTTGTTGTTTTTGCTGCTGGGTGTTTTGTGGAAGGCTATCATGGATGGGTAAACAGACGTAAAGACTAGACTAAGCCTGAGCAGTGAGGTAAATCCCTCTAAACTGTTAGAAAAAAAAGCAGGGAGAGGGGTTTATGTTAAAAATGGAAGGCTAATTGAAAAGAATGGGTTCAGCTGGTAAAGGAGCTTATGTTAGAAAAGGTGTTAATGTTCAGAAATAGGTGGGAATGATACCAATATTCGGGGTTTAATGTGTAACAAGGTTGGTATTTAGGTGGACTAAAGTTAGAAAACGGGTATTAAGATTGAACCCTTGTTTACGTGCGTAAAATAAAATTAACTCAGTAGCCTCAAAATGAACTAGTGCTTCCAGAATTATCTTTCCCGCCGCAGAAGTAAATACATAAATCATGTTGTTATTGCTCTGAAGATTTCTAGTTTTTGAATTGTTTTATTGGTGCGCCATTTTTCATATCGAGTAAGCAGGAATAATGTTGTAATTATTTTTTCGCCGTTTGGACATCGAGTGGGCGATTAAGTGAAAGCTTAGAGGTTAGTATAAAAAGAGTTGTTTTTTTCTGTTGTTGAAAAATTAATGATCACAAAATTACACAAGCCTTAGTTTATTTTAAGGCTAACATGAGTTGCTAATAAAATTTCATCTCTGATATATATGTTTATAAGACCCAATGCTTATAACGGTATCATGATATACTATTGGAATAAGAATGGTTCCTACTTTTTAACAGAATATATTGTGAATTTGAATCAGTTGGGATGAAGAAGTTGTACCCCAAAATGTAAATTCAATTATGCAGGCATACTCTCTAAATGAAATTGATATTTCTATCCGATGTATATGTTCTTAAAATATAATGTTTATTTAGGAATTATGATATATCATCGGATATTGTATCAGAGTTCTAAAAGTGTATCGAGTGAATTTGTATTAGTTGGACCAAAAATGTCACACCTCAAAATATGAAGCTAGATTACTCTGTGAATTAAACTAATACAATCCTCTTCCGATATATCAGTTCGTAAAACTCTATGGTTGTTTAGAAAACATGATATAGCATTAGAAAGGAAATTGTAACAGCTTTCTAACCCCGTATCCCGCTCATTTTCAGCTCGGCAAACGGATTAGTATATTCATTAGTGCTGTCTGAAAATATGAATTAAGTATTTTTTCATTATATCTATCAATAGTCGAGTTGGTATATTCAGTACTGTCATGTGGGATTCTGAGATGATGTCCTTCCGATATTTAACCCGTTATCCAACTTGGTATTTCCAAACGGGAGGCTTGATGTTCTGAGAGATATTCTTTATAAATTCAAACATTATTCTGACTGAGACCTTTCACTTTGCTGTTAATATCATGATGGCGTGGCATATCTAATCTGTTGTACAATCACCGTGCAAGGTTTAGAATTCCACAAAAGTTCGGGAAATACGTGTAAAATTTCGGGCAAATCAGTGTGATTCGGACCAAAAAGTGGAGAATTTCAGGCAAATCAGCGTAAACAATGAAAATCAAGCTTTTCCTTCATCTCTTATGTAGAGTTCTCATACGCCTATGTACACATCATCATCATCCTTTTAGCGTTCATTGTTGAACATAGACAATACCTAAGATTCACCAAACCTCGTTATCATGGACGTCGTGGAGAGATACTGTCTGAACTTGCCTATTCCGTCACACACTCTTATATATGTCTATCGGTCGCGTGACATTCGTGCAACATGACAAGCCCGTTGCCATTTTGGTTTTCTAGTGTATTTTTAGTTTTTCTCTAATATACTGTGTTGTCTTGTGATAAACTGTCATTAATTCAATATAATTCAATACTTATATCATTTTTTCAACTTGCTGGTTCTTTTTCTTGAAATTATCGACAAATTCTTTTTGTTTATAACTTTTCACGCTTTCAATTTTCCGGGAAGTCGACCACAGAATAAAAAGGCCTCAAACTTGTATGAAAGATAACCTTATCAATAAAATCAGTGTTTTTAGCAAGAAGTGATTTTTTCTGTATAGAACCAGATACTTTTTTTCAGAAAATTGACTTCGCAGAAAGTTGTGAACAAAAAAGTTAGGTATCCTGGAGATAACCGTCCTTCAGCAACAGCCTTTTGCCCGAGTTTAGCGTGTCAAATCATCGCAGTTGTCGAGAGGGAAGTACAATTGATATTATTTCAACACGTAAAAATTTGAACGAAACAGAATTTTATGCTTTAGCGTCTTTTCAAGATACTAGAATTTTCTGATTTTTTTTATTATTTTGAAATGGTTTTCTTATTTCTCATTTTGTGCCATTGGTAACATCAGGTGTGCGTAGATGTTTTTGAAAAGAGTTTTAATGAAAGAAATGCCAAGTCGTGAAATTTCAAAATTAGTTTCATCTAAATAATGCTGGTCAGAAATTCCATGTTTGACAATTTTAATGATATAACGTTTTCAAATATAAATTCAATTGATACAATAATACCCTAGAAAAATCGATAAGCGATCCTTTCAAACGAACAAGAGTACATGCACAATAATTTTAGATGTTAAACTACGTGATAAGCACGCGGTTGTTGAAAAGAACAGTTATCTGAGGGAAGCGTGAAAAGTTTTTGTCGGTAAATTCAATACGTGGAAGCAAGTTTGGAAAATGAAGCCAGCATTGATTTTGCAACGATTCAATACTATGTCATATTTAAAGAAAGTTTGTTTTTCAGACAAGATTCGGGTTCTTTTCCAGGAAAAATTCGAAAAAATTGAAAAAAAATCTCAATTACGTCTTTAAAATATCGATTTCCCAGTGGAGAGGTTAGACATACCTATTACTGCAAATGAAAAATTAAATTCCAATTTTCAAAGTCAAAAATTTCAAAAAGTCGTCCCGATTAAGTAATTTCCATTAAAGCAGTTGTTTAGATGAAAGATCGTTCCGATAAAAAGGCGTTCCGATGAAAAGTCGTTTTGATGAAAAGTTGTTTCGATGAAAGACGGTTCGATACAAAGTCGTACCACGTTGTTTTGTAGCAAGCCATTATAGAGACAACACGCACTCTCTTCCTCTTCTACACCCCCGTGTCTTGTACTTCCAACCATTCCTACTGACTCAACCTAACGTACCGCCATCAGCATTTCTTTTTGTTTGGGGGTATTGAAAACATTTCTCCGTACAACTTAGTAGTAGTTGCTACTTCGTTTCCTGCTGTTCCGGCTAACGAAATAATCATCTTGGGACGTTCTACTTACGGATAGTGAAGAAAACACGTGATGACAATAGTTTATTTCAGAACTCCAGAGAGAACACAAAGAAATAAACTGAAGATAGAAGGGAGGGATATCGAAATGATAATTTAGATAAAAGTAAATTCTGCTTCAAGCATAAACACCAAAATCAGTTGTAAAAAAAGGCGTCGTGTGATGATTTCTCTTTTGTTAGAAATAGAAATCATTAGATTTTCATAAGTAAAGCAAGAAGCAGATTTAGTTAGTCACTCAAGAGAAACTGCTGCGTGACCAAGTCATGCCATGTTGGGGGTGATTAATAAAAAAATGGGGGAAGGAGATGATCATTGAATAAGTTCTCACGCATTCTGTTGGGCAGGGATCGCTAGGAAAGTCTGAATTTTCCAAAAACACGTGTAAATTCCCTGGACACAAACTAAGCGATCAATTAGGCTGAAACCTTCATTAAAAATTGACACCTTTTCACACACCAAGAGCCGATTTAGGGAGTGATATTTCGAAAAACAGAACAAAAAAAATCAACGTGTTTCTCTAGAGATCATATGGATATTTCAGCCTTCTAGCTCCATTATACCCATGGTACATGCATACATAGCATATCCAGCCAGACTGACTCAAAAACTGAAGATACCTATGTGTACAGTTTTGGTGACAGTCTTAGTTGATGGTTTTCTATTATCTAAAAATAAAATGTTTGGGAAGAAAAGTGTTCGTTGAGACACAATGAAAAATTAATGAAGAGAAAATCATTTGGTAGAGATTTTTTCACTAGAGCTGAGGACCCTCAAAAAAGAGAAAAATATGCATGAATCTATATCGGAGCAATTTTTTTTATGCAAAGTGAATAAAATTAAAAATTAACAAGAAGATAGTAAATCGGTATCCCAAAGGAAATTAATAAAGGAGTGGAGTGGTTTCACGGATTCGAAAATAGCCCCGGTCTATTTTCTATCATGCCACAAAAGTACAACGCTCTTGAGAAATCTGTTAGTGAATAGGATGAAGTACCCTCAAAATAATCTCAATAATTCACTGCCACACAAGATTTTTCGAAAATCAGAAAACTATTGCTTCTTGTATGTAAAGCAGTTTTAAAACTTTCAGTATTTTCTTTAACCAACCAGCTTTAGACTCACTCTTGGATTTCATTCTTTGTTCCAAAGTTTCCTGTTCTTTCAAGATATAAAGAATTTCTGAACAGATAGAATCTGACTTTTTTGTTAGCGTATAGATTTTGGTGGTGCTCAACCATTTTTCTCTAATTGTTATCATTGAAGAGTTTTGAATAATAAAACAAGTAAGTGCATTTATCGCTTCCGTTAAAAAAGATTTATACCTGGCTTTCTATGACGAATTTTAAAACATTTTATTTGAAAAAGATGCTAATTATTCGAAAATTCAGTTCAAACTGGCGAATTTCTATTCTGTCTCCCATCAGAGAGAAGATTAGTTACAACAATCATGATAAAGAAAAATGAAATATTCGGTATGAATGTTTGACTAAAATATCTTTTCAAAGTTGCTCTACCGTTTGAGCTACTAGAATGAAACTTTACAGGAGATCAATTCTAACCGTACGGACCCCATCTTTATTTCCCCCAATTGCTCGGTGAAGTATTTGATATTATTGTTTTTACATACACTATCAGTATTAGCCGTAATACTATCATCTTGATTTAATTAAATGGAACATTATCAACTATCAATAATTTTGGTTAAAGAAATTCATAATAAAGAATTTTCTTCAAGATGCACCAATTACTGAAATATAGTTCCTTCAATAAATTCCATTAAATTGTAGGAAGCTGTTGCGAATATGACGGTGAAAAATAGTTTCTGGCGAATGTGGATTTAAAAACATACCAGCACTGATTACGAAAATCCAAAAGAATTTTCCTTCTTTTCTTCGTATTCATCAAACCATATATATTTTTATCGCCGGGGGATATAAATCCATCGTTAATGCTTTTATTTCATCGCCAGTGACTATCATTAAAGTCCATTCTTCATCGCCAGTAACTACTAATTTTTCGTCATCATCGTTGAAAATGCAGGCGGTAATTTCGTAAAGAAAAGCACTGGCGATGAAGAATAGATTTATAAAGATAGTACCGAACAATTAATGGTGCAGAAAAATGAATATACAGTCACTAAAATTGATCACATATTCGAAGCCATGATTTTTCCATATCCATAAGATTTTTCATCACCAGCGACTTGAATGTAAAATCCATTTATTCAATCAACAGAAAATATGTTTAAAGATTCATTTTTTCATTGCTAATGCTTATTTTCTGAGGCTACCACCAGTGCTTCTTTAAACCCGAAGAATGAATTTCCATTGCAAGTAACTATGAATCCATATTTTATCACCAGTGTCACCATCAATAACTATGTTTTAAAATCTATATTGCATCAACAGAGATTATTTGAATCGGTTTTCCGTAGGGAAGTGCTTTTTTGTTTTTTATCCATTGTCAGTTTTATTCTGAACACTAGAGAAAAATATTCAAAATTGGATATTTAAAATCCATAACTGATTTCAAGTACGTTTCATCGCAATCCACTATATTTCATTGCCGTCAACAGCGTCTATATGAATATATTTCTCATTGCCAATGCTTATTTCATTATTAAATATTAAAAAATACATTTAAATGCATAATCCATTGACAGCATTTTTCATCGCCATCGACAATATTTAATATTCCGTTGCCATTGTCTATATGAATCTATTTTTCATCGCCGATGCTTATTACATGACTAAAAAACTACATTTGAAATCTATATTCCTTTGCAAGCACATTTCAACACCATTGACTATATTTCATTATCCATATTCCATCGCAAGTGTCTATATGAATATATTTTACATTGCCAATGCTTATTTCATCAGTAAAAAATCTGTTTTAAATCCATAATCCAATGCAAGCACCTTTCATCGCCATCGACTATATTTAGTATTCCGTTGCCAGTGTCTATAAGAAGATATTTTTCATCATCAACACTTATCTCATCACTAAAAAATCTATTTGAAACCAATTCCAAGCACTTTTCATCGCCATCGAATATATTTAATGTTCCGTTGCCTGTGTCTATATGAATCTATTTTCCATCACCAATGCTCATTGTCTCCACTTTTCATCGCCATCGACAATATTCCGTTGCCAGTGTCTATATGAACATATTTTCATCGCCAATACGTTTTCATCAATATAAACTACATTTAAAATCCATATTCCTTTGCAAGCCTGTCTCATCGCCATCGAATATATCTCATAATCCATATACCGTTGCAAGTGCCTATATGAATCTATTTTACATAGCCAATGCTTATTTAGTCACTAAAAAATCTATCTAGAACCCACAATCCATTGCCAGCATCATCATTCATCGCAGTCCACTACATGTCATAATGAGTATTCTGTCGAAAGTTTCTTGTATATTTTCATCGCCAATGCATATTTCATCGCTAAAAACAGCAGGTTTCATCGCCATCGACTGTATCTCATATTCTGTTGCCGGATTCTATCTTTCATCACGAGAAACTATATTTAAATTCTATATCCTTTTGCAAGCATGACTCATCGCCATCGGCTATATTCCACATTCCGTTGCCAGTGTCTATATGAATCTATTTTCTATTGCCAAAGCTGATTTCATCACTGAAAAATCTATTAGAATTCCATAATCTATTTCCTGCCAGTGTCAATGCTATTGACAATATTTCATAATCCATATTCCGTCTACACGAATTTTTTTATACATAGCCAACGCTTATTTCATCACTAAAATATCTATTTGAAATCCATAATCCATTGTCTGCACTTTCCATCGCCATCGACAATTTTTAATGTATCGTTGCCAGTACCTAAATAAATCTATTTTTCATCGTTGATGCTTATTTAGTCACTGAAAAACTACATCTAAAATCCATATTCCTTTTTCAACACGTTTCATCGCCATCGACTATATTTCATAATCTATATCATGTCTCCAGTGTCTATATATATGTATTTTACATCGCTGATGCTTAATTCATCACAAAAAAATCTATTTGAAATCCATAATCCATTGCCAGCACTTATCATTGCAATGGACTATATTTGATATACCGTTGCCAGTGTCTACATGAATCAATTTTTCATCGCTGATGCTTATATCGGTAAAAAAATACATCTAAAATCCATATTCCTTTGGCTGCATGTTTTATCGCCATCGGCTATATTTTATAATCCATATTCTGTCACTAGTGTCTATAAGAATCTATTTTTCACTGCCAATGCTCATTTCATAACTAGAAACAAAATTTAAAATTCATATTCCTTTGCCAGCACTTTTCATCACCATCTTTTCATAATCCATATTCCATGTTCGGTGTCTATATGAATCTTTTTTTCATAGCCGTACTTTATTTCATCACCAGGTCTTTTTTCAATATTCATTTTTTGATGTTGCGAATCCATGTTTCATTGCCAATTTTATTTTCAGCGCCATCGACTTTATATATTCATTCCCAGTCCCAAACTATTGATCCATCGCCAGCGTTCTATTATTGCCATTGACCTCTTTGAAAAATCAAGGTTCTATCGTCATTCATGTTTCATGCTTTTCCCCCATCCTCAGAAACTTTCTTTAAAAAAAAATATCTTTATAAATGCATGTTTTATCCTTATCTTTCAAATCCACTTTCCATTTTCAATGACTGTATAAATCCACATTTCATTGCCGGTGACTATATATCCATGTTTCATCGCCAGCGTATATTTTTCATCATCGGAGACTATCTTCAAAATCCATCTTCCATCACTAATCGTTTCTTGGGACGATAAAAATGATTGGATACTCACCAGTCTTCGTAATTTAAAATAATGGATAATGTTCACAAGATTTTGTTAATACCTAAACTGATTCACATTTCTTGACCCTTCAACTGTCTTAGTTCTATGCGAGACTTCGAGGTAAAATATCAATGATCTTAGTTTTTTCTTTGACAACGTTTGGGGCAGCACATACAGGTGTGATGTGTATCATGTGCTGAGATTGTCGGATTATATGATGGAGTATCGTAGCACAGGCTGTACAGCTTATCACATGGAATATCCCCCGTTGCATTTCTGTCTGAGAATCATTGAATGTTGGCATCAAATTCGGATGTTCCTTTTTCAGGGAACTCTTTGTATCTTGGAAAAGAAACGAAAAGATAATTTTTGCAAACACCAATACGATACACTGATTTGGCCAAACAATTGAGGCATCAGTAAGCATGCAATTATTTTAATACTGATTTTCTCTCTTCCTCTAAGACAAAGTGGTAAAAACCAAAAAAATTGGGGGAAAATCAATTGACTAAAAATAAAAACGGATTGGATTTTCAGACAAGAAAATAATTGTTTAGAATTCTGAGAAAAACATCAAATGGTTTATTTTGTCGGATAAAAAGAAGCCTGGTTATAGCCTGCGTTTATGTTTTTCTTTTTCTTGAACACCATCTCTACCTAACTCTCAGCTTTCTTTATCCCTATTTGCCTTTCTCTCTCCCTCTCTTTCTTTTTGTTTTGTTTCTCTCTTTCCGTCTTATATATTCCCCCCTCTCTCTATATATATGTATACTGACGAGGATTCCCGGCGTTGCCCGGAGATCACATAACTTCTAGCACGCACACTCCTGCATACAAATTATTTTCTCGCTAATGCTTATAAATTCAAGGTCAGTTGTTTCCTTATTTTAGGATTTCGCGCATGTATTTTCATATGAATCTTTGTTGTCAGCTTGCAGCAGGAATCCCAGCATTGCTCAGGAGAGAAATAACAGAATATTTGACAATACAGAAAATAAACATGTTCTTTAATATATGTCAGAATGGCTGAGTATATCAAGTATACTGAAAGGCGGGTTATGTGAGCGAATCTTTGCATGGGGGTCACCCTCGGATTGGTCACTTTCCCTCTGACCGTTATTAGAATGTTTGAAATCGGAATTTTGATTATAAGAAATTTATCAAAAGATTCATTTCAATCTTAAATGATATTCAGCAATCACTAGATGTTTAACATCGATAAATTGATGTATAAATTATAGTATTATAGCTTTGAATATCACCCAGTGTAAAAATAGCTTATTCCTTTCTTTGCATCCGTAGTCGATTGCAACAGTAGTTGAATTTTTGCTTTTACAAAACGAAATATTTTCAACAAAACCGGAAGTAACTGGAAGGAAGTAATGGAAGTAACCGAATTCTTCGAAGGTGTACTTCCGTATAACAGATGAAAAGTAATGGTATAGTACAACCTCACTTTAAAGCACAGAAAAATATTTTCTCTAAATGAACTTAAGTGAGCTTTATTTCTTTGTAATTTTTCAATTTTTAAGAAAAAAATAATGTGCATTCAAGTTTCCAGTGAGGTAAATTTTCTGAAATGATCGTTATAAATGATTCCAAGAAGATCTCACGCTACTTATTTTTTTATTTGTAAAGATAAACTTACATACGACTGATGACAGATAATGCCTGTAAAACTCAAGAATTTGACAAAAATTTGGCCAAGATTCAGCTGTATATGCGTGTATATGTGTATTCATGATTGTTTGTATATGCGTGTTAGTGTATGTCTGCTTGAGCCTGTATATATAGGTGAATGTGCATCTGTGTGCAAATGTATGAGTGCAAATATATGTATGAATATACGTGTGCACCTGTGTATGTATTCTGTTGCATCAATTTGGTCCATAATACTGTATATCAAAACTCGATGTTACAAAGAGAAAACAGTTCATAGTTTTCACGAGGCTCATCAACATACACAGAGTTTTTCGGGACTATTGAACTTCTTCATGCTGTTTGTGTTGTAAGCACGAAATTTCTTTTGATCAATTCTGTGGCCGTCTCCGGGTGTACTATCCGTATGTGATCTTGGTAAACAGGATTTTTTTCTTGCCTATGGTGACAACGCCTATAACGAGGGATTTGAGTGTTTTCAATTCGTTCCTTTTTATGGCTGAATTTCAATACGCTGTCCATAGCGGAAGCCATATCGATTTGAATTAATTGAGTGGAATCTTTGGTGATCAATGCAAACGTCGGAAACGGAAAGTCTTTCAATTCAACAATATTATTTGTTTGCATTGATATTTACGAATAAACCTAAAAAAATCAAATGAAACTTATAATTGCAGTCACTCTATTTGATAATGATAAATTAATCATTGATGAAAGAATGTCTCAGAAACAAGAATGTCTGCTGCAGGGTCTGTCTCCACTGCTACTTCTATTTCGACTGAAGATGGTTACTGCAATTATTGTGTTCTATGTATAATAAAAAAGATTTGTAGAAATCGAAGACTAGTCAATTTAGTTTACTTGGTAAGAAAGCTGCCTTCTAATCAAATGGTTGTGATTTCTGGTCATGGAAGAGGATGCAGATTTTTTTGCATAAGTTCAGTTCAAAGTGACGTGATTGACAAAAGCTGAGCTTGGATCGTATTACGATCCGATCAACTTCTCACCGATAGAACCAAATGTTGAAATAAGTGTTGCCGATTTGTTTTTTCAATCAAACCTCGACACATTTAATACTCATGTTGCCACGTCACAGCTCAGTTCCTGGCTCCACATGACCATAATATACGAATAAAGATAAATAAGAAGACAAGGATAACTACATGAAACTTTTTTCCTCGCAAAAAATGGTTAAGAAAGTTGAATATTCGAAAATGAATTGAGAAAACCTTTGGGAAATAATTTTGGTACTAAAATTATCTTATCCCTTCATAATTAGATTACCAAAAACCTTTCCTTTTCGCCTACCCATCCAGATAACAATATTATAGATTTACTAAATGCAGAATTGATTTATGACAAAGCTATTAAAGAAACAGTTTATTTCAATATAAAACTATTTATTAGCAATTTTCCACGGTCAGGGTTTCCAGCTAGTTCTGTAGAAAGCCTAAATGGTTCCTTTGGTCCATACAGCAGATGGAGAAACACAGCTCCATGCAAAATGTTCATTTGACAATGACGACGACAATGGCGACGCCGTGCTGAAACAGGTTTAAGACATGTACGCCGTGACATGATTTAATGAAAATGGTCTAAATAAAATGTAATTATTCAGTTTTTGGCCAAACAAAAAATACAGCTATTGTTCGAACCATGAGAAAGATATGAAAATTATTACCAGTAAAATGACAGACAAAAAGTAAATGAAAGCATAAAGTATCACTGGGGTGCACTTTTACAAAAAAAAAAAAAAAATTTGAGGCCCAGTAAAATTGTTTTGCTCTTATAAAAAAAAAGTGCTGAGCTGGATTATTAGTAAATTGAAACTACTGCTGCATTAAAGTCACTCAGTTGAGGGTACGTCATTCACAATACAAATTATCTTTTGTCGTGAATCAGCACAGAAACGCCAAGAAATGAGTTGCAGTAATTGAATACGATGCAGCGGAGGTAACAGTAAAAATTTTCTGGATCCACCTCAGAAATTCTAGATGTATCACATGGAAAGAAAAAGAGCATAATTTCCACACTGTAATTGTATAGTAAATTGAACTCCCTAATGAAACATAGTGTAACTAGTGAAAACCAAGCGGAATTATTTCATTCTCTAAGTTAAAGCAGCCCGAAGATGCAGGACTAAAGATAATATCCGTACAATGTGCTGTTTTTGTTGGGTTATGGTCACATACCTACAAAAAATATTATTATGAGAATGGAAAAGAATTACCCCCGTTTACAGAGCGTTGTTTTGAAAGCTTCAATAATCTTCCTTTCATATACCTGCAAAAAATTTCTCTCACTCTCTATTCTGCAATGAAATCAATAAGTTGCGTTTCACGTCACATTTATTCCAGTGAACTTTTTTTATCGCAAACAGCGCACACCCAACAAATCAACCAAGAAGGTCTAGAATCGAAAAACACTTGAGATAAAACAGATTCCAGTGGATATGCAGGAGGTAAAAAATACAACGTTTGCGCAATAACTATTATTGGTTTTGTTAAAATGGGTAGAGACACATGAGCCCATTTACAAATAGTCATCTCAGTTTAAGTAGATATTTGGAAAAAAACATCAATAGGTCATAGTCCAAGACCAGAAAATGAGCCAAAAATAATATAAAAATTTTAAGATTTTCTGGAAGATCATGTAAAAACAAGAAAATATGAATTATTGATATTCGAAAGTCACAAAAAAGTTGCCATTTTCATTCAATACCTTATTTAATTGAAATACTTCCTCCCTCTCTCATTGGTAACATATGACTCGATCATAGGAAATAGAATCATTCCCATCGTTGCGATTGGATAGCTGATATCATCCTAGACGTTCACTGAAGTCGTAACCACATTCATGTCGACATTCATCATTGATATTGATACCAAATACATGTATACACGGGTTTGTATACCAAAAGAAAGTAGGCCGTTAGTTTTAGCGGGAATTAGTTGTGGGATCGATCTATAATTTCAGACCGCTTTATTGAGCGTTTTTGAAACAAAGTAGCTCTCTCTTCTAAGTGGTTGACTCTTCAGAGAAAAACGCCGTGATGACCGCTGGTGAGGATAGCTGAGTAGTAGAAGCTGATGGCAGGTTATTGTCCAACTATGTGTGAGTGGGAATTTAGTTGAATAAAAATTTCGTTTAATATTTCCACAGGCGTCAAATCTGAACTCTTCATTTACTTTTTCGAATCTTCGTCCGACTTCTCGTATGCTGTTTTCATCTTTGCTATTCGGTAGCTGCTCTTTGTGACTTCAACAGAGCTGTTCAAATACCAGTACCTTTTCCTTGATTCTTGTGCAACGCGTAAATACGTTCTGGAGATTGACTTTGTTTATTTTCATCCGATACCACAGAACAGTGTGTAAGCCCAGATGGAAGTTAGGATTTTAAATGTTTATTTCATTAGCTGGCACCCCGCTGTCTAATTCATAAACTGACGCAATAAACCTTTCCTACAGTTTCCTACATGTCCCTTAGGCTATGCTTAGCTAAGCCTCGGAAATACGAATAGCTCTAGGCTGCTTGACACAGTGCAATGGTTAGCAAGTCACTCCTGCAAATCAATGTTGTCAGCTCTTTTTTCACTGGGAACTCTAATGCTGTGGTCTTGAGCCGGAATAGAATCGACCGAACAAATACTTCAATCAATAGTACGGTGTTTAGAAAGCTACAATGACAGACCAACACGATCACTAAGTGACTTCGATGGGCTGTCATGATCTAAGTTCATAACAATATTGTAAGGGCGGCTACTGCAGTGCGATAGGAAGAAATTTAGTTTTGCAAACCATTTTGCTAATGTAGATAGGCTTGTTCGTCAGATGATATCCCAATAACGTGGCCTTATGTCAGACTAAGTTGAGCTTCGTACATACCCACAAAAGAAAAAGAATTCACCAATTTACTCATCTCTTGTGTTCCAGGCTACAATCAGAAAAAAAAACACGTTGAAGAGTGGTGAAACTCAATCAAATTATCACCTGGAGATGGTAGGAGATTTAAACGCTAAAAAATTAATAGATTTGTAAGCAATTTAGATTGCAAACCGATTTGTTAATGTTGAGTTTGATCACCACGGTGGTCTGTAACATTGTGGACTGGTTTTCATGAATATCAGTGATATATGAGGCCCTAGTGTAAGAGGGTGATAACAACTTAGTCTTGAAATATCATTAGTATGCTCATCACGGAATGATCCAATACAGTGGCCTTGTGTCGACTAAAGATATGTCATTAACATGGCACCTTCAATATTTAAATTCTAAACTTTACGTAATTATCTTATAAAATGTTTTAAGTGTATGGTGACTAAATCATATCACTTGAAGATGGCTGAAAAATTAAGTGTAGAAAAAACTTTGCTTTAGTCTCTCACAATGGCAGGGTTTTTATTCTGTTTATTCGATAAGTAATATCTGAGTAATGGATTACTTGGGTACAAAGTAATCTTCTATCATGTCAAGTGTACCCTAAGGGTGTGTGGAAGTGACAGCCATGTCCATGATTACCAAACGCAGGAAACAAGAAAGCTAAGAATAGGCATCGTGATAAGGTATTACCTTGAACCTTAGGTCAGCAATTATGGCAAGAATTTTCGTTCCACCCCCTTGGCTCTACTTCTCTGTCGCTAACACCAGCGCCCATGGACGTATAGGCCATCTTTAGAAAAGATACAAGGACTATGTCAGGCCATAACTGTCAAGTATTTTTCCTCAAATAGCCAGCTGCTTTACACGTTAATTTTTCTGTAGGAGAATTCATACTATAATGATACTGGTAATATGTAGGATAGACGTAGGTGAGCCCTAAAAAAGATCGTTGTGCTTTATACTAAAGCTTTTTTGAAAAATATTGTACCAAGGTACTAAATGTGAGTTAGAAATACACTTTCTTTAAAACCAACACTGCCAGCCAAAAACCTTGTCTCAACAGTGGTAAATTGAGTTAAATGAACATTGCACTCCGGTTGTATTTCGAAGAAAATGATTTGAATTTTTTAGTTTTCTGACTTCACAAGATGATTGTTTGAAAGCAAATAATCAAATGAAGCGTACCATCACCTTGGGTTAGGCTGTGAAGGGTTTGGTTGAGCTGATATCGCCTTGACCTCACCCTTTTTTCGCACTGGAAGGGCCCCAAGTCTCTATGTAGCCTGATGAAGGAACTGGTATATCGGTAAGTACTTTGTAAAACTGACATAAGCAGCGTCTACGCCTTTTTGCATGGAAGCATCAATGAATTAGAGGATATCCACAGAGTCAAAGGCCTTCTCAAAGTCAACAAATGCTACAGAGTGGCATTTTGTATTCTTCTGCTTTATTTTTATCGTCGATTCACCAAACAAAGATGGTCTATGGTCGAGTAGCTTCTTCTGAAGCTAGCCTGTGGATTTTTATTTAGAGTTTAGGTGATTCGTATGGTAATGACTTAAGTAAAATGAATATGGATGCAGTTCAGTAGGCTTTGGGGGTTCCTTTTTTTTTTTTTTTAAATAACAGTGTTATTGCAGTATTCCCATCGTCTGGAACTTCAATCTGCAGCACAGGTTGAATAGGTTTCCAATCGATGATTTTGCTTTTTTGAGTACCTCCCACTGGGGAGAAATGTATCGGATATTTTTTGTACTCATTGTATATATACACGCACACGTAGAGCTGTTAGTAAAAAGTATTCGCCCCCTAGATTATTTTTCTGATGTTATCCGATTAATCATTCTGAATTAGATTTGATGAAATTTATCTACTCAATTAGCGTTAGAATAACTGTTTACTCCACTGATAGTACAATAAATGGGATAATTTGAAAATTTTGATTTTTCTGAATTCAAAAGATGATTGTTTTGACATGAATGAAGGCAAGTAATCAAATTATGAGAATGGCAAACACACACACACACACAGAGACAAACTCATATATATATATATATATATATATATGTGTATTCCAAAGATTTACGCCATTTCAGTCTATTGTTTCCCAATATTTGTTAATGCAATTTATGTAAGTGAATTAGGATTAGTTTTGTTGATCTAGGGTCATTGTTTGTCAAGAAGCTCTTGTACTAAACATCCATATCTTTCCTAGAATAACTGTATACCAACCTTAGCATACGGTTAACACACACACACACACACACACACACACATATATATATATAGGTTTATGATGAATTGATCCTCTGGTTTGTGTCTGCGTGTTTTTTGTTTTTTTTTCTAAATCAAGACTTCTTCAGTAATCACTGCCCCAAAAAATGCAAGAGGAGTAACTTATTATTTATCAAATTTTTCCCAATATCTCAGTTGATCATCTGCAACTAGGCTTGCTGCAAAAAGACGTCGGTCACATGACAAATTTCATTGAGTATTACGATGAAAAATATTGAGTTTCGTTGATAGAAGTAAGCAGCATTGCAATGAACGAGTTACCATCTTCAAAGTCTCTTAGAATAATTTTCTCAACTTTGACATATGTTCATTTTTTCAGTCTGTCATTTTTTCAATAAATTAAGACTTTTTCACGTTTCTGAAAATTACACCATCCATTATCTGACACGTTCTTTTCTCCTCGTTTACTAGCACACGATCTATTCTTCTGAGGGCTCTGTGTTTTTGACTGTCAATGACAGATTATGCTTTGTATATGTACCATTGGTTTATGCAGTCGAAATTGAGTCGCTTGCACAGTTCCCAATGAATCACATTTCCTATCCAATCGTACTTGTTTTTATACAACTTTTAGGCTGCACTGGTTTATCATAAACACGATTGTCTCCCCTTTATCTCCCTTGCTATCTTCTTGAGTCTTGCCTGGCTTGTCGTTTATTGGTTCTTATAGTGAGGTTGCTATCATTAGCAGCTCAGCTTTTTTCTGCACAGCCATATCTATGTCGATTGATTAACAATTTCTTGGGTTTGGCTTTTGAAAATACCCATGAAATAGTTCATCATCCCACTTTTGGGTTTTCAGCTTGTGTTTCCTGGTTCTGTAGTGCCCTGCCAGATCTACCTCTGGATGTTGTAATTAATATTCCCTTAATCTGTCGTTTAATCTTTCAGCCCTGTGATTGAAGAGTAAACGAAATCCTCAATGCTACTAAGCTCTCTCCCTCCGTCGTTTCTCTTTCCATACAGCCTATCGACTTGAGTGTAAGGCTTTATGCATCGTCATTTGTTTTCTCGTCCTGCAGTCGATGTTTTTTAGTTCCTTTCTTATCGGGGTGAAAAAAAAAAGGAATCCGAAGCATCTCAAAGTGATAACTACCCAGGTATTTATTCTTTTGATCAAGTTTCTGGTTCGGAATTAGGTTTCAGGTCATTTTTTCTCGTTGTTTTTTTCTCTAAGTTTGTATCTACTTTTAACATGCCAAGGTATGAGTAGTTTTGTTTTTCGTTTAACGCTCTGATGGTTTCTGTGTCGATTCTTTTGACTGTTTTTTCATGTCCGTTATGAATTGCTTGTGTTAAGCATTTCTCAATGCCGAAATTCGATTCAGTATCCCAAGCAAATATCCCGACAGTTTGTATCAGGGTTTATGGTTCCTCTCTGTTTCAGAAATAAATTTGTGATCCTCATTACATGAGCTGATTCGTCATTTCCTCCGACTCTGTGTATCCTCCCCATTACATTATCGCAGTAGATAGTTCTGTAGTATCATTCCAATGATGAATATCAGCGGATACATTATGTTATTGTT
The DNA here is from genome assembly GCA_963457665.1 of Thysanoteuthis rhombus. NCBI lineage: Eukaryota > Metazoa > Mollusca > Cephalopoda > Oegopsida > Thysanoteuthidae > Thysanoteuthis > Thysanoteuthis major. The sequence continues at coordinate 11,246,692 of OY735203.1, forward strand.
ATCATCAATGAAGGTTGAGTGACAGTTCGTCTCTTTAGGTTCTCAGCGTTTTCACAGCAGCCATGTTCTTTGTATCGTACCAACGTTCCTCCGCTTCACTCAATTATGCCTTCTTCATTCTCGACTATTGCTGATGACTTGATGTCGTAAGTTTCATAATTCAAGTACTCCTCACAGTATTCGTGCAGACCCCAGTAGTGCTGTGGTGTGAATAGTTTCAATCCTTCCTTCCATCCCAGCCCCTTTGATCTTGACTTCGATATTTTTTGGTAATGTTCCCTGTGAGCCAACTTGACCCTGTCCTGACCTTCATTTCCCACACCGTTTTCAGTTCCCAGACCAAGTCCTGGAATTCTCCGAGCCTTTTACTCTCATTCATATTCTCTCTGTGGTTTGCAGGCACAGCTGTGTATACGATTTGACAGGATCCCTTCCCCTTGTCCACTATTATCCGATCCAGTCCTTTTGCTTGGATGGGGTGGTCAGTTCGGACAACGAGTAAATTGTGGGTTCTACTTTTTAGGATAGCCTCCAGTTTGAGCTGGTACCATTTGTCCACATGGTTGAATCCTAGTAATTTGATTTTAAAAGACCAGGGAAAAGTTCTTCTAACCATATTCTTAATGGACTTTAGGTTTATTTGGATTCCTGTGGAATTAGGAATAAAAAAAATTGCCTATACCAATTCACTTGATTATAAACTGTCTTTATATATAATCCGTAATATCACGGGTAGTCTTCATTAGAGAACACGTTGAAACTTCTGTTCACTCAAATAAATACGTATTTAGTGTCGCCATTTAATCACGGTACATAAATACACGAACTAATTATTTTCTTTCGAGTATTCTTTTTACAGTGAATTCTATTATGTGTGAAATCCATACACACTTCATGCCTTTCCTAATAATATATGTTTTGACGGATACATTCTGAATACAATAATCAATTTTATTTTTCTATGAACATAATGAGTCGTGAATATCGTCGTCACTTCGTTTAAGAACTCTGCTTAATATCAATCTTTATACTGTATTTGTCGATAAGATGGAATAAGTATTTTATGATATTATTTTATAGAACTGAGGTAGTTGCTAAGGGGAAAAAAATTCTTCTCTTAGTTAGGTGAAGATCGGATAACCATATAATCTGGCAGTAAAGGTCAATAACTTCTGAAGTCAGATGTTCAAAAAGTGTGGCTCAAGATGCCAGGACATTACACCACAAAGGATGACCATTGGCCCAAATCTGGACAATCTAGAAAAAAACACCAGACGAATGGACAAACCTATTGAATAAAAAATATTGTTGATAGATAGGTGCAAATACAACAACAATCGTCTAGAACAATTAATACTCGAATGATATCTTGCCGGCAAAAATCTACGTATTTGCATGACCAACACAGAAACTTGAGCATAGGCATTTGTTGTAAAGAGATCATCCTTAACCGTTTAGTATTGGACATAGACCTTCCTAAAAATTCACCAGACCTCTCTATCATTGGTTTTGCATATCCAATGTTCTCTTAACTCATTTAGTTCGTCATGCCATTTTATGTTTCACCGGCTGCAGTTTTGCGTATGATCTCTAGGGATCCACGGTGAGTTGTGACGGCCAACAGTTGTCTGACATTCTAGCTATATGACCAGCCCTTTTCCATCTGAGTTCTTTTTAATGGGTTTTATAATAACTTAGACCCTGTTTTCTCCTTAATATAATGTATTGTCTTGTAATTTCTCCATTTGATGTTGAGCTTCATTTTATCTCGTGTACGTCACACGGTTCTCAGTTTGAGGAGTGAATTTTTGATCAGGTTCCGTGTTTCAGTTGATTTTCAGGTGAATATCTGATGAATGTTTTGGTTGCACATTCTTTTCAGGACTAATGGGATTTTCCCTCTCTTTTTCTTGAAGGATGGGCTTGCTCTACCGAAAGCTTGTCACCCTATAGTTATTCTTCGCTTGATTTCTTCTTCCTTTGAGAATATGGACCGATAAATCAAAATGTAGCATCTTTGGGCCCGATTATCTTTGGATGGGAAAGACATCAGAAGAATGTTATATGAAAAGTAAAGATAACGCTGCATTAAGGTAACAGTTAAATACGTAGCAGAAGTATTACGTCTGGACACAATGTCATTACTTTGTGTGGAATCGGCGATAACATGGATAGCAAGAGTAGTCCACTTAGAAGTATTGGATAGGCTTAGGCTACAATATGCCTCAAATAAAGTCATAAGGGTCAGTCGTTTTGACCACAACAATGTTCCTCCTCTATTTTGACCATAACTTTCCAAAAAGTGAGATCAAAATAGGAAGCCGAGTAACAAAACAAAGTGTAGCGCAAATAAAATTCATCTTACTAGGTGCCGCTGTCACGATGACATACATGCCCACACGCAAACAGAAAAATGATGATTATTATCAGTTGTAGCAGTAGTAATTGAAATCCTTTCCAGATTGTTTGCAATTGAAGTATTAATGTGGTAAGAAAATTAGGATTATCTGATTATTTGTTGAAATACACGGAGACATTATAATAGATAAACTCTCATTTTCAAAATACACTACCAGAGCTGCTATCAAGGCAAAGTGAGTAATTGGGATGGCTGAGAGTAATTTCATTTACGTAAACAATGGATCGCTCCTTCTATTATATGAGACGTATGTCCGTCTGCAGTTTAATTTCTCTCTCTTTCTCTCTCACTCTCCCTCTCTTTATATATATATATATATATATATATATATATATATATATAAATACATATTTATTCATATATATATTCATACATACATATATATATATATACATATATATATATATTCATATATATATATTCATACATATGTATTCATAAATATATCTATATATATATCTATGAATATATATATTCATTTGTATATACATATTTACATGTATATACATATTCATATTCATACGTATATATATATATTCATATATGTATTTTCATATATATATCTCAATATTAATGTTCAGGTATGTATTCATATATATACATATTCATATATATATATATATATATATATATTCATCTATATATATTCATCTATACATATATTCATATATGTATTCATATATATATATATATATATATTTATGTGTGTGTGTGTGTATGAATTTAGATATATCCATATATATCTATATCTATTTATCTATCTATCTATCTATCTATCTATCTATCTATCTATCTATCTATATATATATATATATATATATATATATATATATATATATATATATGTTCATATAATGTGAACTATAGAGAGTGAGATAGACTCAGTAGGGCAAGTGTATGGAAGTTAAGTTTGTTTATCAGTAAATGTTTTCATTGATCGTCTAGACATGTTTGGGTAGGTATTCCCATTTTCAGTAGCGTGTATTTTGTGTGTGTGTGGGTGTGTATGTACCTTTCGAGGTTATAAGTTTGATGTGGAAAATAAGTCCAACATCAGGAGCTTTGTTTTGTAAGCAAAAAATGGTATTGCATCTGCTAGAGGCATCCTGTAGTGTGAAACAAAATTCAGTCTGTGATGAAGTTCGTTGTGTTAGCAGCAGTAGTAGTTCTGGGTGTTAGGGTAAGAGGGAAGTGTTTTGGTTTTAGATTGTGTGGGTAGGTTAGGGATAGAATAAATGGGGGGTGGTGAGGGTTAAGGAATTTCATAGGTTTTAACCTTACGGGTCATCGAAAATTTGTTGGTTCTGATTTGTACAAGTGAGATGACTGACTAAGGTAGTGGTGGTTATGGGTCTGAGCGACTTTGAAGTTCCCAGTATTAGATGTATCTGAGTTAGGGTAGATGTGGATGTGAGGTTATCGTTAGTAGGAGGTTTATGATTTAGAGATCTGTGTGATTAGGGTTATTATGTTTGGTGTTGAGTCCATTAGGGGAGAGAGTTTTGAGTTTGTTGATCCAAATATCCTCATATCTTTCTAGAATCTTAGTTATGTCCATGGGAGTATTTTTTCTATTTTTTTCAAGGATAGTAAAGCTAATGCCTGTGGCAAAATTGTGACCGGGTGCGTGAAAGTGTAGTTCAACGGGAAGTGGACTGTGATTGTTTTGTGATTGAATTCTGTAGTTGTTGAGTCTGATTTAAAATTGCCACTCAGACTTGCCTATGTATTGATAATTGCATCTATTACATTCTAGAAGATATCTAATGCTTTTGCTACGGTATATCTGGTAACTCTCTTTAATGGTAGAGCTTGTGAAGGTGTTGGTGTAGTTAGGGTGGTTGCAACATAGACTATTTCTTTTGTCGCATGGTTTACAGAATTTAGTGGTTCCAGGGATATTGTTATATGACACTTCATCATTTACTATATTGTTGCTGCTGATAATGTCTTTGATGTTTTGGGATTTGCAGTAAGCGATGACATGATATTTCTCTGAGATCTGTTTTAAGGGTGAGGATGTTCCATTTCGTATAGATAATATGTGCTAAGGGTGGGAGTGTGTTGCTGTAGGTGGTTGTAAGTGGTATGCAGTCAGGTTTATTATTGTTGGAGAGCTTAAGGGTTTCATCCCTGGGTATTCTCGTTGCTTTTTTCATTTGGCTTTTTGTATCATCTAGTGAATATCCTCGTTAGGTGAAATGTTGTACTAGGTTATGGTTGTGCCTGTTGAGTTCACCATCTGTAGAGCTAATTCTTCTAATTCTAAGGGTTTGTGAAAATGGTAGGCTTCTTTTTCGGTGTTGGGGCGGGCTGACATCATAGAAGTTATTCTGGGTGTCTGTAGCTTAAGTGTAGAGGGTAGTTTGGCGGATTTTGTTACTCGTGACGCCAATGACAGAGAAGTGTGGCAAATCCTGGGGAAGGTCTATGTCCAACGACGGACGCTAAAAGACTGATGATGATGATGATGATGATGTATACGTGGGTGTCTAGGAAGGCTATGGAGTCAGTGGATGCCAAAAAGTCAAACTTAATTGAATCATGTGCAGAGTTATGTGTGAAGAGATTCATATATATATATATATATATATATATATATAGTTATTTAATATAGCATAATATAATATATAACGAAATGTCTGATGTATGATGGAATTTTTTTCATAGAGTGCCGGATACATTCAACTTTATACTCTGATAGTTGAGTTGTTTTAAGGTAGCGCTGGAAATATGATAGAAAGCGGATATACCACGTGTAATTTACAACCACCAGCAAAAACATACACACTACTAAAAACAATAAAACAGACAGGAAAACTCCTCCCACTCATAGCGACACCCACAAGAATCTCACCAAAGTCCCCAAACAAGAATCTAAATACACATACAATCAATCGCCTGATGAGGTCTAGAGAGGGCAGAAACATAAACTTGTTTGTGAATCCACCTCGTACTATTCATATATATATATTCCATTAATAACAAGGGTTTGCAGTCCATAATATATATACATATGTATACATATACTGCAAACTTTACATATATATATATATATATATATAATATAATTAAATAATTGAGTCATCCACGGAGAGCTGTTTCGTTGTATTACAACTCTTCAGTGTGGCTATAGACTATCTATTATCCCATCCAGTACCACGAGATAGGATCGGAACCTTTGTTTCAAACTAGCCTGTATTTTACCCCTGCCCTACGGTGAACTGCAAGTAAGGTTTATTCCAAGCAATATATTTACTTACGCACAATACCCCATCGACCAGAGTGATGAATTCCAAAGTTGGAAGAGAATTGCATAAGCTGATAATGAACTAGTTACCTTGCTTAAAGAGTGCTCAACCCTAAACAAGGGAGCGTTTATAATGATAATGATTATATATATATATATATATATATATATATATATATATATATATATATATACTATTATTAACAGTATAATAAGGCTAGGGCCAGCAATGCCGATTGTCCGGTATTATCGAATATACTGACACCACTGCTAGACAGAAACCTCTCTAAAATCCTTCTATGACGACAGGGATCGCACTAACCTGTCTATCTCATCTCTCTGTCTTGTGTATTTCTTTCTGCATTTACTGTCTCTTGGATATCCATCCGTTATTCTTCTGCTTCATCTGTTATCATTTGTTATTGTTAAGTATCCGGCCAGTATCCATTTTTGTTTCTTTATTACTCATATATCCTTAATCCTAGTCTTCTCTCTGATCTACGTTGATATCTTTCTTTCTCCTCGAGTTATTCCTAGCATTGCTCTTTCCATGACTCTCTCTCTCTCTCTCTCTCTCTGTGATCCTGAGATGGTCCTCAGTTTGTTTTGTTAATTTTCATGTTTCACATCTGTGAAAGTCCCAGCTGGTATTATGCATTCATTGTATACTTTACGCTTCAAGATGATCTTCAATATGTCACTATGTTTTAAGATTGTCTTCGTATAATAAGTAGCGAGCTGATTACTGGATAGTGAATTCGATCCTCTCATACTGTTCTGTTCTTTTGACATTGTGGCAAAACTAAGCTACGTCTGGTAAAAGACGATATTTCCGTACACAACTCTGTGTTTTTCTCTGTCTCTCTGTGCACGCGTGTTGGCGATTCATCCAAATAACCCTCCACCCCCCCGGGTGCGGCCCACTCGCTATGTTCCTTATCTCTGATTTTCACGCCCCATCTCTTCCAGGTGACTCTGCTAATAGATTTACTCAACTTATCTGTCTCCCAACATCTTACCACTCGCTGACAACGAAGAATTATTCAAGACATTTTGGAAATAAATTGAAGAGAGACGCCAAAAGGAAGCATGGCTTTGTTAATATTTACTGAATAATTACTGAACCAGAATTCCACGTCTAAAAAAATTGATGGAAAATCACGGTTGAATAACCAGCAAAATTACGTGCCGACAGGGTGACCCAAACAATGGAAAGGTGACTTAATGGAATATTTAATCGGGTAGAAATTTACACTTATCAGTAAAATCAAGTGTGAGAAAAACACTGGTAAAAGGAATCCATAAATGATTATAATAGACATAACTGTTATCTCTTTTGCAATTCTATCCAGTCATAATTTCACTTAAGTTAGATTCGTGTATTATTTATCATCGTCAAACACAAATCAAGTTTCATTTTTCTCGCTCGGTTTTCATAGCAATAAGCGTTTCTGGTTTTATTTATATTATCGTATTTTTCACTCTTATACATAAGATATAACGCAAAACTACTCATACCAGTCAATGACTCGTTTCTTTCGCTGATGTTCATCATGAGTATACGAGTTTAGGTTATACTGATTGCAGCAACATATCATGTGTGATAGACACAGCAGCAACAGACAGTGGAGAAAAGAATGTTACACAATCAATTAAGAGGGTAGGAAGAGAGATGGGTGCTACTGATGCCAGAAGAGTGAAAAACACAGGTTTAATCATGAACACGTTTTTGAGTTGGCGTTTTCTCTTGGGCATCGCCCAAATTCAAATGATAAACCCAAATCCGCTGTATGAAAAGCTTTAATTAAAGGAACGTACATCCGCATATATCAGCGTAAATATAATATATACTTATATATATATATATATATATATATATATATATATATATATATACATATATATATATATATATATATATATATATATATATATATATGTGTGTGCGTGTGTGTGTGTGTGTGTGTGTGTGTGTAAATTTTACATAGCATAAATTCGCAGCGATTAAGGCGCAGCAGTCTCTGTTACATTTGAATATTCCCAAATTGACCTGACCAAAAATCGACCTGAGTAGGTGGAAAGATGTCACTGCGACCTACTCAAAAATGCTAAAATTTGCCTCTTTCGAAAATGGAAGTAATTGAAATGAGCTAAAGAACCACCTATTCTATGTTTATTCTGGAGTCGAGTGACATTTGTAGAGAAATTTGAAGACCGTACGATACATCCGTGTACGCTAGATTTAGGAATGCCAAAATTAACCTGACCTTAATCTTACTTCGGCAGGGATCACCAGATGCCATTGTTACATATTCTAAGTACACCGTGGAGCCAAGTTAGATTTGTACATAAATTTGCTGCCTGCTGTGAGCAGCCGTCTACGTTAGATTTGATCATACCAAAATCGACCATTTTAGATAATGAAAAAATGATCTGACCTTCAATCGATCCTCAGAGATCACAAGAGGTCAGCATCACCTATCCCATGTTTATCCCCTGGTTGTTACCCTTGACTGATTCTAAGGTGCAGCCTTCTCCATTAGGTTTGAAACTGATAAAACTGACCTGAACCCAAATTGACCTTTAAAGATAACCGGAAATTATCGCCACCTATCCTATATTCATCCAGGAGTAAGATTACTCAAATACACAAGTTTTCACCTTCTAGGGTGCATCTATAAATCATAAAGTTCGAAAGAAAAACAAAACAAAGGAACGGGTCTGGTTAGTTACTCAGTAGAAACCCTCGTGTCGTTTGGCAGAATTCCGTTTTGAGCGTTATTAATTTAAAAATGGAAAAATGTGCGGTCAATTGATAAGTTACTTCTCATGTTGGGTGCTGATCACTAAAAGCACTCACCCCTTAAAAAATTGAATGCTGCCGGACACAAACTTACATTGTAAATTGAACCTCAGATCTAAAATTCATTTACATTGATTTAAGACAAAACCACTTCTCGATGTAATAAGGAGTTAATGTTGAGGTTTTTCAGCCCTCTTATTCCAGTGGTGTGGCTTGTCAAGCATTGCATACATAGCTAGCCGGACGGACAAACAGACCAACTTGAAAACTGAAGAGACCTATCACCCTTTGGTGATAGTTTTAATTGAGAGTTACCGACATCCGTCGTTCTTATGCATTAGATATACGTCTGTTTTTAGTTTTGATAACATTCATCTTCTCATTTTGCAAGCAATGATGGAAAAAAATCAGATTCAATTCCCTGACCGAGAAGGACATTATCCCCCGGCACCTTCCTTCATGATCAAAATAAGTGGGATAACTTCTAAATAAATACGCACGCATGTGTGTTTGTGTGTACATATGAAGCCAGGTCATGTAGATTGCAGAAGTTCGAGATTAGTAGAATGGAAACTCGGGCCATACACACTATTTATTTAAAAAAAAAAGCATAGATAAAATGGGATCATGCTATATCCCCATTGACAAGCAATATATCTATATCAAAAAGTTACTTTTAAATAAACGGTTATATATGAATCGTAACAATATTGAAATTAACTCAATATTCATTACTAATATTTCCATGTTATCTCTGTTGCTTTTTATCGCAACTCCACGGTAGGGCTAGGTAGAAAATAAAGAATTAGCTTCTGGCGAGATTTGAACCTGCAATCCCCATCTTCGATCGTCTGTTCTATCGTTACAACTGCATTTACAAATTATTTATATTCTTTCTTCTCCGATCTACTTCAATGCCATATTGTTTGGTTTCAATGACATTATTAGATGGAGTCGTCTTTCGTTCTCCAAATCTCCTAATTTAAACTTTATTACAAGTAATTCTTGACGTGACTTTCGTTCATCTTTTTTTTCTTTCATGATCAAATTTGGTGTTGGTCGTTTTAGATAATTCTAGATAAAAGATCAATTGTTTAAAGATAATTTTAGATATTTTTGGATAATCAGATTTGGTAATTCGCGCGAGTTACGATGATTCATTTTGGTGAGGTACGGATGATTTGATTATTTTCATTGAAAGTCAGCGGAAATTCTCTCTCACAGTAATTTTACGACCGTTAAGTAGGCGGCATAGCCCGAAAAAAAAAAAAAAAAGAAAGAAAACCTCCCGGTAATTTTCGATCCTGAGACTAACAGAGTTACCCTCTTTTTAGGTGTTACCTTTAATTCAAAAAGCGAAACTTACGAAGATTATACAAAACCTAACAGTCGACCGTTGTATGTCAATAGAAAACCTTACCACCCACTAATGGTATCTAAACAGATTGCCGCACCTGTTAGAACTAGATTTGTACAAAACTCGCCGAGCAGGAAGGTATTCCAAAAATTAAAAAAAACAACCACGGGAAAAGTCTGGATTTTGAAGTTACTCGACCATGGACTATCTCCATTCAATAAATCAGCTGAAAGAGAAAGCAGCAGAATACGAGATGCCACTCGTTGTAGCATTTATAGACTTTAAGAAGGCATTCGACTCTGTGGAAATTCGCATGGTCATGAAGACCATCACCCTACAAGGTGTAGACCCTGTATACGTCAGAGTATTGCAACTTATATACAGTCACAGCAACTTCTTGTTGCATAAAAACTCTGAACCTTTCCTGCTCCCCAAAAGAGTAAGGCAAGGTGATACCAGCTCATCCAAATTCTTCACAGCCTGCCTCGAGATGATCTTCTGAATCATGGACTGGGAGAATAGAGGAATCAAAATAGACGGCGAATATCTCAGCAACCTCAGATTTGCAGTAGGATAATGGAAAATGGGTCCTTCTTCGATGTTAGGATATTTATTGGTAGATATGTTTGCTTAGAAAACTTTTTATTTTTTCTTGCCTTCATAGAATCCATTAAAAATCTCAAATGGCAATGGACCAGTCATGTTGCAAGAATGGCAAACAACTGATGGACATCGCTACTCACAACACAGATCCCCAGAGATCACATGCAAAACTGCGGCCAACAGAATACAAGATGGAGAGATGAACAAGACAAATTCTGAAAATACTGGCTCTGTGACGCCCATGATAGAGAAATGTGGCGAACCGTGGGGAAGGTCTATATCCAACGACGGACGATAAAAGACTGATGATGATTATTATGAAACTTGAGGTGTGAACTATTCTGAGAAAAAAATTCAAGAATGATAACATGTGAGCATAGAAATAAACTATTTAACTCTAATATATATTCTTATATAGATACCCATTTGCCCCTACGGGTGCAGGGTCAATCAAAATAGGAATATTATAGGAATAATCTGATGAAATAATTTATTACCTGTTTCAAAGTAACTTTCCACAATGAGATGGTAAAACTCTAAATTAAGCTGTCATTTTTTACACCAGAAATTTTTAGTTTGTAAATCCAATGTTTAGATATATCCTTCTGAAAATGCAAAGTCCATTATTTCATTTAATTCTCAAAAAATTCATCATAATCAGGAATCCTCGTATTGAGAGTAATAAAATCATATGAGATAGATTTAACCTCTATACGGGTATTCATAAAGTTTATTTTTTCTTTAAATCGAATAAAATTATTTGCCACCCAGAACAGATTTAAATCGCTGTCAATTTAGAATTTATATATTTGCTTGTTGATAAATTTAGAAATCTTAGAAATAAGTTAGTTAAGAGGTTTGGTACTACAAACTGTTCAGACTACGTTAAAGCGAGCATCTGTTGGTTTTTGTGTATTTCAGCTATTGGTAATCTTTGTACATGTTTTTCTCCTCAATACATTTCTATGAAGTCTTTGGAACTCCATACTAAACGTCCAAAGAAGTCCTTGTTGAAAATCCAAAATGGTAACTTTTTTTCAAGATGGCCGCCAATTTGACCTCCCTAGGTTTGGACTTATGACTTGATATATTGTTGGAAAAATATTTTGACAGCTTTCCAATGGTATATCTTGTCAGTTTGTATCTGTTGTGCAAAAGAGGTTACAGTCCGAATCGAGAAGATAGGTATTTCATCATACACTATTACCAGTCTAATGGGGAGAGAAAGTTATCATTTTTGGGGAGGTAGAATTCTGGCAACTAGGTTAAATCATACCTAAAAAAAAACATCAGGATTAAGACAAGAATAGTTGCCAGTTTTTCTATGAATTTAAAGGGTGACCATTGAAAGATTCAAAATGGACGGCTCTGAAAGTATATTCCTTCTAATTATGACTAAGTCATTGTGCATAGATTTTTAAAAACTTTTTGTACGTTGCTCCAGATACTTCTAAATGTATTATGTTGAAAAATACGTTTTATTTTTCTCCCAACTGGACTATTATTTTTGCTAGGAAATTCCTTTGCCGGGAATATTATTGTCTGTATATATCAAAGATATTTGGTAATGGCAATGGTTCTATCGAGGTAAAGGTTAAGCTTAATCTACAGGCTAAATCTAACAAAAGAATGATTAATTCCCCGAAACACTCAGTAGCAGCCCTCTCAAGATAAATGCATTGCAGCGCCTTTTTTCCTTTCAGTTCGTGACAGAGAAAAATCGTTAGTATTGTCAAAATCCATGTCAGATGAATCGAAGGAATCGTTAGCTGACCGTAGCAGATGAACGAATTTGCAGAAATCTGCTTTACCGCTAAAAGTCAATTCAACCTCACGAATCTTTTGATGGCACAAAGGTTTCACGGGAATAATCTCATGTTAATGCTAATCTTTCTCCTTTTTTTTCTATTGTTGCATTATTAGAAATAGTCAACCAAAACTGTCAACATAGATTTCTTCAGTTTTCAAGTAGGTCTGGTTGACTATTCATGTATGTATCATCAATTGAAGTAGAGGGCTGAAAGTTTCACCATTTACTCTTCATTAAGTTCGCTGAGCATGAAAAGAAAATCGTCCCTGAATAACTTTTTAGTGTGTGGTTCAATGTACAATGTAAATTAATACGAATTTGACCCCATAGCTTGTGTCCAGTGGCATTCATTCGTGTTTTCTGAAAATTTGGAATTTTTTAGTAATCCATGCCAAACAAAATGCGAGAGAAGTAACTTATTCATTGATCACGCGTTTTTCTTAGATTATCTAATTGGTCACTCCCAACACGATATACCACCAAAAGATTTTGGTGACGTGACGGTTTCTATCGTGTGACTACCAAGCCCTTTTTCTGTTTGGGAGAGGTAATTCTCATGCAGTATTCTGATATAGGAGCATTATCTATAGCTTTACAGTTTTTCCTTCAATTCGAAAGTATTCGTCAGAAGTTTCTTCCAAGTCACATTGTGGAAGAGAAAAATGATTATGAAAGAGTAGGGTTAAGTATCTCATTGAAGAGTATAATAAAAAAAAATCAAATAGAAAAAAGTCAGATGACACATGGAATGAATCTGTCCTTTGCCTGCACGGAATGTTTCTGTTATATGCATGCCGATAAAAAAAACCCACACAAGTAAAAGGGAAGGTACAAAGGAAAGTAAGTTAGACGAACCAAATAAAGCGAGCAAGAACGCTGGCCTCGACATGAACTTCAGCAGAAAAAATGTCATGTACAACAAACATGTTAAAAACGATGAGAGAAAGATCAAAATCAAAAACGCAGAGCTGGAGGCGACCACTTTATATACCTAGGACAGTAAGTCTACACGAAATCATCAAAAGAAGAAGAAAACAAGTGGAGAATCACACTACGTTAGCAAGGTCGACTTTTAAGGATAAAAAATCCTACTAGTTCTTAATAGAAGTGTATACAATCAATGTATCCAGCTGATGGTCATATATAGAGCTGACACGGGGAATATAACCGAAAGATTGACTCTCAAACTGAAAAGCATGCAACATGCACATGCGAGAATCATGGAGAGATCAAAAGATCACACGGAGAGATCAAAAGACAACACAGTATATTAAGGAAAAGACAGGAGTCCAGGACCTCATAGAAAATTATTAGAAAGCTCAAATAGAAATTGGCAGGACATGTTGCAAGAGTGGCAAATAACCGATGGACATCACGATTCACGACGTGGATCCCGTCAGACTATGTGCGAGTCTGTGGCTGACGGAGAGTGAGATGGCATGACGAGCTAGATAAATTTAGAAAATACTGACTCTGTGATGCCCATGATGAAGAGTTCAGAATTATCGGGATCTCAACATTTTGCTAGACCACACACACACACACACATATATATATATATATATACGTACATATGTGAATAATACGTAAATAATCGAAAAGTGAAGATAAGAATTCTGAGATGAAAACAAGTGTTACATCTATAAAAAAAATCATTATCACGTGGGCATGTTCCGATCCATTTCGATGGTCGCCAGCCATCTTTTTGAAAGGAACTTGCAATGGTGCATAAAATTGTAAGCTATTCACATGTTTGAGATTGCTGAGTGAAAGTTAATATATCGCAGAAATTCGGTCCTAGTGACCGTCCAGTTCAGCATAGGGTAGGGGCAAAATGTCAACCTATGGGTCTGAAGCGGAAGTTTCGATCCTACTTCGCGTTTTGGATGGGATATTGGTTAGTCCATAGCCACACCGAATAGTACAACCAAACAGCTTTCAGTGGATGACACAATTATCAATCATATATATATATACATATATATATATATATATATATATATATATATATATATATATATATATATATATATATATATATATATGTATATATATATATATATATATATATATATATTAGTTAATTAGTTAATCCATTAATTAATTGATTGGTGTGCTAAACATGTTTCGGGAGGTGTTCCCATCTTCAGTAGCATGTAGTGTGTGTGTCTGTACCTTTCCCTGGTTATGAGGTTTCCGTAGAAAATAAATTTAACATTAGATGTTTTGCTTTGGAATCAAAGAAGAGGATTCCTTTAGGTTCACCCCTAAAACCCCTCACATCATGATGTGTGGGGCTTGGTTCTTTCTGCGCTAGTCTGCGACAAAATGCTATCGTTGCAACAGGAGTACGTCTTCGAGAGGCCATAAGATGTCAGAGTTGTAGGGTAGTGGTTCAGTATATATTATTGTGTGGGTTGGAAAAGTACAGATAGTGGAGTAATGAGGTCAAGGAACTTCATATCTGTTATCCTTAATGGTCATGGAAAGTCTACTGGCTCTGAGCTGTCCTAATTGAATATCATACAAAGGTTTTTATCGGTAGGGATCTGTTTGACAGTGGTCAGTTCCAAATACTGGATATACACGAATGCAGCTAGAGTGTGGATGTGAAGTTGTTATTAGTGGGAGGATTATGATCTTTGTGATTGTATATTGTTGAGTTTAGAGTCAAGTCCATCTGGGGAGAGAGTTCTTAAGTTTGTTGATCCACATATATTCATGTCTGACTAGAATTTTTGTTGTGTCTCTAGGTGTATTATTTCCTACATTTCCAATGATTGCGAATCTAGCGTCTATGGCAAAATTATGTCTTGTGGTATATCCATACATATATATATGGAAATATATCAAATGTATACCACAAGTGATTCCTTATGGTATATAAATAATATGTAGGCCTAATTTCACTACTTAATCCGCTGAAGTAGCGAAACGATTTTTCCACTGTTGTTAGAGATCAAATTTTCATACTTAATCGATATATATATATATATATATATATATATATATATATATATATATATATATATATATATATATATATATATATATATCATACCTTCTGCTAACAGTGAATACATTTGTCAGGAAAGAACAAATATAACACCGAAAAAGTATTCACAGATTGCTGACATTTCAAATTGCCTTCACCCAGAGAAAACATAGTTTGATGGAAGGAAAACCTATCATTTATATATTTTTATATATTTGCACCCTCAGTAATCCTCAAGAAGAAACTTGTTGACAAAACTAATTGATTGCACTTCTGCATGAATATGTATACAAAAACAATGTTCTATGCGCTTTAGATTGTTCTATGATTTTCATATTTTGAATTTTCAGGGTTTTGCTCCCCTCTTCCTCAGACATCATCATCATCATCATCATCATCATCATCATCATCATCCACAATGCGATAACTGCAGGACAAAGGCCTTTCTTATCCACCCCACAATGACGACAACGCTGACCTCTCCAATGTCTTACAGGCAAAACTTTCTATCCCTCCGTCTTATCCCTTGTCTTTCCCCACTGCACTTACTATCTATGGGTCACGGATCGGTCAATTTTTGTACTCCCTCCGTGGTCATTTTTTCCTTGCTGAGTATCCAGCATACTCAATTTTTGTCGCTTGATTATTTGTATATAATCTAGTCCTCCCTCTGATCCTTGTTGATCTTTTTACCCCTAGCATTGTTCTTTCTATAGCTCTCAGTGCGATTCTAAGTTGGCTTTCCTTTTGTTTTGGTAATATCCATATTTTGCATCTGAAAGCAACTGCTGATATCATGCATTCACTGTATACTTTACGTTTTAAGCACATTGAAGCTAATTAGAAAAGTCCTCAGTGGTATTCTCCGTGCTGATTTGGGAGGAACTTCTCTGGTGTTTACTTAGTATGATTCTTACTTGTTCAATACAGGAGAAGCAAAATAGAGACTGATCGGGGACGACCCTTCCTGGTAGTATCGATTTTAAGACCACCTGCAGAGCTGTGGAGAGAAAACTGGTTTCAGTCTGAATACGGAAAACAAAGTCTTTTTGGTATGAAATAAGCAGATTGTTTATCGTTCTCATTTCAGGGGTGATCCTGCAAATCCAGTTGACATGAAACAGTTCGCAGCTAATTTCAGACGGCTTGTGGCGAAATGTGTACATAGTAGCAATCTACTTCGATGACATCAGTCTTTCATACTCTTATTTATCCAGGCGAAGTCTTCCCCACCACGGAAAAGGTGTTTGCTAACTAAGCCCCAGGGATGGCTGTCGAAGAACTAAACTCACTTCCCCCCTCAATCGGGTCATCTAGGGTCAGTTCATCAGTGATGCTTATATATCAGATTACACCATTCGCCAATACAAGAACATACACACTATTGAGTGCGTAGGGAGTCACGTACACATACATACTAACACACACCACCTTACTCGACTTACCCACACGTTGGTTTGACTTGTTCAATGAATTTATTAATTAAGATATCTGGCTAGAGATTTGCTAGGCTCAAACTTTGAGTAACTAAATTGCCAACAAAAAGCCTGCAATAAATACGCTTAAAAAATACCTTAGACTTGATTTCTGCTTACGTTTTTTTTAAATCTTTTATACTGGTAATTCGTTAACCTTTGCAACTGTAGTTTTGTATAGAATTCTCAAATGATAAGAGCCTGTACGAAAATTTTTTTCCGAGTGAGCATTTTCCAGTGTGGGCATTTTGTCATATGTGCATTTTCCGTGTGGGTATTCTTCCGCGTGAACGTTTCCTCATGTGGGCATTTTCTGTCCTAGCATTGTTCTATAAGGATATTGGGGGGGGGGTCGGCATTTTCCGTGCGGGTATTTCCTCTGGAAGCAATTTGCAGCAGGAGGTACCCTTTTGGAAAAGGGCATTTAACAAGATAATTTTTTCATCATGGAACTGCAAGGTTATACCAGAAGAGCATGGAATGGTTATCAACCTGAGACATCTGAAGGCTTACAAGTTATTATCACAAGTATAATAACGTTTAAAATTGGATATGGGAAATTATTGCTATATCTAGTTAATTTGATGAAAACTGATACTACACTTTTAACTTCAATTAAAGGCCACGGGAGGCTTGACTACGAGACCAGGACGGAGTCTCAAAATTCAATTTCAAAGTAGGTATAGCTGAGTTGAAAAAATAGTTCCTTGCCCCCAATCCCGGATATTTTTAGAATATACATATTTGATTCAGTACGTCTTAAAATTTAATTTTTTAAACAGAAGACACACAGCTACTCTGCTGTCCCTTGGGTCAAGGAGGCTTTGAGCCCCCCCCCCCCCACGGTTCTGGCGCCTCTTGATGAGAGGGAAGTGTTTTTATTGGCAAATCATGACCCCCTGGCCCCGGCAGTCAAGTGTTACAGACAGCATATCAAGTTATTCTCACTGTACATTATTAGAACGCATACGCACACACGCGCACATACACACACACACACACACACGCATATATAAAGATATGAAAAAATGCTCTAGTTTGTATCTCTCTACATCTTTATCTGCAGTTCGTGTAATGCTCCCTACGCAAACACACATTTCAGCAAGGTGCATTAAAACCCAAAATAAGTGTTTTTATTGCCGAAGAGGACTTCTGTCAGTTACTTTGAATGCAATATATATCGACGAACTTGTGACAAGATCGGATTACGCTTGAAGAAAACAGTATCTAACCGCTGACTACATTATAATACTTTTGTTTCTCAAGTTTGACGAATTTGCATAAGTATCAGAACCAGGTTAGAAGAGAAATCGTTTCCAATAAGATTTGTGCTCTTGATCTTTGGTTCCGTGTTCTTCTATTTCCTTTTCCTCTATTCTCCCCAGAATACATTTTTTCGTAAAACATGCTCGAAAGTTGAGAAGAGACCCCGAAACATCCTTGGCCTAACCTTGGAGCAAAATACAAGTGACATCTATTCATTGTGTGTGTCCCTCGTCACCAATGTTACTGTACAACGAAATTCCTTCACAATTTGCGCCTACTATTACAATTCTATTGTAGTAGTATCTTTCCAACTTGAATTCTAAACCAACAGTCAGTTCATGCTGGATGTGAACATGATTTGATATTTGTCCTATTTTACGATTTTCCCCTGAAAGATTCTATAATGTTGTATGTATGTTGGAAGAGTGCAGTGTAAGTCAACATACTGTAGTAATGAAATGTAACATGCATGACTTATCAACAAAGAACGAAAGAGACTCAATAAATTTCGTAGACCTAACCTTGAAGAAATATACAAGTGACATCTATTCATTGTGTGTCTCCCTGGACGTCGCCAAATGTGTATGTGCAAGTAAAAATATATATATATATATATGTGTGTGTGTGTGTGTGTGTGTGTGTGTGTGTGTGTGTGTGTGTGTGTGTGTGTGTGAATACACTAGCTTGTAGATTAACGCTCAGTACTGAAAACCAACAGTTTTCACTTCGGTACATCTATTGTGAATGTAATGTTTCTTCCTTGAATAATCTTACTCGGTCCTTGAGGCTTGAAGATTTCATAGAAAGAAAAGGGAATCTTTTTAATCATGTTATTTCTGCTCTGCTACTTGCAATTCAAATCAAGAACCATAAGTTCAACAATGCGTCCACCGTCCGTGTTAGTAGCAACAGTAGTTTATTTGATTCAGTTAATTCTCATAATTGTGAAATACTGTGATATGACGTAAAGCAGTAGCAATAGTTTCTTTGATTCACTTGATTCCCATACATGTAAAATATTGTGGTATGAAATATTCTGCAAGTATTGTTTTCAATAAAAATCGTACTTGGCCACTTCTGACTTTAATGCAACTTGGATGTTCAATTATGACATCATTAGCAGCTGGTAAATGAATTGATTGGAGTAGATCGCACACCTTTCAATCACTGCACTCCTTTTAATGGCATCACACTTTTTATTGGCATCACACCTCTTCCGTCCTATGTCTGTCGTTTTACATAAATGGGACCGACCAACAGACCAATCGACCGACAAACTGACCGCAACGTGTCTTATAGAGATGTGTCGACACATCTAAAAAATGATAGTCGGAAAACGTATCTTTTGAGCAACACTAACCTTAACTTCGTACCTGATCTCTGGAGATCCCTGTCGGAAGTTGTGATGTCCATCGGTTGTCTTCCATTCTTGCAACATGTCCAGCCCACTGCAATTTCAGTTTTCAAAAAGTTTTTCTGTGCACGTTGCATGGTTCTCTGTTGAAGGGCCACTCGGTTAGGTTCCATGTTTCAGCTCCATATTTGACCATTGGTAGGATACATTGGTTGTATATCCTTCATTTAAGGACTAGAGGGATTTTCTTGTTCTTTAAAGTCGAGCTTGCTTTACCGAAAGCTTGTCACCCTTGAGTGATTCTTCGCTTGATTTCTTTTACTTTTGATAACTTCATGGAGACCCGCTCTCCTAGGTATATGTAGTGGTCTACTTTTTCCAATCCTGCATTTTCGATTTCGATCGTTGTTTGCAGTAAAGGCAACATAGGTCACTGGCATTGCATTCGTCAAGGGCTCTGTGCAAAATGCTATCAATTCCAATTTAATGATTCTTCCCTTGCTCTTACTCAATAGTACTATACTACCTCCACGTGTTATGAACAGCTGGTTATATCACAATTTTTGCAAGTTATACCTCAATTGAGGTTTTCATTTCAGCAAAGTAACTAATGGGAGCGTGGTATCTATGTGATACATATACGACGTAAAATAAGGAAGGTATTTGAAATTGAAATCACAGCCGGCACACAAGGATCAAAACTCCAATGGAAGCAACCTACCTGAATGATACGAGTTGTAGTTTTGATATTTGAAATTAATTTCGAAATGTATCTTCAAGGGAATATCAGATATTTGTCGTATCATCTGATTTTATAACAAACGAATAAGAATTGTAAGTAAAAAGTTCATGTATTTATGAATATTTTCTTTGAAATTCAGGTACCCGACAAAACATATACTACAGACCAGCACTTTCTAATCCGGTCCTAGCATTCACGATCGATTTATCATTTTCGAATTTTTTCTTTTTTTTGTCATTTTGCAATGTTGCGTCTATTTCTCAAACAATTTCGTTGACTTCAAGAAAAGTTTTGTCTGATTCTGATACTATTCGCCCCCCAAATACCAAATGCTAGTTTGCGTGGCATAAAAACCTGGAATCTAACAAAATTGAGACTTAAGAATCTTTCTAATGAATTTAAAAGATGATACAGATATTGGTTCTCACAAATATGATTGTTACCAAGGATTCCAACGACAGACTTCGTGGAAGAATACACTTTTCGATAAAGTGAAATTAGCATTCGAAATCTGTGATGAAGGAATAATAATTTTTGAAGATAAATATAATTTGTCCAACGTTTCAAGAGTTGAACAAAACTCTGAATTAACTTTGATCAGAACTCCGCAGTTTTTCATTGATACATAATTCTCCTTGGTGTTTTTATTGTGTAATGAGCAACCGATGCGAGTGCTGCAGTATCAAAATGGTAGGACCTGCTAATTGTGCGTTCGCAGTGAATGCGAAAAGTAACAGAGACGAAAAAAGAAGAAAATACCGTGGTAAAGATTTAGTGTCTTGTTCATCACTCCTTTTCTCAACCTCGGGGTTCCGCTGCTTATATATGATGTCAGAAAATGTAACACGGCTAATGCAAGGTACAAGACGAGGAAAACTGACCGAGGACGGGACAATCAACTGGGGTGCAAGAGAAAGGCAGACGACCCTTTTCTCGACTGCTGTCCGACTGTCGATGTCCCATTTTAACCACGACTGTGAACAGCATTTTAAGGGAAAGGCCCCTCGATTAGGATAGAGATAACATACGTAGCGTGTCTAAATTAATCAAGCCATGAAAATAAACAAATGTTGCTTCTGGTAACAAATACCACTTGAGAACAATCGTTTCGGTGGAAAGGATTTGCAGGTCAGCAAAAAGCTTATCGTTCTCCGAAGTACCTGTCTTCATTGACGCATATTTAAAATAACACAGATAGTTCTCCAGTGACATACCACTTAGGTTCATTGTTGACCTCCCTGAATTCATGCAGTGCACACCGGCATTTACCCACATTTTATTATAAACATCAAAATAAGATGATTGAAACCACTCAAAATTATCTTGAATACTTCATTCATAACGTTATTTGCAGTATTCGTTTTATAGAACTAAGGAAGTCGGGTCGGGTAAAAACAATTTTTTAAACAGAAAGTAAGTCAAATACCTTTCAATTAATTTCCTGTAAGTGGTCGTTCAGAGCAATATCATAGCTTTAATTCCACAAATACCTTCTACAAGACTGGTAGATATTTGGGCAGGCCGACATCTGGACAACCGGAAAAAGCAGCATACGAATGGATAAGCGCATTCACCGATTTTCGTTATTTCAGGAGCAATTTGAACATGACTGTAATTAATCATCATCATCATCATCATCATCATCATCATCATCATCAGTAGTCTTATAGCGTCCGTTGTTGGACATAGACCCTCTCCAGTATCCACCACATTCCTCTATCATGGGCGTCGCAGAGCCGGTATTTTCTGAATTTGTCTAGTTCATCTCTCCATCTTGTGTTCTGTCGGTCTCGGTTTAGCACGTGATCTCTTTGGATCCATGTTTTGAGTCGAGATGTCTACCGGTTGTCTGCCATTTCCTTTAACATGGCCTGCCCATTGCCATTAGAATTTTTAATGGATTTCTTTGATTTCTCAGACTCCCGTTTTGTTCCTTATATACTGTGCTGTCTTGTGATCTCTCCATGTGAGATTGAGCATGATTCTCTCATGCGTGCGTTGCATGCTTCTCAGTTTGCGGGTCAGTCTCTTGCTTAAGTTTAATGTTTCAGCTTCATAAGTGACTATGGGGAAAATGTGTTGGTTGAATACTTTTTAAAGGATTTTTGGGGTATGAGAAATCATTAAATCCAGTCATATGTTCCAAGAACATTTGAGATCACAATAAAACATTTCCTAATGCAGGCAAGAGCTCACATATGCGATCGCATGAGTGTATGAGTATTTGAAGAGGGACGTTGAATGTATATAGTTGGATATATACGCTTGTTGGCAGAAATTTCGTGTGTTTATGTGCGTGAAGTATATGATAGTTGTCACCGATATATGGAAACGCAATGCGTGCAGAAAGTAAAAATGTGCGTGCCCGTGTGTGATAAGATAATTTGAATGAGGACTGCGTGAAGATGGAGGTCACAGGTCAAGTGGGACTGACAAGCAGCGACATCAATAAGAATAGTTTTCGACGCCTTTGGCCATTTCAAGTAGGATGATGACCTTGGTGCCGCGACCCCCGAGGCGTTCTTAAATAAATAATGCTTGTTGGTCGGGGAGAAAAGAGAGGAAGAAAGAAAGCGATTTGAAAGAAAGGGGCGAACGAGGGATGGTGGGAGAAATAGGATCAATTAGAACCGAATGCGTGTCAGAAGGAAAAGGAAGAAGAAGAAGTTGGAACACAGAGGTCAAAGTTGAGCGAGAAGAGGTAGGCCGAAACTAACTATGACCGAGTTAGGAGACAAAGCTATGTAAAGAAAGGAATTATTAGGATATAAGAATGAAGATTCCGAGGGAGTGAAGAGTCGAAACAATTCTCTCTCTCTCTTTCTCTCGCTTTTTACAGCCATGTTTCTCAATCTCTCTCCATACTGACTATAGCTGTGTTTTGGGGAAGACGATACAGAATTGACCTTTTGAATGCACGTTCCGCTAACGGGTGCACGCTCAAATAGGGCTCATAAGATGGTGTGGACAGATAGCAATGATTCCGGGAAGATGATAATGTATTGATCTTCTTCAAAATTAAATAACATCTTT
Organism: Thysanoteuthis rhombus; assembly: GCA_963457665.1. Classification (NCBI taxonomy): domain Eukaryota; kingdom Metazoa; phylum Mollusca; class Cephalopoda; order Oegopsida; family Thysanoteuthidae; genus Thysanoteuthis; species Thysanoteuthis major. Next base: position 11,269,799 of record OY735203.1, read on the forward strand.
CTAATTAATGGCCTACCCTACCATATAGCCTCATTGAAATTAATTCAGAATCGTGTAGATAAGCTGATATCTTCTGGAGAAGTCATGACATTCGAGAATTGGTCAATTCAAAAGTTTGTTTGAAGATATACTGTGGCGCGGAAAGATAGCTGCCCTGTAAAAGATCAAGTGAAGCTATCTTTCTGTGCCTCAGTATATATTCAAAGGTTTCCTGTCTGTCTGCGCAATATCTCAAAACATCCGAAACATTTTTCAATAAAATTTTGTAGAAGGGTGGGCCTTATGCTGGAACTCAAGTCAGAGAGTTTTCGATTGGATCCACGCAAGATTATCTTTTGTACCTCAAAACCAACTACCGACAACCATAAAATATCGCCAAAAGTTCTCTGCCTATCCACACGAAGTCTCCAAATGTTCAAAGTGAATTGCAATAAAATTCTGTGGAAGAGTCGACTGTTGTTCGGGGAAGATTGAATTTTGGTGCAAACCCATGCATAATTACTTTCCGCACATTGTAGCTATCTGTCAACACCACACAATATTTCCGAAAGTTCTCAGGTTATCTACGATATCTCCAAAATTGCCGAATGAATTTCTATGAAAGCTAGCAGAGGAATCAGCTATACGCTCCGGAAGAACTCGTAGAATTTTGGCATGGATCAATCCATAATTTTGTTGACACCACACTTTAGCTCCAATGTTCTTTGTCTGCCGACATGATATTCCCAAAAGTTTTCAATTAATTACAGTGTACTTCATGGAAGATTTGGCAATAAGCTACAGAAAAAGCGTATAAGTTTTGGAACCAATCAACCAACAATTACTTCCTCTATTTGATAAGCAGCAGTCTACACGAGTGTTTCATCTTAAAAATGTGTCCATGACATTTGATTGTAGATAGCTAAAAATGACTTGCTCTGAGACAAATAGTTTTCTTTCGAACTTTACCCAGCGTAGACTTCTCTTTTAAACGATGTACAATATGCCTATATTTTATGAAAGTTCTTTACCCCACGGGGACACCATAACAGTGGAAATCCGCCATTATGAAAAATGATTTTAAACTTTTTTTGCCATTCATCGGGAATGTCTACTCAAGTTATTTTACTCAATGGAGGTTATTCTTGCATGTCCAGCTGGTTTCATTTGTCAATTCAAATATTTCTACGGAACCCTATTATGGCACCCTTGCTGTTTGCTGGGATAGGCGACGAATCATCCATTACGAACTTTTGAACGATAACCAGTCATCAGTGAATTCTTCTGACGATCACTTAGGAGGTTGGAAACAGCTTCAGATAAAAGATAGCTATCCTCAGTGAACAGTAAAAGGGTCATTCTTCGTCTCCATAATGCACGTCCTCATACGGCATAAATGACCAAAGATCTTTCAGAGGGTTCCGGCTGACAAAAAACCCCTAGTATTCTATCATAGTCTTGCTCTAACTAACTGTGATTTGTTCAGTTTGCAAACATCTGCTGATGAACCAAGATTCACTTCAAGAGAAAAGGTTGAAAATCGATTCGTCGAATTAATTTAACAAATCTTCCATTGAAAAATATAGATGGAATAATTTTATAGAGAGCAATGTGGAGTATATTCATGATCATATATGTCTCCAATAAGCACAATACCTGGGTCTATAAATAAATCAAAACATTGGATAGAACATTTGTCAAATATTGAAGATATTCTTCTTACATCCCCCCACTCTCTCTCTTACTTTCCGTACAATCCTGTATGGTTAGTACTTAACAGTATAGAATTACCCAATAAAAACTTACACATGGGTCAATTGCAAGTAGTAGAATGTCTATATTCCAGTCCCCCTATGGTCTGAAAGTCTGGAAGACAAAACAGATAAGGGAATGAAGACGATAAACGAAGTAGCTTTTTCAAATCCATTTATTTATATATTGTATATTTTCAGTACAAAGTAAAACTCACTGGAGAACTGTACACAGTTTAAAGTTGCACCACTTTATGCACAAAAATGTTTTTTACACCAAATATTTATGTAAAGAAACCATTTGGAAAAGGAAAAAAAAATCTTTGTTTGCTTACTGTCTCCTGGAAAAAAATCGTGAAGTA
>OY735203.1:11274390-11434390 GCA_963457665.1 Thysanoteuthis rhombus
GCCGTGTAGTAAACACTTTACGCTGCTTACAATTTTCAGATTGGAGGGAAGAAAGGGATTTTTTCGGTTCAGTTTGAATGAAAGGGGAGGTGTTTGTATCTGTGCAGGTGAAAGTCAAGTTTGGTCTGAGATAAGAAGGGTTTTTGAAATGGATGACTGGCAACCATCGAAATGCATCGAAACATGCCCACGTAATGATAAAAACATTCGAGACAAAATACCTGCTTTTTATCTAATTTTTCTCTTCACTTTCATATTGTCATTTTTCTCAACATATATGTACATGATGGATTTTGATGAACCTATTCGTCTTTTAGAGTTTCAGCGACTATCTTGTGTGTCCTGTCTGATATTTCTCATACCAAAATGACACATGTGAGAATTCCAGTGTGAATGATTCCAAGAATATTCATAAGACTTCATCTTAGGACTTTAAAAAAAACAAAGATAGTAATAAGCATAAATAACAGTGATGAGGATAATAATTTGAATGATTATTGAAATAAACTTACAACAAAATATCTACACTGATCATCTGTTGCATACGTAACTTTTAAAACTTTTTTTCTTTTTTTTATATTTGTTCCTTTCCATCGCAATATTCGAGTGTGATATTTGTTTCTGGTGATTAGACAATAATTATGCTCAACCTTGCATGGGGAGACCACAAGACAGTACAATATATGAGGAAGAAAACGGTTGTCAGTGACATCATAGAAACTATTAGAAAACTCAAATGGCAATGGGAAGGCCATGTTGCAAGAATGAAATACAACCGATGGTCATCACGTCTCACAACATGGATCCTCAGAGATCACATGCGAAACCGAGGCCGACTGAATACAAGATGGAGGGATGAATTAGACAAATTTAGAAAATACTGGCTCAGAGACGCCCATGATAGAGAATTGTGGTGAATCTTGGGGAAGGTCTATGTCTAACGACAGACGTTAAAAGACCGATGATGATGATGGTGATCATGATGATGACAAAAATTTATTTCAGGAATTCAGACAATTTGAAACTATAACGTTTACAACGGCTACTATGGATAAACAAGCAATAGGAATAAGATAAAAGAAAGAAGTCAAAAATTACCAATAATTGAGAAACCTACTATGAAGAAGTGAAAACAAATTTGAGATGAGAGAGATGTAGAGAAAACTCATGATAGCTGGGGATTATTTTATATTGATATTTAATAAGTTGGATGTTTAGTGATTTTTATTTTTCATTATTTATATTAGTGCTGATGTGAGTGTGTGTGTGAGTAGTTGGGGGTGTTTAGAATAAGATCCCATTAATCCTAAAGAGAAGGGTGTATAACGAGTGCATCCTCCCAATAGTCACTTATGGAGCTGAAACATGGAACTTAACCAAGAGACAGACCCGTAAGCTGAGAACCATGCAACGTGCACATGAAAGGATAATGCTGGGCCTCACATGGAGAGACCACAAAACAGCACAGTACATCCGGGAAAAGACAAGACTTAAAAACATCATAGAATCCATAAAAAATCTTAAATGGTGGTGGGCTGGCCATGTTGCAAGAATGGCAGATAATCGATGGACATCACGACTCACAACATGGATTCCCCGAGACCACATGCGCAACCGAGGCCGGCAAAATGTTAGATGGAGAGACGAGCTAGACAAGTTCAGGAAGTACTGGCTCCGTGACACCCATGATAGAAAAATGTTGCAAATCCTGGGGAAGGTCTATGTCCAACGACGGACGCTAAAAGACTGATGATGATGATGATGAGATGTTGTTGTAAGGATAGTGTTCTATGTGTTCTGTGTTGCTAATGTTGTTTACTTTGATAATTTTTAATTATTGATTTTAGTTGTTTACTTTGATCCTAAGTCCATTGGGTGAGAATTTTCAAAGTTGAACTGCCATTCTGATTTGCCTATGTACTGTATTCCACATTATGTGCATCCAAGGAAATAGATAATATTGTTACTTTTGCTGCGTGAACTATAGAAGATATTAAAAGTATATTATTCATGAAGCTGGCGGAGGCATTAGTTTTTCTAAGATGCATAGTTGAAAGGATTTGTTTGTTTTAGGGGTGCCCATTCCTTTGAAATATTTTATTATGAATTGTGATGTTGCTGATTTTTATATCTTTGATGTTCTTGATGTCTTGATAATTCGGGCAAGTTTGGATGTGTATCATGGAACGTAATTATAAGAGTTATGAGGTCTGACTAGTCCGTGTGGTCAAGGTTGTGATTTCTAGGTATTATAGTGGCTTTATTAAATTGATTTTCTATGAGGGTGTGTGAGTACCCTTGTGAAGTGAAATGTTGTATATGATTGTCATTGAGTATGTTTAGTTCCTCATCTTCGGTACAGATTCTTCTAATTCTAAGTGCTTGTGAGAAAGATAACTTCTCCTTAAGGTGTTCGGGTTGTATCGATTTGAATTGTGGGTAGTTGTGGGTATCGGTGGGTCAAGTATACATTTTTTTAGGTGTCTATTGTTATCTATTTATGAAAGGGTGTTCAAGAAGGCAATGGATTTTGATGATTCTTCATAGTGAAATTTAAAAGAGATGTATCTGGAATTTAAGTGTTTAAAGAAGTTGTCTAATTTAAATGCCATCAATAATTCTAAAGCAGAATAGGCAGTCGTTGGTGATCTTGGGATAGATATAAATTTCTTTAAATTTCCCCCATAAAGATTTTCGCATATGAGGGTGCGTGACAGTGCCCATAGCAGAGTCTCCAGTTTGGAGGAAATATCTATTATTAAAGTTAAAGCTATTGCAGGTGACTATGTGATGCATGAGGTTAGGGTGGTTTCTGTTTTTAGGTCATTTCACGATTCTATTATTTAGGCTTTCATTTAAGGGTGACATTCTTTCACCATATCTCATATTGAAGTACAGGGATTTAACGTCCATTATAACAAGATGTTCTGACGTGCTTGATTTTATTTATGAGTTCCGTAGAGTCTCGTATATAGGATTTAACGTGCATAGCGTGGGTTGAATGCAGTGGTTGGCGTATTTGAATATTTTTGTTGTGTCACATTTAGTTGAGGAAATGATAGGTCTACGTGGGTTATTTACTTAGATTATCTTGGGAGTAGATAGAATATAGTGGATTTCGTATTCGTAGGTTTGTGAGTTATGGGCGTTTTCTCTGAAGGAGTTAGTTATGATATTTAGATATCCCCTAATTGGATCATTAGGGAGTTGGTTGTGAAACTCAGTGTTTTTTAGATGGCTGTGGGTTTCTCTAACATATTTTCCTCTACCAATATAACTGTAGCTCCGCCTTTATCCACTCTGTTAATAATCAAATCATTAGTTTCTGAAAGTTTGATAATGAATTCTGTTTGTTGGGCAGTTATCATAAAATCGGGCCAATCTATTATGGAAATAAATGTAACTACTGACAACTGCTGCAAACATTCAGATCGTCATGTCAATGTTTTCTATGATGAATGAGCCGTTGGATTCCTTGAGTGATTCTATAATGAATGTTGTTTTTGCTTAGGTGGGTTCTGAGTTTATTTCTTCTGAAAAAAGTATTGAGGTCATTTTTATTGTCGAATTGTGGGGATTGGGACAAAACTTTAGGCCTTTATGGAGAAATTTGAATTCATGTTCATTTAGGTTAATTGCTTTTCTTTCTAGGTCATTCTTTTTATTCTTATAGATTGTTGAAGCTGTTTTCTGATATTGTTATGGTGAATTTCAAGCTATTTTGTAGCCCCCTTCTATGAGTGTGGTAAATGGTTATGCGTTCATCTCTTTGTGTGTGTGTGGGGGGGTGTCCATATTCTTCCTGGAGTCTGTGTTGAAGGGTTTATATTATTGTTTATTGGGTGTTTTCTTGGTATTGTTTCGGTTGTAGATCTTGAGGTTGCTTGAGTTATGGTATATATATATATATATATATATATATATATATATATATATATATGTGTGTGTGTGTGTGTGTGTGTATGTATATATATATGTATATTTACACACACACACACACACACACACACACACACACACACACACATATATATATATATATATACAATTAAATGATTTAAAGAAATCGTCCTCATATTTCTAATGCAATAGTGTCCGTTCTCACTTGGTAGAGGGAGTTATTCTCAGAAAACTCAAAACTAAAGGACTAAATTATAGAGAACAAAAAATTATAAATCATAATATGCGAAACAGAAATCAGTAAAGCATTTGATGACTGTAACTATCTATAGTGAATAATTATAGAATAAAGACTCAGAATTCATTTGATGGAAGAAAAAAAGAATAAGGAAACAGTAAAAAGAAGTACAATACGTAAAGAAACTAAGACACCAACATAAAACTAGTCAAATTCATATTGATCCCCAAACACTACAATACCCGGAAAAGCTTTGAGAGAACTTTGTGATATTTCCCATTGACTAAGCCACAAATAATATTGTATTTATCCGCTAAAAATACTTTATCCAAGGAAAACGACTAGAAATATGAATTATTGGATAATAAACATCAACGTATAAAATAACTAAAAAACATCCAGATGAAATTATATGATTTAGCATTGAAGTCTGTAAAACTTCAAAACTAAAGATAAAAGATAAATCAAATACATTATTGATCATGTATTGGATACCTAAACTAAATAAAACTCCAATCAGTGCCTCACGTATTATAGCCTCAAAAACATATAATATCGAACCCCACAGTTGAGCAATTTGGAAAATCTTCGGGTTATTAAACAATCGATTAGATAAATTTCATGAAAAAGTAAATTTTACAGTAAGCAGAATCTATACTGAGTAAAAAATAATTCCATAAAAGTCATTGAAAAAATGAGCACAAGGAAGAAAGTGACGTCAATTTCAACATTAATCTTTAGCACACTGTGTACAGAAATTCCATGTAAAGATTTTATCAATGAACCTAACAATATGATAAGAATTAGCAGTTAAAGCCAATATATTACCATCGCAGATTCTAAAGCTTACTGGTAAGAAAAGTTAACATAATAATAAACCATACTTCATTAAAACCTCCTTGAAAAATGTAGTAAACCATCTATTGTAGAAAAATAATTCAAAATGGGCAATCAAATACTACTGCAAAACATAGGAAAACCGATGGGGATCGACCCTGTACCTTTTTTGGCAATTCTATGTTTTCATGAATATGAATGAAATGTGTAACGATTGATTAATAGAAAAATATAGATAAAGCATACAGCTTTCATGCGTGTACACATCTTATTCGAGAAATCACACACACACACACACACACATACACACACATACATATATACATACACACATACAATGGGAAAGAACTTAAATTTAAACTAAAAATGAACACGTACAACTCTCTCCGACTTCGAATTGAAAATGGGATATATATATATATATATATATATATATATATATATATATATATATAAATATATATTCAATTAACGCAATGCTTATTCTACAGTACATATTTTATGTTACAATACTGTTGGAATATCTAAGAATAGGAGGAACTAGATAACGGACAAATAATTTTATAGAAAATGTCACAAATCTACAGAATGAATAAATAAGGAGGTAATATACATATAATATATAAACAACTACATAAAACTGTCAATATTCATTCACGTTCGAACATTATCAAATCAATACAAAAAAATAATTACCCTGGTTCATGGAAAATTGAACAAAAACAATACAGAATAAAATTTAAAAACAGGTAGATGATATTATGTAAGCATGTAGATATAAATATGTAAAAACGGTAAAATGGGGATATATATGAGAAAATGCCTTAAATAATAATATAAAAATGCTTTACTTACAAAAACTGAGAAAAGAAGAACTAGAGAAACAGAAACATATATATATATATATATATATATATATATATATATATATATATATGATTATAAATGATTATAAAATGCGTTACGTTATACAGAGACTCTTTTTTGAAATTATCTTCGTCAAAATACGGTTAATGTATCACTTGGCCAAGACAACATAAATAGAATAAACAATTAAAGAAAATGGGGCTGCTGTAAGAATCGAACCTGCGACCGATATAGTAGCTGCTTCATTGGCTATTTAGCTCAATGGTGGGATCAAAGTTACATTCCTGCTGCAGCCCTACTTTCATGAAAAATATCGTAAGTGCCATTAACCATATACATATACACCAAATACAAAACTTGCATACCAAATCTATTTATCTATATAGTCAATAAATACATCTTTAAATAAAATTTCTAAAGGAAAAAAGAATGACATAAACATGTATGAATATATATGAAGGGAATGATAATAATTACTCATTATATTTATTGATAAACAGTATTATTAAGCACATCTTCTTAAAATATCATTCATAACTATAGATATAAATAGAAAGTTTACTTTAAAAATAAAACAAATTTTTGTATAAACCAATAATCATTACAATCTCTAAACATTATGCAATTATAGATATAAATATGAACATTACTTTAAAACAATAAATCTAAGTTCATGATAAACTCTACGTTGAAATGTGAAAATTAATCCACTGTCAACATAGTGAAAAAGACATATATATGTGCCTATGTTTGTGTGAATTAAATACCTTAATTTGGGAACATCTATAACAAGTCATGAAGTCAAACAAACCTCTGCAACCGAATATGCTAACAATGACATGCAAAATTACCCAGATCTCATGAGATGGAAAGGAAAACAATTTATTTGATAAACTCTAAAAACTTTTACCGATGAAGGTTAAAAAAAGTAACGGATAAATAACATTACTTGGCATACTGAGTTGAACATATGCTATGTATGTAAGGTAATGAATTACTTATCTTTTCTATATTCAATTCAAAACTCAACGTAAGTGCTAATGTTAGAATTCATATTATTATAAACACACATCTAACAGAAGATATTAAGCAAATTCAGACAACTCATCGCAATTAACATTATATTGTATAAATCTAAGCATATGCAAAAATTCTACTTCATATTTAATCATATTCAAGCTTATCTGTAAGACGTATCAAATAAATGTATATAAAATGATTTCATTTAAACTACCACTGCACCAATCAAATAGTAATAGAAACAGATTTTTTTTTCTTCAAAAATTAAAACTATGGAATATTTGTACTCATGGATATAGGAATTCACAATTCAAATATCATTGAATAATATTAACATGAGAATCCTAATTCAAATTCAACCTGAGTTTATCAGTGACACAAGTAGAATAAATGCATGCAAAATAATTTTACTTCAACTTAAATCTATACTAAGAAAATAACAATAAAAGATAAAAATAAATAAAAATTATGGAGTTGTTATATTATGGATATATTGATGAATATGACGGGGAAGGCCAGGTCCTGTTTCTTGAAACTCATGAAACAGGGCTATGGCAACGATTTCGATTAAATAGACTGAAATTGCGAATACGAATAAGACTTAATTACATGCATCAAGAAGCTAGAATTATGTAATAAACAGTTATGAGACATGTTGAAAGGACACAAATCTGATTGAAAGAAATAGACAATTTTAAAAAATCATTGAAGTAAAACTATTTATTGACAGTGTTTTGAAAGAAACACTTGAAGTTTATTACTACCTCCTTCCTCAACACACGAGCGATCTCACAGTATATGGGGGTAAACTCAAAACACGTGGGGCAGATTATTTTTTCCTCAGCAACTACAACCATTTTCTCACCACTTCAAACTAACTACCATAACTACTCTCTCCCATACATAGGAACAAGGAACTATTAATCTTAAGATATTATAGATTTAGGCAAGATATTGACGCCCACTTTAAACCACGATTGGTTGCTCTAACTCACTCAACATATTCTTCAGTTTTCTTTGGTTATAAATAAGGACCAACTAACACGTCTTTCAACTACATGTGTGCAGATTTCACTTATTTTGGTCTCATGACAAAGTAACATTATTGCCTACCGTCTTGCATCGGAAGTCTGGCGCGCACCCGATGCAGTCTGGTGATTTGTGCGCTAAAAACTTATTTTGATAATTGAAAGTAATCTAGATAACATTTTTTGGAATAAGTTTTAAAATTCAATTTTGAAAACCTGAATATTTCTTATTTACTGGATTTTTTGGGTTGGGTTATGTACAAAAACTGCTCTGCTCAGCGTTCATGTGAATCGCTTTCTGCTGATGGATAAAAGCGGGCTGACTTGACCGGGTTTTGGCCCAGTTGGTTTCTGTGTCAGTAGATCAGCTATAAGCCAAACTGTGAGTTACGATGCAATAGTTTTATCATTGATTGATATCAAAGATTCAGATGAGATAATGAAATAATGAGTGCAAATAAATTAACATTTTGAACCACAATCAAGATATTCTTCTCAGTTATTTCTCTCTCTCTTTCTACGTATACATGGTTGTCTGGGCTTCATTTTGGCGAACCTCATCCTTTAAACGAAAGGTTAGCTTCCTATGATCTACTGAGATGGCACGGGTAGGAGCTGGATTCCAAAGTCGTAGGTTTGACAGGAGTTTAATTCTCCCAAGAGATACAAGCTAGCTATGGGGTAAGCTGTCCCACTCTTTTGCGGTCGTATTCCAACAGTAAAGCTGACATGCAGTCGTACCACCGTACATGAACCGTCCGCAGATGGAAGATGCTGTGCTAGCTATAGAGTTCTACCGTCCTTTTGGAGGAGGATCGGCTGTCATCTACATTGAGCACACCCCCTGCCCTCTCTGTCTTTATATATATATATATATATATATATATATATATATATATATATATATATATATATATATATATATTCTGAAAAAAGGTTTTTTAATGTTTTTAATGTTTAAAGCAGTGAAGCCTTCTAGAATATATATATATATATATATATATATATATATATATATATATATATATATACACATACACACACATACACACACACACACACACAAATATATATATATATATATATATATATATATATATATATATTGCATTCAGCTTAAATTTTGATTGAATAAAAATCTCAAAATGATTGATTAATAATGAAAATATCCATGAGAAATCATTACGAATTTTCTTTCGTACTAAAAAAGGTTGCTTTATCATGAATCATAAAATGTCAACACACTGAGAAAAATGATAGTGCTCACTGAGAGAGTAGCTATCATTTCGTCATCGTTTATTTCGTTGATAAAGCAACGTCCACATCAACAAAAAGATAATTGATAAATTTTTGACAAAGTTTTATGCGTTTATTTACAGACACGGAAATATTTGCTCGAGATTTCTAGCTAAATAATATTTATGCCAGGGTAGAATGTTAATTGGCAGAACGTTTACTTAAAACACCGGCGTCACAAATCACTTTACTAAATGATAGCATCTCTAATTGTCGACAAAACTGATTAATAAAGCAAAGCCTACTTCTATAAAGATAATGCATTTCTATACAAATTTGAGTTAATTCATGTTCAATTCGAAATGCCTCTTATGTTTAAACGGCCATAACTTTCCAAACAATTGTTTAAATATTTTCTTAAACTTTTCAACAAAAATGTCTTCTTTATATTTCAAGTTAACTAATTAAAGGCAATTTACTCCTATCTGTGAGTCAGGACTTTTATCTTTAAATGGAAAGCTATTATTCTTCATTACGTTTTGAGTTAATGGGTTTAAGCACTTTATTGGAAACAATTTGTTGAGTATCAGGGAGAGGAATCTAAAATATTTGTTATGGCAATTAAGATTTCTTCAGTGTGTGATGTATAATTTCTTTATCCAAACGATGCAAGTGAACTTGGGCATCAATTTAGCCCTGTGGTTCTCGATAGGAAAATGACTTCCGTTGCAAGCCCATTCGCAGCTAAACGATTTCAAAATCTCCAAAAAGAGTCATGCAAATGTGATACAACTCAACAGATTTATAGGCTACAAAAGAACTGCATCCTCTCATTTTGTTTAGAAAAAAAACAACAACAACAAAAAACAACAGATAAAATTAAAAACACTGAATTGATTTAACGACCCTCACGGACGCAGAAATTTTAGCTTTATCGTGGAACACATGATATTTAAAGAAAAAGAATTCGAATGAAGAACAAAAATAACATTTTCCGTGACGGAAGTTTTGGCCCAAGTTCAACATGTCAAAAATAACAACAACAAACAAACAAAAAACAAAAAAAAACAAAACAAAACAAACATCTGTAACCTGTTATCCATCAATTTTATTGCAATAACCTTTGTGATATTAAAGAGAAGAAGGACCATAGAAAATAGGGCTTGTTCACAATCGCAAACCGGTGAAGCATGTAAATTTGCCTTAAGAAAATTTAGCTGATGGAGATAACTATAAAGATAGGCCCCCGATAATCATTTGGATTTTCAATCGTTACTGCATACTTATATTATTTGGAAGAACTAAAACTCGATTCCATGAATTTTCATCTTGGAAAAAATACCAGTTCAGAAAACAAACAAAATTGTATATCGATCCCTTCAAATAAAAAAAATTAAAAAAACATTTTGGGGCTGATTTTCAAAACATAATTTGCATTAAAAATTCAATTGAACTAAGTTAATTTTTTTCATACCTCAGAAAAAATACCGTCTCAGAAAATCAGCGAACAGATTTGGTCATTCATTCAAGAAGGACGTCACCTGACATGTCTTTTGATAGAATATTTTGTTTGGTATTATCAATCAAAAAATTGGTAAAAAGGGGTGGCTAGCGAATAAGTTACTCCTGTCGCCTTTTGTTTGGCAGTGATCACTAAAACAGTCCTAATTTCACAAAGAAAAACAATGCCCCTTTTGTTGCTGCATACGAATATATACAGCTTGACGGACAGATAATTCATGAATTATTAAATAAGATATATTTTTTAATTAGTTTTAATGTTCGATCAGTTGCAATCAACTCTGTTCCATTATGTGCATTCATAGTCAATTTTGACCATCGTTATAGGTTATGTGGACACAAGCGAAAGAATCCTTTTTTTTAGCAAACGATATTTGTTCATATTGAAGTTATTTTGCAATAATGTAGATGAGTGTTTCCAGTCAGTTTTTTTTGTGTGACGCAAGATTCACGTAGATGGATGAAGCCAGATAAAATCATTTTCGTGCTCCCCTTTTCCGAATCTCAACCATTTCATCTTGTTTCGCTTTTTGAATAGAAAATTACGTACAGCGGATGACGGCTCAACCAACCAGGAACCTGCCAATTCTCTGTACTTGGAAAATCATCTATTGTACTATGAAGAATAAAACAAAGTATTCAGGCTTTGGTTTCATACAAACGTGATTGATACGGTCAGAGCATTTCAGCCTATTCAGCCGATGTTATAATAATCAAGTTTTAGACAAAATATGATTGAGTTTGGGTATGAGTAGGTCATTCGTTACCTCATGAAATGTTCAAGGCTTCAATGCACTCAGAAAGACAGTTGTACCAAATGTTCTTGAGGGTGGATCTGTCATGAAATGTTTTGTAATCAAGCTGAGTGACGGTATTGATTGCGTTAAACCATATCTAATTCCTAGTCTCGCCAGAATAATTAAACTTGATCACATACCAACACCAGTCAAAGTGACCGTCGGCTTATGCCTTTTCTACTGTATTTCTTTACTAACGTACTTTTCATATATAAGTATTGTCTGTTTTTTGAACGCTCGCTTCAAACCACTTTTTACTCTTAAGAAAAGAGATGAAGATAAAAAAAAGCAACCATCGTTCGTTCTAAAGCAAACTGTTATTATGACGGCACGAATCCCGCTTCTTATTCTTCTACACCATAATCTCCTGTGCTTCTCAACACACAAACTTCTGTGAATTCAGCCTAACATACCATGATCACCAAGTTTGTGTCTGGGAACACTCCTTTTTTTCCATACATGGATTTACGATAGTTGCCTTTTCACTTTGCACCATTTCAACTCACTAAAGATTTTTTTATACAATATAATCTGTATTCATTTAGTAAGTAAATATTTGTTAAAATATAATTAGTATAGATTAAAAAAAAACACAATAAAATAATGATACTAACTGTATTCTAGGATAAGGCCTTTGTGATGGCCTCTTGCACTGGGTTCTAATAAATGTCAATTGTTCCACATCTTTTCCAGTGAACAGATGTTATTATATCGAGATCTACACCAGGGGAATTAACAATTTTAATTCAAACCGTTTGTCCAGGTGTTTTTTGAATCGGTTTAGGCTTGGTTCTTCTACTATTACCTCTGGGAGATTGTTCCATTCATAAGTGACTCAGCACTTAAAAAAGAATCTTCCGATATATTCTTTTACAATTCTCTTCGTATACATTGGCCTCAAATCTGTGAGCCCAGAAGTGACTAGATTGAAGATGAAAGAAGTTTTATGTCTCCTAAGTGTTATGATATGAGTGAAAAGCTTCTTTTGAGTCGACCCTATCTGCTTATCTATAAATTTATCTGAATGAAATTACTATTGTGGGTATTGTGAATAGACGAGCATTTTGTCCTGATCTTACTGTTTAATTATCTCTAATAAACGTTGCAATGCTCGGTAAAATATGGAATGAACATCCAGTATATTGGAGTGGATATACCAATTTTGGAAAATAGCATTCACTATCTAGATTCTTCACCTCCACAACATTCTTCTTCGAAGCCAAACAGCAGGATTTTATTATTTTTGGATGAGCGTTAAGCGATCAAAACGGATATTATGAGGTATCAAACACTATAACATTGAATCTCTATTGCCAAAATGATCCTTTGGTAAGGTTGTACTCATTTTCGGACGGCAGCATATTCATATTTGGGGCAATAGAATTTCAATGCTACAGAGTTTGATTATGAATGATTCTTAATGATATTCATGTTGTGAATGCCCCAGTAAAAATAATAACAAATTGGTTAAGAAAAAAATTATCTCTTATGAAAAAATGTAATAGGGTGTGCTAATTTATGGGCGGCGCTATATATATATATATATATATATATATATATATATATATATATGTGTGTGTGTGTGTATGTGTGTGTGTGCGTGTGTGTATACTAATTAATTTATGTGGAGAATTTCACGGATATATTTGAATTTCCATAAGATTATTTTTCTAATGTTCAATGTTCCGCATATCTCTATTAGTCGCTTTCCGGTCAATTGAAATGTTGGTCGGTCTGTTGGTCTGTCCCAGTTATGTTAAACAATAGAAAGAGGGGAGTAGGGGTTTTGTTTCAATGAAACAGCTGCTATTATATCGTAAGAAGTATGTTGCCATCAATGGATAGTGTATCAAGCGTTTGTTTTGTTTTTTACATTGTTGCCAAATATCATTTGTTATTAATAACTAAAATAGGCTAAACTTGCAATTTTCCACCAACTTTATAGCTAAAAATTTTGTATGAATCACATGCACTAACTACACCAATGTGGCTAGAGGGCTGAAAATTTTAACATTTACTCCTCATCATGTGCAATCATTTTTTGGAAAGTTCCCCTAAAATAAAGGGTTTAGTGTGTGCGTGTGCATGTGTGTCTATGTGTGTGTGTGTGTGTGGGGGGGGGTCAACGTACAATGTAAGTTCATGCTAAATTGGTCTCTAGCTTGTGATTGGCTGCATTTGCACTCTCATGCTGCCCCAAAGGTCAATTGACGGTTTCTTTTGAGTGACTAACCAGACCTATTTGAATAACAGCAAAATCAAATCACTTTTTTTTCTGTCGACAAAGAAATTACCTCTTTATCTAAAATATACTGCAATGTTTGAACACGAAATAATTCATTGTTGTTGATTCATGAAGTATTGTCAGGTTCTTGGAGTTCAACAACAAATACATGTCGAACAGATACACAACTAGGCGCCTTCGTTCTGAGTAATTCAGACCATTATCCTCGACTTGAATAATCGTGGATTAACCATGACGATGACAAATTACATACGTAAATTAATTATTTAGCTTTAATCGAAAATACTGAAATAAATCTCATCAGGAACGCGCCGTGTCAAGGATATCAGTGAATATTTTACAGGAATCTGATAAACTGGTTGTAAACATTGATATTAATTGACTCTTTCTTTTACTTCTCCAGTTTAAATGATATGATTTTCTTCTATTATAACAACAAAAGCACAATCAGCAAAAGCAACAACTACCATTTTAAAGTGTATTCGTTTGTTATTATTATTATCCTTTCATTCTCTGATTTCAATCTCCCTACCGTTTATCAAGCCTTGTCATTTCTTAACATTAATGTGTTGTTTTATTAGATAACGTGATCAATAAAAAAAAAAAAAAAATACAACTCGTATAAGCTCTTATACGGATGAATACCAATGGCAGATTTGTTTCGCGATCTTTCGATCTTCATTATACTGTACTTGACATAAGTATTTGTACAAACGGACATTACGCTTTTAATCACTTGGCCATGAAAGTTGAAACCAAGAACATTACGCAAGAAAATTGAATCGTATTACAGGTAGCATAGCAAGACATGCGTTTAGTCATGTTAAGTGATTCTAGGATAAAATTGTTTAATCAAAAAACAAACAAACAAGATATTTTTCTATTCTTCAAGATTCTTGATCGGAATCAATCAAAGATATCAAAAAGGTGAACTCACATTGCTATTTGAAAGAGTTATCAAAAAAGTAAAGTATCAAGACCCCCTGTATCCTTCATAACCTCTCCAACTTAAGGCAATAAAAACAGATTTTGTACTTATTCAAATACTTTGAACATTACATTATATGATCAATGGTTTGATTACATAAGATTACTTCTCATAAATACTTGGACAAGCACATGATTCTACAAACGTTTTGACAATTACGTATATCTATACATTTTTTACAATTATATGAATATAATTAACTGGGTTAATAAATTGTAAATTGTAGAAGCACTTAGAATAAAGTCGAGAAGTCTCATACTTGACACTATGGTATCTAGCCAAGGTACTGGTATATTTGACGTATTCAATATATATATATATATATATATATATATATATATATATATATATATATATATATATATATATATATAGCTTCATTGACAAAGGTACGAAAAACAGTGTAGGCTACAGAAAATGAAGCGAAAGTTCTCTCTAGATCATTGTACGCAAGGGATAAGCCCAACAGCAACGAAATTTACGAATTCATTGGATTTTAGAATCCGTACTAATTGATAGCTATAACTCAGATGCTATAGAGAGAAGAGCCACCAGACCTCCATTCGTGGCAGAAAAAAAGTATTCTCGGTATGAGTAGCACATTCATGAGTGAGAAGTCGTTCACATCTGAGAATATCAATACTTTTATAAATAACCTTCATTCTGATATCGGTCATACTGAATTCAACTATCAATTTTCTTATTAGTTTAATTCCATCTAAACTAAACTGAACCTGGCTTAATGACGCAATCAATTGCTGTCGAAAAAGCCTATTTAAAAAAACATCATCCGAAATCTTTTGAAACAGGAAATCTCCCAAATATTTCAGCATTCTATCAAGTGTTGTGACTGATTTTTGTAAAGCTGTCGTCAGAATAGTTTCCATCCTTTATTTTTTGATTTTTCAATCCTTGGAATCTTTTAGGGGCTATTTCAGACCCACTAATCAAGATGAATACAACTGCTACTGATGCTATAGGTGTGGCAGATTGTGTCAAAAGAAACCATTTCTCGAAAGAATGCGAACCCACAAGGAAAATATCTCCCAGGAGAAAATCTCACAATTGAAAAATGGAGAACAGCGTTTTCCAACCTTTTATGGCCGTTGAGCCCCTTTGACCAGTTTTAAAGTAAAAAATATATAAAATGAAATAAATTGCACCTCCACCCACAAAAATGTAAATTAGAATAGATACACCATCCTATGTTTCATATCAATCCAACATGGCACGGCTAAGAAATTTGATATTCAGCATTACTAGTTGTAGTAATAGTTGCAAGAGGGGAAAGAAGAAGGGGATAATGAAGAAGAGGGCGAAGAGGAAGGAGAAAGAGATGCTGAGTACAGTTCATCTGGAGGTTTTGACCAAGTTTCTCATCAATCCAACATGATGTGTCCAAGATATTGATATGTAACCCTTTAAAAGGAAAGGTGAGAAGACGGAAGAAGAAAATGAGGATGGTTCACCAGAAGGTCTGGGTCACTGACCGACTGAGAAGAGTCTTACAGAGGTGCATAGACACATATAAAGCACAATATGAACAAGTGAGGCTAATTCACAGTTCGGGATGTAAGTCATGACAGGAAACCAAAACTGTCCCCCAAAATGTCAACATAGCTTTCTTCTCAAGTCGGTCTAGCTGGATCGCTATGTATATATCATGCGTACAGGCCACACTGATGGTGCTAGAGGGATCATGATTTTTACATTTACTCCTTACTATATCTACAAAAATTGTGATTATTCTCGTTTCCACCGTAAATAGATTTTAATGGGGGATTCAATATACGATGTAAGTTTACGCTAAATTTCTTTATTCTACTCCAGCCCATTTCTGAAAAATCTGAATTTTTTGTAATCACTGCCCAAACATGAGGCCAGAAAAGTAACTTACTCAGTAGTTACCCCCCTTTTTTCAAATGAGAAAAAAAAATCGTTACGCCCAACACGGTATTTCGCAAAAAGATGTCATATGACGATTTTCTATTGAGTGACTAACCAGACCTCTTCACCATGATTTCTTTTACAATATTGTGGTAACATTTTTTGAAGGATGCCTCTCTTATTCAATGTTTGTTCTCCGGATTGGTTGTTTGTTTGAAAACGGTATAAAGGAGACAAGAAAATTAAGTAATCTAATTCGATGATATGTATAGTGAGAAGAGAAAAGAAAATAAGATAGTATGATGAGAAGGTTCAAAGGGAGAGGAGAGAAATGAAAGTTTGGTAGTTTAATGAGAGGTTAAGAAGGGAGAAGGTCTGATGAGTGTCACTGGTACTATGTGACAGACGCCACACTTATTACGTACATGACCATCACCGACATCTTCATGTCTATTGTCGGTAAATTAGAATCGTTATTGTTATTGTACCGCTGGTTTATGATAATTTTAAGCTTTCACGTGACCAAAGAAAACATAGATTCAAACGTGGCGCTTTCATGAAAGAGAAATTTGAAAA
Organism: Thysanoteuthis rhombus; assembly: GCA_963457665.1. NCBI lineage: Eukaryota > Metazoa > Mollusca > Cephalopoda > Oegopsida > Thysanoteuthidae > Thysanoteuthis > Thysanoteuthis major. The sequence continues at coordinate 11,291,531 of OY735203.1, forward strand.
TAGAGCTAAGAATATTAATTGTTTTTAATGGTTTTGTTTGGCCTTATAAGATGAATTCTCTGCAAAAGTATATTGTTTTAGATATTGAGTAGTCTGGGTCTCCACTGAAATGCTGTTTGTAGATATTTGTTCATAATGTCTTTTGAAACGTACGTGCGTATTTTCAATTCTGTTTATAAAAGTATTGAATACATGCAAAGAGAATACAAACAAGACATATAGTTTTCTTAAAAACATTTAATTATAAATTGAAGAGAATATTTCAGAAATTGGAGAGGGATATGCATGTCAAGATACAGAATATCGATAAAACAAAATAATCGATAGTAAACACAATAATTAACATATGTAATTAACGCATGCTGATAAGAAAGAGAGATTAAAATGTGCACAAAGATATTTAATATTTGAAGCAATATTCAAGTATATTTTGAAAGAAGTTTCACATTTACATGATGCAATCCCATTGTGCAGATGGTTTAGTGCACTTCGTATGGTCTGATCTTTCGAATGTATGGACAATGTGCGGACTGAAGTGTAGACGAAGGTGAGAAAATGGCACTGAACGAAAATGGTTTTGAATTTGTGTTTCTTTCTAATTTCAAATCTCATTGGAGCGTATTTTTAGTTTTATGAAAAGGTGTATCAACGATTTATTGTAAATTTATCGTAAATTTCGTATTTGTAAACTTGATGGACATTGTATAAAATCGTTTTTATTTTTTGTTCAATTTGGAACATTAAAGAAGTTGCGTAAGTAATATTTAGGGAAGACTCAGGGTGGTTGCAACAAGGGATGGTCGCAACAAGGGATGGTTGCAACAAGGGATAGTTGCAACAAGTTGAATGGTGATCCTCCTATTATGCATTCACAGTTAGAACTCTCCCTTAACAGGAGGACAGAAAACACATTAAAAATCTTCTTTGGTATTTATTGAAAAAAAAAGTGTCTTTAGCAGGTATGGAAGTAATTTTTTCATGAGCCGTACTTAGTCATACTGTTCCGAGTGTTTGTATGCACTTATCAAAACTTACTCAGTTTCAATCATTGTTTTGTTGACTTCTAAATGACTTACTGATCATGCATCAAAATAAGCGTGTCTAGCGAGCACATGGGGTTCTGCAAATGTTGATAAGTTTGAGGACAGTTGTTAAAATCAGATTTTGTGAAAAGTCAAAAAAGATGTTAATTTTGGGATGTATGTGTTTTGAAAACGATTCCCCGTTCACTGGAATGGAACAAAAATCAGTTTTTAAAATAGTTTTGCATAACAAACAAATGTTTGATAAAAGTTAGTTACATTGCTAATTGTTCAATTCTTCCTATCTAATATTGAAATATGGCGAGATTGAATGGCAACTATGACATCTGTACGTCGACTCAAGGTAGACAAATGTTTTAAGCACAAACAAACAAAACTTTATATCGTTTTTTTTTATAAACAGATAAAGAAATAATACAATGATATCAAGGTGTATCAGTGAATAATACTATAATATCAATATGAAACGATACATATTTCCAGAATACTACGTCTATTAAGACAGAAAGCTAACGTTAATTGATGAAATTAAAAGCATTTTTAACATGTTGCAACCGTCTCTAATTAGTGCTGCAACAGTACCAGGGGTTGAGACAATTGCAACATCTAACTCTTTCCATTCAAATAACCATTGTGAAATATACAACGTATTTAATAACCTTTAAATGACATGGGTAATTAGATAGACAAACATACTTTTAATAGATCAAAAATGGTTGGTCTAGTCCAAATAGTCATTGGGTAACTGAGAGAAATGCAAAAAGGGTTGCAACCGTCCCCAGTTTCCTTCACTGTCACAGTAGGGATAATATGAAAAGAAGAATCTCAATATATATACAGAACTTTGACAAAGCTGATAGATAAAAAATGTTCGCATTATTACAATCAACAGTTTTATCTTTCAACGAATATTTAGGCTTAAAGAAATGGACATCTCTGACTTACGTTATAAATAAGAACACTGAATTGTTGTGGAAAGTATTGACTCATGAAATGCAGAGATTACTTAGATTAGATCAAAATATTTTACATCGTATCTAAAACATACAACTTCACCTACAAGCTAAGAAAGAATAATATCAAACTTTAGATGTTTTTTTTAAATATTTACATTGGAGCGACTGACGTAAACGGACAAGTACGATCACGTAAAATGGCTGAATTCGGACGGAAAAGAGCTTATAATTTTATCCAATGGTTGAAGACTGCTCTTGCTGATGGATAAATATTTGTTGTAAACATTTCTTGATCAGAACAAGTACAATGTTTCTACGACTGACTCAACCAGAAGACGTTTGATGGAAGAATGAGCATTCTACAAAGCATTTCGTAATTGTTATGAATACGCAAATATATTCATGTTTTACGGAGTGAATACGTAAAGGTTGTCAACGTCATGTTGAACGGAAATTTACAAACATTTCTGTACATTTATAATAAAGATATATAAGTGTCTAGGTCTCAGCCATGCCGATGGAATTTTTGATCCGGATATGATGTTGGGGAATATTTCACAAAAACTTTCAACTCATTTGCACACACGCATCCACATCCATACACATACGGAGGCGAAGATACCGTCGTGATTGAAGTTTATATATATATATATATATATATATATATATATATATATATATATATATATATATATATATATATGTATATATATATATATATATATATATATATATATATATATATATATATATATATATCCCCTCATTTTTGCGTTTGAAATCGAATGACTATAACTACACGAATAAAAATCAAATTTAAAAAAATCAAGACTTCAATATTGTCTGCTATATTCAATATATATATATATATATATATATATATATATATATATATATATATATATGTAATGCTCTTCCATAGGAATAGAGTACTCTGGTGGATGAAGGATTTCTGTGTAAATAGATATATCGCTTAAATTCAGTTTTATTGACTGTCCAGTTCCGTAGTTGGAGGATATCGTAGAGGTAGGATATCGGCCTACGGGTCTGAAGTGAAGGTTTCAATTCTACGTCGTTGTACTGGAGGGGATAATGGAAAGTCTATAGCCACACTGAAGAGATGTAATACATCGAAACAGCTGTGTGAGCATGACACAATAATATATACATATACATATATACACACGTTTGATGTCCCAATTATTGCGCGAGTTCGATCCACGTCATTAGGGTGATTTTTCAAAATAGGTGGTAAATTGACCATAGCATTCACTTATATAGTAGTGATAAGTTAGCTTTACTTTCTTTGAATTCAAGTACGAAACGGTTTTAATTGTTTAGTTAGGAGATTGAGGCGATAGAGTTATTTCTTTTATATGCTCGACTGAGAAAAAAATAATTAGATTCGTCGAAATCATTTCTCTTTATTAGGACTCTTCATTTCCCTTTTTTGACTCATTTTTATCTCTTTAATTATATTAAATTTTTCTATTACAATAAATGATTGGTTTGTTTTGTTTGCAATAAAGTTTTTATGGGTTTCCTATGAAGGTTATTATTTTAATGGTTTTATGAAACAATTAAAATACAATCATGATATAAGTTTTTTTTTCGCTCAATTGAAAAAAATCAAATTCAAATTCACGACAGAAACAATTAAAATATAACTATAATGATGTTTGAAATCGAAAGATTAATGTTGAAGTTAAGTTTTGTTGACGTGAGAATAATAGATACTACATTTTGATCTCGTACTTGATGTCACGAGAGTCAGGACCATGAACTAGGATAGTACCAAAAACTGCTTTTTATTATTCACGCAACGATGTATGATACTGTTGAAAATAGAACGAGGTGCAACCGAACTGACGTTCGATTTACTGAGCCGTTCGTTAAAGGCAGCTAATTCCACCTCCAGACATGTCTCATTTTTTCACCAGAGATTTTGTCGGCTAAAACGTTAAACATTTCCCTGATGAACTGATGTATTTCTTACATTTTTTATCAACCTACTTTCTGAATCCATCGTTCGACGAATTTGACCTTTTTCATTCACAAAACACATAAAAATGATGACATCACATTTTGTACTGTGATTATTTTGAAAAGTAGGCTTGCAAACAATATGAAATGTATGAAAACTGCAAATAAACTTAAGTGTCACAGAAAATGTTTCCTTCGCCAAATAGAAAGAGATTGCAATCATTATTTCAAAACGCTCGCATTATCTCAAAAGCGAACTGCGATGATGTTCACAGAACACTGTTATGAAATATCAGTTTTATACTTCGAACCTGCCCTGAAAAATACTTTTTGATTATTTATTTAGAAACTCAGTCGTAGAGCCGAAAATTCATTGCCATTTTTACTGAATCTACCATTGTTTCTCCCATTAAAGGTACATCACTTCAAATTGGGATGTTTGTTACAATTAACAAAAAAAGATTCAAGCAATGACATTTATTATTTTAATTGTTAAATACAAATAACCTCCGTTATTTTGAAATCTCTGATTCCCCCCCCCCCGATTTTGATCCGTAAAAATGAAAGAAGTCCCCCTTCAACTTTGACACCTCAAAGAGGCAAATGTTATTTCCCCTTGCTCAACTTTGAAAAAAATATTGGGAAAAAATACCCCTCCATTACGACCCTAGAAATTGAATAGAAATCGCAATTTAGAATGACCCTCAAAATTGAAAAAAAAATTACCTTCTTGATTTTTACCCTAAAAATGGAAATAAAATTCCCTTGATTTTGATCCCTAAATGTGAAAAAAAAATCCATTTGATCTTGACCCCTTTAAAATGAAAATAAACGTTCCTTCTCTGAAAAAAAAAATCTCAATAATTTTATCACCTAAAATTGAAAAAAAGCCTTGAAAACGAGTCAACCGTAAAAGAGAACTCCCCTCTCCATTTTGACCCGTAAAATTGAAAGATATCCCCTCCCCTCAATTTTAACCCCTAAAATTAACAAAAAAAACTCTTTTCCCTCAATTTTGACCTCTAAAATTGTCAAGCAATACCTCCTCGATTGTGGCAGCTAAAAACAGGATGAACGGCCCATCTCAATTTTATCCCCCAGAATTAAAAGAAGTACCCCCCTAGTTTTTGGTTGTTTAAATTGAAAGAATATCTTGCACATCGATTTTACCACCTAAAATTATGAAAATTACCCTCAATTTGACCCTAGAAGTAAAAAAAAAAATCACTTTCTTTTGCCCCTCCCCCCCAAAAAAGATGAAAATGAACGTTCTTTTTCGAAAAATAGAAAAATTCCCCTCCGATTTTATGACCTAAAAAACTCTCCACTTTGATTTGACCCATGAAAGAGGAATAAAACCAACCTTGATTTTGACTATGTCATTCTGAGAAGATCCCCCCTCGACTTTCACCCTTGAAATTGACAAAATTATCCCCCTAAATTAAGCCCTAAAATTATAAAACAGTCATTCCTCGATTTTGACCGCTAAAAAAGAAAATGAATTGTCCATCTCGTTTTTGACCCTAAAATCGAAAAAGATCTCCTTCCTATCATCAACTATAAAAATGGAAAAAATACTCATTAATTTGGCTCCTAAAAGTGAAAAAAATGTGCATCTCAATTTGGCCCCCTACAATTGAAAAGAACAATTTCTCTGACGATTTTATCCATTAAATGTGAAAAGAAATTTCCCTCGATTTTGACCCCTAAAAAAAATCTATTCGACATTTGACCCCCCCACTAAAAAAAAAACAGAATAAGGACTCCCTTCTTGATTTGATCTTTAAAAATGAAAAATGAAAAATCCTCCAAAATCCTTCGTTGTCTGTTCAATTGAAAGGATCTCATCTCAAAACTTGGTGGTTCTTTTAAAAACATGTACATTTTTTTTCGAGCGAATAGGTTTGTTATTATGAATGGAAAAAATAAACCCTGTAGGCAGAGCATGTCCCGCTAGTCGAATCATTGAATTACGGCCTATTTGTTTGCTTTTATTTCGATTATGAACAATATTTAATCTTTGCGTCCATATTCATACAAAGTACACGTAGTTTCTCCCTCCTAAGAAAGAACTGTCAAAGTAACTACCTCGTTCTCCCTCCTCAACACTTATCTTGACGTCTGCATATGGTGGTAAACTTAAAACATGTGGGACGAATTCCTTTGTCCTCATTTACTACGACCATACTTTGGCTAGGCATAAACAACTGTCATTAATACCCTCTCTCCCACAATATAGAAACTATTAATCCTATACTTCACTTTTCCCTGATTAAGTATTAATCAATCATTTAAAAAGATCTTTCTGACCTCCTAGAAATTCAAACCTTTACCGAAATTCTCCAACAATTTTTTCTGTCCTTCCCCGGTCCTACTTGCGACCTTACACTGGTTATCTTTATGAATCCTTCCAACTTTTCCCGATCATTCATTTTCCTTATAAATCCTCCCTAACCCATTCTGGTCATTCGAACATCTACCGAAATTCTCCGATAATTTCTTTTGTCACCTCCCAGATTCTCCCTAACATTCCAGAAATTCATATCTTTATAAATCTTTCTGACTTCCCACTGGTCATTCAAATATCCATCGAAATTCTCCTTGAATTTTTGCCGACTTCCTCGATCATTAAAATCTCTGGAAAAGATTCTCCACAGTTTAAGGTTTTTTTGTTTTTTTTTACCCCCAACCAAAATTATTCAAACATGTAGACAGTACTCCATCTCTTCAAAGAACTCCTTCTAACCTTCTCTGAACGTTAATAAAAAAAAAATCCATAACACTTCCAACGATTTCCTCTTACCCTATAAAATCTCCTCTAATGTTATGAAACCTTTTCTAACCCTATGCTAACATGGAACAGGTAGTACTGGTTTACATGGTACCAGTAGCAAGGGGGTTCTTGACCTGACCATATCTTCCTTTTCAATATTTTTTGATCAATTGAACATATATAACACTTCTTCAGTTTTCCCTATCTGTCCCTAGTGCTGCCATGGGACATTTGTTATTGATTTACGTGGTACCTTAGCAAGAAGAGTCTTGCCGACCAGAATTTGTCCGTGTCAATCATCAACCTTATTCTAAATTCCAACCCCCTCTCAGGATGATTCACTATTCAAATTTTCCTCCATACAGAAGTCATTCTCTTTCAAATGTCTGGAAATGGAACTGCAATGATGTGCCACAGAGAACAAACGTAAAATGTGGAAACAATGGAGAATTGTGGATCAAATAAATGATAATTCGTATTTTGACGTAGCAATGGGTGCCAATTATTCTGCTTGAGTCTCTGATTTAACTGCACTATACATCTTATATAGACAAACTACCTTCATAGAAGTAGAAAATATCGGTTTATACCGTGGTGACGGTCTGTTAGTTCTAAAAAAATTGTAACAGACTTGAACATGATCAAATTAAAACAATAATCCAAGGGAATATACAGAATTAGTGTTTAGGATAGAAGCAAACGTCGAAATCGTTGACTTTCTTGGTGTCACATTGGAACTCAGATCAAACACGTTTGAGCGATAAATGCACTCGAATAGTATTCAAATATATACTTTATTTCCAGTAGTAACACTTTATGAACAGATGCCAGTTTTTTATACGTTGAAGATATGCTGATCGGCCTAGACAGTGTAAATAGATAAACAACAAAAGAACTTTCTGTGTTGATCAATTGACACTACCAATGCAAAATCCAACGTGCAAAATAAAGTTGGGTCAGGAAGAGTCCCAACTCAAATGAAAGTCTTTATATTTATTACGACGGATAAATATCAATTTTTCAATAGTATATATATATATATATATATATATATATATATATATATATATATATATATGTGTGTGTGTGTGTGTGTGTGTGTGTGTGTGTGTGTGTGTGAGAGAGAGTGTGTGTGCGCGTGTGTGTGTGTGTAGGGTGTGATGTATATGTATAATGAGCTGAATAAAGCGAAACAAGGGTATACCATTGTTATAGACAAGGTTCATGTGTTTTGTCGACACACACACACATATATATATATATACATGTGCGTGTGTGAGTGCATGTGCGTATGTGAGTATGGGCGAGTGCAAATTATCCATTCTCCATCTTGATGAGTATAATAGAAATGGATAATGAACAGACTGAAATAAATCATTGATACAAATGAACACAGATAGATTTATAGATAGATATAAACAAAGATAAGTGCAGGCATAATCAGATATCAGAAAATTTCGATAACCATCCATCATTCCGCTCCCTCACAAGTCTAACGCCAAAAAATTAAGTTTAGGATGGCAAGCTTTCAGTAGAGCAAGCTTAAGTTTCAAGAACAAGAGAAATGCATTTGTTTTAAAATAAAGTGTATACAACCAGTGTATCCTCCCGATAGTCATTTATAGAGTAGAAGTACGGAGGCTAACCAAAAGAGTTACCCTCAAACTGAGAACCATGAAACGTGCACATAACAGAATCATGCTCAACTTCACGCAGCGAGATCACAAACAGCACATTATATTACAGACAAAAAATGAGTCAAGGGTATCATAAAATCCATTAGGCAACTCAAATGTCAATGGGGTGGTCACACTAGAAGAATGTAAGACATCAGATAGATATCACGACTCGCAACGAGGATCTCCTGGGATCATATGCGAAAATATAAGATGGAGTGACGAACTAGATGAGATCTGAAAGTATTGGCTCTGCGACTCCCATGATTTGAGAAGCCCGGTGAATCCTGGGGAAATAACGGGAAGTCATTTCAAGTAGAGTTTCAATGTAATATAGCGCTATTTATGATCATTCTATCGGATATTTTATCCATTTCTTGATAACATATCTGTTGCATTGAAAGGAACAAATAAAGAAGATATAGATTGCGGAAAGACAAAAATGAGAGTATCGAGTTAAAACGCTTGTTCAGGCCATTGCATTACTGGTGTTTGTTTAGCTCAATATATATTTCTATGCAACAGTAATAATATGTTAGATATCAATGCCCACAGGTTCAATGTACATCAGTCATTTTGGGGACAAAGACACAGAGATTGAAATAAAAAATGGAGATGGAGAGAGTGGACAACGTCTATCTAGGACAGAGAGTCTCGGCGAAGTTATCATAAGGTGAAGAAATAAAGCGAAGGATCACACTAGGTTGTCAAGCTTTTGGTAGAGCAAGCTCGACTTTCAAGAACAAGAAAATTCTAGTCCAAAAAGAAGGGTACACAGCCAACATTTCCGATAGTCAAATATAGTGCTGAAACATGGAACCTAGCCAAAAGATTGAGCCTCAAACTGGGAACCATGCAACGTGCACATGAGAGAATCATGCTCAACATCACACAGAAGGATCACAAGACAATGCAGTGTATTAGAGGAAAAACAGGTGTCCGAGACTTCATAGAAACTGTTAGGCAACTCAAATGACAATGGGCTGGACATGTTGCAAAAATATCAAACAACTGATGGATATCATGACTCACAACGTGGATCACCAGAGATCAGGTGTGAGTCTGTGGCTGACAGAAAGTGAGATGGCGTGATGAGATGGATAAATTCAGATAGTACTGGCTCTGCGATATCTATGAGAGAGATCTGATGAATCTTGTAGAATGTCTATGTCCAACGACGGACATTAACAATCTGATAATAAATATGAATATGCAATTATAACATTCATATAACAACATTTTTAGTAGCAACTTTTTTGTCGAACTTTCTGCTGATACATCATACAGAAATGATGTGTACTATAATTATTGAGTGGGAAAGAGAGGGACGAATTGGATGTGAGTGAGTAAAAGAAAGGGAGTATTTAGTTCATAGGAGTGAGAAAAGTTGCTAAAGATTAATGAAAATTAGGAGTAAGAAAAAGAAGAGGGATAGAGAGGATTGAGAGAGATGGGACCACAAAGAGGAAGAGAAAAAAGATTGGTAGAGAGAGGAAAAAATTGGAAGTGAAGAAAGCAAGAGAAAGAAGTGAAAGCGAAAGTGAGAGAGAGAGAGAGAGTGAAGTTTTAGGCATTAGACCTATTAGAATTGCACAAAATCATCATCGAAAAAAAACAAAAAACATCATATTTGCAGTGTTTGGGGTGATCATTTAAAAGTTTGGAAAAAACTCAATGAATATATTACTTTTGTTACCTCTTGTTTGGCTGTGGTATCTAAAAAGGCCTAAAATAAAATGAAAAAAAAAAACAAAAAACAGAAGCGGGCACAAATTGAAGATCAATCAAAACCTATTTTGTGAGGAAATTTGAGAAAAAATTCCCTTACATGTTCGGGAGTGCGTGAAAATTTCAAGTTTCTATGAACAGTAAGGGCTGGATGGAGTCTGTACAAATAGATTCATATATCTATATATCTATATCTATCTCTCTCTCTCTCTCTCTCTATATATATATATATATATGTATATATATATATATATATATATATTTATATATATATATATATATATATATATATATATATATATATATATATATATATATATATATCAGAACACATGAATAACTCGAATCCTGCAACAGTGATTAAACCGGTCTGATGTGGGTGATAAATATTTTTATCGTGCATCAGACGATGAGTTATTGCCACTTCCATAAATGCTTTTAATAGTCGCCGCAAAATGTCCAATACATAATTAAAAATCTTTCCATGAATTATTTTTTCAGCGATAAATAACTCTATCACTCAAACTTTGGGTAGTAATTTTAGATGTCCTCCATATAATTATCTTGAAGTTGTAGAAGCATCGGATCAGCATGTATCCCCAGATTTTTATGGTAAAATGTTGGTTCACTTCAAAAGTAGAGTCTCCATTTCTTTGTAATTATCTGAAAGTCATAGAAAGCAAAGAACCTAATTGTATGTTCCTTTCCTTGTTATTATGCTGAAGATGTACGCCTAGGTGTTGCAATAGTTATTAAATAATTATCAATTAAAATACTTCTAAATAAATATGCAGAAAGTCCTCACATAACGTTGTTTCGTTTAGCGTCGTTTAGTTATACTACTGGCTAGAAAGAAACCAAATACTGCAAAATAAAGATAAAATGTAGTTTACGATAATTCCTTATTTGCAAGCAAATAAGATTTCTTGATTTGTTTGTTCTGACATGGTTTCAAGTTTTATTGCTTCTCTCTACTCGTGATGTTTCACCCTAGATGTTTTAATTGTAGAAGAAGGCTGACTCAATTACTCTCTTCGGCAAGTAAGTTATTGTATTTAACAGAAGTAAACTTTAAAAAGATCTCAAGACATTTAAGCTTTAAAATAAACCATTCGAAACAACCAAACTGTATCTTTTATGAATGACGTCATTCAAGTTCTTTTCACTACCACGGTTGTAATTACAATCGCAAGACAGTGTTTGTTATTGACTAATTCAAATAGGTTGGTGGGGGGACTGCTACTCGATATTTTGATTTTCCTGTATACCATTGAACTTTTTGCTGTGGTTAAGTAATCTGCTTCCTTAAATATTTTCTTTCCTTCCCGAATGTGAACAATTCAAAATTTACGGTGACGTTATTTTCATCATATATTTTTTGATCGACCCATAATATACTTCCCGTCTTTGTAGCTGGTATCACAATATTTCAGCAGGTCGCTTATCGGGCTCTTGGCTAAGATCAAAGCGTAGTATCTGTTCTTTGACGCCTTTGTGCTAAACGGTCGATCTGTGTCAGCCTTTTGGCTGAGAAGTGGATCCACCCAGGTGCTGGTGCTATGTCGTTGCCGATGAAGGGTCACTGGGGCTCGGCTTTGCTGAGCATATGGGGCCTATGATCGATCCTAGGCCTTACAAAATTACCTGGCCCAATCTCAGGGAAGCAGTCCGGCCCGGGGCAGCAGTGTCCCATAGCACAAAAAGGATAGGTCGGGACTCGAAACTGGGGCCGACAGAATACAAGATAGAGAGATGAACTAGACAAATTCAAATGATACTAGCTCCACGACGCCCACGATAGAGACATGTGGTGAATTTTGGGATAGGTGTATATATTCAACGACAGATGATAATTGAAACCGAAACACATTTGCCCCACCATACAATATCAGAAAATTGCTCCCTGGAAACACACTTATGAAATAGGCGCCAACACCCTAAAATGTGAATATATATAAATAACAATATATATATATATATATATATATATATATATATATATATATATATATATAATTCAACATCTCGTCGATGAAATTTACCCAGAATCACAATGTGGCTTTCGAGCTGGCCGTGATGTTATTGGTATGATCTTCTCCCTTCGTCAGGTTGCGGAGAGAGTGAGAGAGAAAAATCAGGAATTGTACATGGTGTTCGTGGACTTAACCAAGGCCTCCGACACCGTGAACAGAGAGGCACTATGGAGGGTGCTCAAGAAACTTGGTATTCCTGACAACACGATCAATGTCATCGTATCTTTTCATCAGGGTATGAAGGGTGCTGTGGTGACTGACTGGGAAGTTTCTGAACCGTTCGATGTTTCCAATGGTACAAAGCAGGGTTGTGTCATGTCTCCAGTTCTCTTTGCATTGTTTTTCTCGGTCATGCTCCAATATGCTTATGCTGGTTCGACTTGTGGTGTTCAATTTCAATATCGTGCAAGTGAGTGGCCTTTTTTTCACCATCAGCGTTTCAAAGCGAGAACTCGTATGCGTCTGAGCGTCACATGTGATCTCTTGTTTGCAGGCGATGCTGCTCTGGTAGTAACATCTCTTGAAGAATCTCAGGGAATTGTGAATAGCTTTTCGAATGCTTATAAGGCTTTTCGACTCACCATCAGCATAAAGTAAACTGAGGTTGTGCATCAGGAACCCCCCTACTCTCAAGCATATCAGAGGCGTAAAACAAAAACCACCTGCTCACCAATTCCCAAACATCCCCACAGTAGAAGGCAAAAACCTGAAGTATTTGAAATCTTTTACATGTTCCGGAAGTACTGTGAACTCGCTTGAGGATGACATTATCAACCGCATAGCCAAAGCATTAAATACTTTTGGTAAGCTTCACCATCACCTTTGGGGCTAGAGGGGAGGGTGAAACTAAACAGCAAGATTCAGGTCTATAAAGCTGTCATTCTCTCCATCTTTTTGTATGGATCTAAAACGTAGACTCCGTATCGATCGCAGATTAATCAACTCGATGTCTTCTACAAACGCCGTATTCGTTCCATATGTGGATACACGCTTGAAGATAAAGTGCCAAATGCTGATCTTTTCGCAAGATGTAAGATTGAAGGTATTGAAACGTTTCTTATGCGGTCCCCATAAAGATGGGCTTGTCATGTTGTAAGAATGAGTGATGAGCGAATACCAAAAATTCTAACGTATAGTGAGATAAAAGATGGGAAAAGAAATACTGGCCGGCTTTGGCTTCGATACAGGGACAAGCTAAAGTACAATTTTTCAGCTATCAAAATCCCTGTTGGAAGCTTTGAGGACTTGGCACTAGACAGGAACAAATGGAGAGCCACCATTCGGAATGGAATAAAGGATTTTGAAGTAAATCGTATTGAGAAATTAAAGGAGGCAAAATCAAGGACAATGGTGTGTTCGACCCAACCACCAATTCTTTCCGAAACCCCTCAGTCTTGCTCCATTTGTGGTCTCGTCTGCGGGTCATTCGCTGGACTGAAATCTCACAATCGCCATAAACATTCGAACTGATTTTACTTTTAGATACACATACGTCGAAATCGACGGGAGAGTCCATCATATATATATATATATATATATATATATATATATATATATGGATAAGTTTTCAAATTAGAAATGAAAAGGCTTAAGCATAAAATTGCCCTCAAAAGTGCGAGTATTCCAGATAAAAATTCATATAAAAGAACCGACTGAATGATTGAATCATACGATGCTGTATAAATGTAGAAGTAAAAGATGTGTTTTCATACGTAATACAAATATGCATTGTCTATAAAATGGTGATTGATTCTTTATTTTCAATAACGACGCTTTTGTTTCTACTTTATGTTGGGAATAAAACGCAGATGAGCGCAAGTTTAATCAATATGCATTGGTTTTCGTTGTAAGAATGTCAACTTCAAGAATATCCTAATCCTCTTCACTTTAAAGACTATAGATAAAAGAATTGGAGTCCAAGTATATTATCGAATTCGATTTATACATTTGGCTCTTTTGAACATTTCGAACAAGACCAAATGAGAATAGAGACGGTATTCTGTCAACAAAAATGTCAACTTCAATTGAAACAGTCCAATGTTACTGACGGTGGAACAAGAGATGTCACTCTGTTCAAATTATATATGTATATATATATATATATATATGTGTGTGTGTGTGTGTGTGTGTGTGTGTGTGTGTGTGTGTGTGTGTGTCCGTGTGTGTGCTTGTGTTTGTATATCATGTGAAGAAACCCAAACAGGGCAGGAACATAAACGTGTTTGCGTAGCGAATCCTTTCTTATATTTCAAGTTTTACTTCAATTCAACTTGATGTACAATGTTCAATATGTCAAGCACTTCATGAGATAAACCCATCATACATTAGATATTGTATTATACTACATTATATTATATTAGAGTCCTGATTTGTATTGTGATATACATATATATATATATATATATATATATATATATATATATATATATATATATATATATATATATTTGGCTGTGCATAGGAATATATATATATATATATATATATATATATATATGTATGTGTACATACATGTTTAATATACATGTGTGTGTATATATATACATATGTAGGTACGCATATATCGATATATAAGTGCGCATATATTTATATATGCATACATATATGTATGTGTATTAGTATATCTATATATGTGCGTATGTATATGCGTGTATATATATTTATATATGTATATCTGTTTATATGTGTGTATATATACATATATATATATATATATATATATATATATATATATATATGCATAAGTGCATGTATGTGCATATGTATGTGAGTATATATGTACATACGTGCATATATTTGTGTATATACATATGTATATATGTAGGGGCGTATATACCTATGTGTATTACAAATATGTACATGTATGCGTATCACATATATATGTGTGTCTATCTATCTAAGATTGTATTGTGGATGTGAAGTGATCCGACAGAATGTTGATGAAAATGACAGTTGGAAGGTGAAATGAAAAACTCAGGAGGTAGGTTTTACATCTCATCAAGATCCGTCCGTAAGTTTGTTCTCCTAAGTAGGTTTATATGTAGCATGTATAAAACTGGAATTTGGCACAGCTTTACATCTTTCCATGACAAAGGACATTGGAGTTTTCAAAGGTTCTACAGGATGATTTGATTTTCATTGGAACTATAAGTTTATACATTTTTTTCCATTCCGAAATTCTAGACCTGAACGGCTTCACTCACTTAAGCTGATTAATTTCTGGTCCGACACTGCCTTTCCAGTTTGATGAAACAAACTGATGCACTTCGGATTTATATCCTCATGAATAAATAATATTCTTCATCAAGTAATTCTGGAGAAAGTAATAACTTTTAATGTATCTTTCTATCATAGGAGCAGTGGGTGATTTTATTTTACAGGCGTAAATTCCTGTCTATTCAGAAAAAATGGCTTTGTCGTTATTCTTTTGGCATATTTACATACATTTTTCTTTCGTAAATCACGCGTAAATGCCGTTGATGTTGTCGTTTTATTGAAAATATGTATTCATGATGAAATATTTCACATGGGAAAAGTGTATAAAACAGGACTGACTACACTAAAACAAAAAAAAAACTTATATAATATTTTTGCCTGCTGGCTTTTATGGTATTTTTTATCTTTGAAAATAAATTGACCATTTTTTTCAATTGTCTGTGCATAAAGTGAGGATTTCTTTCATCTTGAAGGAAACAAAGAAAGAAAGGTAAAAAGATTTAATTTCTAATTTATCCATTCAAACTATAGAAAAAAACAACCTTTTTCTGTTTCATTCGTGAAGTCCTGCCTTCATTTCATCAACAATTCTCCCCCTGTGTTTAAATTATTGTATGTTGTATTTCTTATTGTAATTCTACTTTAGATTGCGTTGTATTAGTAGGGACTGTTCCAGTTGGTAACATTTCTTTACAAATACATCTTTCCGTAAAATAAAAAGAAAACAACCATATTTACGCGTAATTTTGAGGAGAGAAAATTATTTGAATGATTTTGATGCCGAAAAAAATAGCAACAAAACCATTTTTCGTTTTTTTTAATTATTTTCTTACTTTTTCTCAAAAGCGACAGCCTACAAACTGATGATAGTAATTATTTTTAAAATTATTACTCTTTCTCCAACATCTGGTTTGAAATCATTTATAATTTTTGTTTCTGTAAAAGATATTACAAAATAACTTGATGAAAACTTTCATCTTTTCGACAGAGATCTATTCTTTTTAGAGCCAGACAGAAAAAACAAAAGAAAACACTGTACAGAAAAGAGCACTGTAACAGAAATCGGTAACTTTTCATATAAATTTCAGAATTTTCAGAGAATAGAATTTCATTTCATATCGTATATTTGTCCATTTTCGTTTATGTTTTCGTGAATATCTATATAAAGCGAAATTGTGCTATTTCATGCTTTAGATGCTACGGTGTCATTGGAGAGGAAAAGAAATAAACTAGGTAGAGAGAGAGAGAGAGAGAGAGAGAGAGAGAGAGAGAGAGGGGAGAGAGAGAGAAAAGTATTAGCACCATGGTAGTAGGCGTGAACGAGTCTTTGTGTGCGTACGTTAGAGACCATTCTTAGACTGACCAACAGACAAAAGAGAGAGGCTAGAAATTAAAGTGTAAGCGGGATAACTAAATAACTATAAGTATAAAGATCTGTAAGCTTCCTCCTGATTGATCATTTTTGAGACAGGAGGATCTTTGATACTGACGGGATTTTGACTGTCATCACCCATCAGACCTGTTGGTATTTCGCCTTGGGAAGGAAGATCAGGGAGAAAGAGGGAAAGAAAGGGAGACAATGTTTCCAGGTCAATTCAAAGTGAAAAAATTGACGTGAGATTTTATTTTTCACCGAAGCTGGATACAATGCTTAATTAACACAATATCAAAAGTCACGTAAAGTTTTTCTTAAACTCAGTCTGACGTTTTGTTGACAGAATAACTGAAACAAATATATAGCTAAGTCATATAATTGCATCTAGTATATATATATATATATATATATATATATATATATATATATATATATATACTCTACGATTTCCATGTCTCAGTGAATATCTCGTAAACCTCAGAATCATTCCACTCGAATATAAGGATCCTCATTTTTTAAAATTCTTCTATCTTCGACAGTATAATTCCGTGATTCAAGTGTTGTGTGTGTATATGTATGTGTATGCACTTGCATGTGCGTGTGTGTACTATAGAGATGGATATAAATTTCTCATAAGTTACTTTCAAAACGCTGAATATTTTACTCAAGAAAAACAAACCCCGCTATGTTGTAAGGAATTGGATGATTCACAGTTCATCATGCGTGGGTATCAGAATATTTTCTATTAGTCTGGGTAATTCGTCGACTTAAAACAGAACTTTTAA
The DNA here is from genome assembly GCA_963457665.1 of Thysanoteuthis rhombus. NCBI lineage: Eukaryota > Metazoa > Mollusca > Cephalopoda > Oegopsida > Thysanoteuthidae > Thysanoteuthis > Thysanoteuthis major. The sequence continues at coordinate 11,309,099 of OY735203.1, forward strand.
TACCCAAAGATGAAATGATCAGTTACATGGAACTCTGGTTTTAATCATTAATTATTTCAATGCAAGCAACTGAAAACCTTCCCGTTTTATAAACATCTTCGGGTATAAAAAGTCAAAACGATGATTTATTTTAGAATGATCTGAAAATACATGCATTTATTCCAAAATCGAAATGTAGGCATCCTGCTCAAAGGAGATGAATTAGGGAAACCGGATGGAAGCAGTGATTATAAATGCCAAAGCATTATGGGAAATGAAGAAAGCTTCATATGAATCGAAGAACCCCGGTAAAAACAGTTGGATAATGAATAAGTAGAGTCCATAGAAAAAAGAAAGAGAAAGAATTCTAATCATTTATATCCATTTTTTTTGTTTTATCTAAATTTCTCATTAGATGAAGTATTACAAATCATTATTATTTCGATTTTTTCATGAGTACTTATTTACGATATGAACAACTAATAAAATTGAGACACGAGTAAGTAATAATTATCAACATTCAAAGCATTTAATGATTTATAATACTTAATGTAAAAAAAAAACAACAGAAGAAAAAGAAATGTATTAGATACAAAAACTACCAAAATGTAAACAAACATGGCTGCCGATCAGAAATCAAGGTTAGGTTTCAGGGCATTATTGAAATTGTTTCCAGCTGAACCTTGTTAGCTCAATAAGTTGAGCTGATCAGATTGAATGATACATCAAACAAAAATTATTTACATCTTGAAATAAAAGCTGACAAGATTTCTTCATACAGGTTGAAACTCACTAATCCAGGAAGTTGAGAGCAAGGAATCTGCCGGTTTAGTGGATATTTCCGCCCTTAGTGAAGGTTGGGTAACAAGATAGTTATATAATATATCTACAGGTGTCGATACATTTTACGTAGGCACACACTCAGCTCAGGTTTACTGACGAAGTACTTGTGCCGTAGAACAGGATTACCGTACTGCGAGACAAAAATGAGTAATTTAGTATAAAAGACGAAGAAAAATAAGCCAAGTTATATTCGTAAAACGTGAAAAATAAGCAATTATTTATTTACCAAAACCTTTACGGTAAATCCACAAACAAAAATGTATGTATGCTTCTACACGTAATAATAAAGTTGTGTAATGTCTAGAGGTCTACACTCAGAATATCTTTGATATAAGTTCAGTTTTCTTTTCCTGCAGTGTATATTATACCGCCAAATTCGGGTCTCCGTCCTAAGACATCAAAACTGCTGGACCCCTGAATCCAGGATTATTAAGGTTCAACCTGTATTGTTCATACACAGAAATGATTTTGTTCAGTCTTGAAAATTTGTCGATAATACATTTTTAACTTATCAATCTATATATAAAAAAAACTCACTTTTCAAGTGGAAATTCCCCTGGCTTGATCAAAATACAACATTCGTATCCAATGAGGAAAAATAACTGAAAGAAAACATTTATTTTGTACTTATAATTGTAAAAAACCTCAAAAAAACAAACCGGAATGAATTCAAAGAAGAGACAGCCTTCCTATCGGAATAGTCATTTTTGTTTTGTTCTTTCAAGGTTTGAGCGATAAAAAAGTTTGTAACAAGAATGAAGTTATCAACTTTGAGGTGGTTCAAAATTTGTAGGACTTCAACTTGAAAATTGAGCGATGTTGGCCTTGAGTCGTGGCGTCCTTTGTTATTACATCGATGTCTGTATTTTGTCATCCCGTCTTGAAACGTCACCATTCATAAATATCAAAATTCTTCAAAGAAGGTGCGATAATTTCTCATCCATTCACTTCAGTAGACAGAAAACAAGTACTCATAAAACTAATATTCACTCAGGCGTAGATATTGGAAAAAGTTCAAATCTCTCGTAATAATGTGATTTTATATCCGCTGGAAGGTGAAAGCCCGTCAAGATGTTCCTTTTGAGTCGTCTAGCTGATCTCAAGCCCGGGTAAAATAGGATGGTAAGTGCCTGGAGATTGCTAATTCAGCCCATAAAACCTACTTGTTACTGAAACCTCAGCAGCGTCACTCCTGCAACTGCCCCCAGGCCCCCCAAGTGAGAACTGAGTCGAGAAGATTAAACTTCACAAGAGCTAATAACGCGTTGTGGAGGAGGCCAACGGTGGAATAGTTTGCCGGACAGCTTTTATCGACTAAGGCAGAGGCTAGGATCGGGGACATGGAGCATTAGTCCTGTTTGAGAGCAGGTAATCAGCTCAGATAGTCGATGGGAATCTACGGGGGAAGAAAAGTGTTGGCTTGCCAGTGTAGTCTGAATGGGCCAGAGCTGAGGGGGTTGCCCAAATCGATTCTGCTGGCGTGATGCAGTTACGATCTTATTCTTGAAAAAGTGTTTACTGGAATGAAGAACAACGAGAAAAGATGTAGATTCCATTTGTCATTTCCCAAGAGATTTCATTTGTGTCCGGTGGCAAGCTTTTAGTAGAGCTAGCTCAACCTTCAAGAATATGAAAATCCCTTTGGTCCTAAAAAGGAAATACGACCAATGCATCCTCCTGATAGTCACTTATGGACTGAAACATGGAACTTAACCAAAAGATTGATCATACTAACCGAGAACCATGCAGCGTACAATGGAAAGTATTATGATCGTAGAGAGATAAAAAAAACTGTATAGTATATTAAAAAAAAAATAAATAAATGGATCAGGGATATCATAGAATCCATTAGAAAGCTCAAATGGCTATGGACTGGTCATGTTGCAAGAATGCTAGACAACCGTTGGGACAACACTCCTCACAATTTTGATCCCAAGAGATCATATGCAAAATTGTGGCAGGTAGAAAATATGATGATGTGACGAACTAGAATAGTTCAGTACTGCTTCCATGACACCCACGATAGAAAGAACTGGCAAATCTTTGTCCAACGACAGACGCTAAAAGGCTACTGCTGATGATGATGTGGGCGGCCATTGATTTCGTGAGCAAGGAGTTTTTTAAAACTGGATTCATGACTAGCTATGTATGATGGCGAGGTTTTGGGAACTATAATAGGAGAAACCAGTCTCTCATATATGTATCCAAGCAAATCATCTGACAACTGTGGTTGAGGATGTGCGTTTAAATAGACTCTGTTTTAATAAAAAAAAACAGAATTGTTTTGAGACTGAGTATGATTTTTTCTAGGTGTTTATCTGGTCGGTAAACTATTTTTCCCGAAATCACGTCGACATCTTAACAATCAGGAATTGTTGATAACAGACTTCAGAGAGGACAGTGCAAAAGGAGACGACTTCCGTTTAAAAAAAAAAGATTTCCTGTTTCGAATATTTTCAAATCGCTGATAATGAACACAGCATATTTTTCACCATAAAAATAACCCGATTTTCTGTATTGCAAGTTTGTTAAAAACAGAGGTCTTTTTCACCCTCAGATAGAGTCATGCGGTCAGATACTTCTTCGCATATTTTTGTTCAAGTATGAAATGCAGATTTATGTGTCCTGTTGCAATTATCTTTAAAGCAGTTCATGAGAGACTTTTAGGAAAAAAAGATTTTATAATCGACTTCTCGTATCCGGGTTGTTCAAATTTCGTTTGTTCGTTGATACATTAAAGGATAATGGAAATGATGATCTGGGTTCAATTCGGTACTTGATATTCAACGTAAATGTAAATACACCAAATTAAATGCTGCTTCTTTTATATGTCAATAATAGGATTGGGTTGGTCAAACAATAATTTCAATATTCATAGTTCTCAACAAAAGTCCACGACGCGCATAAAGTGAAGCGACTATATATAAAACTTTCATGTCTAGATATCAATTTGCTGTCTCTCTTTGATTATTTAATACATCATTTGTTTCCTCTTATACTGATCGATATTCTGCGTCCGATATTGACACATGTACCTGTCTCATTTATATTTTCTGATAAATCGAATTTCATATTTGAAATCAATATCGGTTCTCGTAATTTTATGAATAAAACTATTTCAGGAAAAGATATGAATACGAAATAGTTATCAGATGTAAACTGTTTTGATTAATCCCCATGAAAAGAATCCTGGATATATTTGAATTGATATGAAATTATTTTTGAAAAAAATCAACTGAACTCATTCGGAAGAAGAGGCAATTGCTTCAAATGACTGATAGGAGATATTTTCATCGGTAGAATTGGTAACATTTGATGGAAGAGTACATGGCTTCGGACAGGAAAACATCTCATTGTTCATTATTTTTATGGATCATATATTTGACTCATAATTGCTGAATGTACGAAGTGAGTAGTTTTATTTTAATTTTGTAATTTAAAAGAAAGGATAAAAGAGAAAGTTTGATTTACACATTGATGCCATGAGACATGTTATCCATAACAATAGTCTGTTGGTTCTCTGGTGCTGGTGTTTGGTTCCCATCATGCAACGAATGGTTTTTGTTCCGTTTCCGCTTCCTTTTCGGGTTTCCAAACATGGAGCAGAGCTCACGTTTAAAATTGTCGTTCAACCATCCATAGAGGAACGGGTTTATACATGATGAACTCATGGCAAAGCTTTTTAGGAATAAGTCTGTTATGTAGAAGAAACCACCCTTAACCAAATCGGGGTAAAACTCGACAATCAAACTGAATATATTCCACGGTAGCCAGCATATCGTGAACAGAATCACTATAGACACAAGGATTCTATTGGTTCGCTGGCTTCGTCGGTTTTCCGTCTTTTTAACGGGCCTGTTTTTCAAGGCAGCATAAATCCTTCCGTATAAAATCGAAGTCACCATTATCGGAATACAGAATTGTGCGAGGAACAGAGAAACGGTGAAGATCTTTCTGATTGTATCTGAAGGCCATTTTTCAATGCAGAGCACCTTGTCTATTCCAAGCAGTGGTACATCCAATTCGACGACTCTCGTGTATATAAGCATTGGTATGGCTGGACCGATGGCCAAGAGAGCTATGAGTATAACTAGTCCAACGGCCATTCGATTACTCATTCTTTTACGGAAAGGATACAATATTAGAATGTATCGATCTATAGCAATCATGAGGATACACATGGTGGAATCATAGATCGGGACTGCAAATGAAGCTGTGAATACAGTACACATTACTCCCCCGAAAACCCAATTGTCATTAAGTTGATAGTGCAATTGGAATGGAAGGTTGAATACACACATTCCGATGTCGGAGATGGCAAGGTTGGCGATGAAAATGTTCGTCACTGAATGAAGTTGTTTGTTGTTAATGATCACAATAGCAATAGTGATGTTGCCTAAAAACCCGACCACAACAATCAGGACGTAGACAAGAATGATTATTACCTGCCAATGCAATTTCTGTAAGTTACTGAATTCTGTTTGAGTGACATTGTTGTCGACCAGATATTTCTCACTGAGGTTGAATTTCTCTAAAAGGTCATTGTATCCTTTCAAACCGTTCAAGTAATCCATTCTGAAAAGATGATAATTGGAAATAAATCTTTAAAATCTTTTCTGTTTCATCTGTTGAAGTCTTTGTTAGAAATCCAATTTAATTTATTCCATATTTTTCGTTCATTTCAAGAAAAATCTCCTGAGAATACATAAATATGAAGATTCTCATCTTCATTATACCAAAGAAATATTTCTCCCCGGTCCAAACTAAATCCTTCTGTAGATTGAAGCGTTCAGAAAAAAGGTACAATACATATATATATATATTGGGAGAAACACAAAAAGTTCGTGAGATATAAAATTAGAATAAGTTCGTTTCGTTTACTTCATTTCACGGATGTAAAGCAAGAAATCCTCGGAGTGAATATTGGGAAATTTTCTTCGCGACCCATATTACGGATTCGTTGAGATCATGGAAAAAATAGTTGCCAGCAAAAATTAAGATGGCGAGATGACTTTGACAAGTTCAAAATATTTTGGAACCGTGAGGCTGAGAAGCGAAAACAACTTGCAGACTATGGAGAAGGCATGTAACCAACAACATGCTCAAAATCGCTTATTAATGATGATGATGATGATGATGATGAATGTTGCGTGAAATTGTAATTAATTCGTTTGCGGTTCGCTAACATTATTTGATTCTTTACATTTGAAATCATTGTCGGAATGCATAAGACCTTTTTTCACAATATATTTTTAAAATATTTGATCAGACATATTCAACTGATTCTATGCTTTGATCGGCTTTAGTTTGCCAAGATTCAGAGGGTCATTAGCAATGAAACATCTGTATATACTGAAAATCTAACTTACATAATGCAGAGCTATCTTTATCTGATTTAATTCAGATGCTTCGCAATGAATATCTTAAATGTTTTCTCTCAGTTCGAAGAGGTTTTGCCAACAAATCAGCCTGGCAGTGGCAACAAAAGTATACCTTCTGTTTTCCCTTTGAACTTTACAATCTTCGAGACGTGGATCTTGCAATTTCTAAAACAATCAAATAATCTGATTATTAAACAGAGATGAATGATTTTTGAGAGGTCAGCAAATAATTAATCACTTAATTCATTGGTTTAAAATTCAAAGGTATAATTTTAGTTTCCTAGTCATATTTGATTAGGGAGTTTTTGAACGTTTTTAATTTATTTCATTTAAGAAATAGTTTGCAAAAGATTTCTATTACAAAGACCCAATAGATTTTTTGGTGATGAATATGCCTTTTGTTAATGATGACGATTTGATTTAGTCAGAAATTAACTTAAATTATTTCTAACTAACTCATCGTGAATTGACAAATTAAAAAAAAATGATAGATTTTATAATATCAAATCTTTTCCCTAAATAGAATGATAGGAAAATGAAAACTAATTTATGAATAGTATTTACTTAAAAAAAAATTCTTTTAAACTCTAAAAAGCATCCAATATAAATTCTCTTTCTGATTTCTTTTATGCAATAACAGATATGAAATTAAAGTTTATATTTTGATATATCATATAAATCAAGTATATATTTTTAGAATGAGTAAAACAATGGAAACTTAAACTAAGGAAAGTTATTTTCATGCAAATATACTAAATTAGTAAATGAGAAAATTGAGTATTTTTCAGAGAGTTTCTTTGGTACTCCTTGGGATGTTGAGAAAGTAAGGGAAGAATAGGTAAGAGCATTTTCAAGTGTATTTTGTTCTTTCTTGAAACAGTTTTAACATTAATACTGAATGATACGCACGACTTCGTCTTAGATACAGTGGTGTAGACATGTTGATTTCTTATATTTTGAGCAGGATTTCTCCTATCAGTGAATATGGTGTCTCTCTTTCAATTGTGTTTTTAGTCTTTGTGACAAACCATTCCGGACGAAGGAAGAATGCTTCCATCAGCAAATCTGGAAGAAAAAAGAACGAGAAGATACATTTTGAATAAAATCAGCTGATATCAATATCTATAAATATTTGTTTAGTTTGACACAGGGGCACGAAATTGGATCACAAAATAAGTTTTGAATTCATCATAGTATTAATGGTCAGCAGTATTCTATGGCAAGAAACAGTATGTATTCAGCTGAGGCCAAAGGAGGAGGAAGATTGTGTCTCACCAATCTACAAAATTGGAAAAGCTCGTCTTTTTTTAATAGAAGAATTTAAAATATTCTCTTTGCTCATCAACACCAGTAAGAAATACGCTGCTACTGCTTGATGTTTCTGGATGGAAATTTTCCATCAATATTCGCAGCAAATCAAAATTTGACTCCCCTCCCAGCCAAGCAGGAAGACCAAGATTTGATAGTCTTAAGAACAAAAAAGAGACCTATCAAATCGTGACTGTGCAAAAAGAATAAAACGTGAGAATGAAAGAAAGTAAAAAGTAGAAGAAGTGACATAGAACTGAGAAAACTGTGGTTCTTTAAATTTGTTGTACTTGTTATAAGCATTTGAGTTGATCCAGAAGTTCAGTGGAAAGTTGAGACCTGAATGGATCAAGAAATTCAGAGAAAAACCAAGACCTGAATCTATTTAGGGATTCGAAGAGAAATAGAAACATAAACTGATCGAGAAATTCAGAGAAAAATCGAGACCTGAATCGATTGAGAGAGTTGAACGAAAATTCGAGACCTGAAGGGCTGAATCGATAGAGAAATTCTGATTAAGTAGAGATCAGAATTGATCGAAAAATTTGAAGAAAAATCGAGTCATTTAATGATCAGATAATTCAAAAGAAAATTCGTGACCTGAATCAATCAACAATTCGGATAATAATCCAGACCGGAATCGCTTGAGAAATTCAAAGAATAGAAACCTGAATCGATTCAGAAATTCAGAGAAAATCGAGGAAGTTTTTTTGTGATCCCTGCTCAACAAAAATTGACAGAAGTAACTGCTTTTAATATCTTTTTTCAGTTTTCAATGGATCAGCTCCAATTCAGCATGCTTTCAAAAGACGATGGTCGTATGACAAGCCCTAATGGGTGATTAAGCGAACCTATCCATCTATCCATCACAGTAATATCCAAGATATACTGAATATACAGTAGATGACTTTTGAATGGCGTAAAAATAAAGTGATCCTCATACATATATGCATTTGCAGTTTTTGAGACCAAATGCCATTTCAGACTTCAAGCTGCAATTATGATACGGTGAATAAGCAGACGACAGATGGCAGGTGTAATAAAATACTATTTTCTGAGAAATGTGAAAGTGTTTATTCCGACAGGATTATCTTTAACCCAGTGGATATTGTAAAGATAGAGATATGGAAATTATTGTACAATCGAATTCAAGTTGGATGAATTAGACAGTTACAACACGAGGATAAAATGTAATATCGATTAAATGGAGGATATCAAAAAGATTTATATAGAAAAACGTCTAGATTTTAAGGCGGATCTTTACATTATTTTACACATCATTCAGGTTATTAACTGTTGTCTGAAGTTCTGAAATCAATCTTTTTCATTATCTAACACATGATTCGAACTACAATTTTCATGAATGTTGCCTCAAGTTCGAAGATTAAGTTTTTCATTATTCTACACATTATTCGGACTAGTATCTTCATCACTGTAGTTTGAACTCAGAGGTGAAATCTTGAAAATTTTTCTTCTATCATTTTACACATTATTCAGTGAAGCATCTCCATAACTATTATCCCAATCGGTGATGAAGAGTATTTACTCTATTCCATACACGTTTGGACTAGTATCTACATGCACGTTGTGTAAACTTATGAGATGAAGTCTTAGAATTATTCAGAGCATTATTTGGACTTGCATCTTCATAACTGTAGTTCAGATATGTGATATTAAGTATATTCATTATTCCACATATATTCAGACTTTTGTATCTGCTGTCTGAAATTCTAAGATGAAGTCTCTTCATCATGTCCCACATCATCCGTTATCTGAAGTTCCAATAGTGAAGCGCTTACGCTTAAAAAAGGCCTTAAAAAAGATTCACCCTTCCCGGCAGCAGAACATGAAAGACATGGATATCTTCTGATACTTATGTAAGAGGTGTATAAACATGCACTTCAACCCTTTTTCTACAATTGAGTCATGGATTGCTTCAAAATTGTATATTGACATGTTGCCCCGTTATATTCCACGATAATTCTTGTATTTTCCTGTTTTGTCTGAATTTCTATTCTAGGACAACCCAGATAAAACACTATGAGGGCTAACGTATTATATTGAGAAACTGCTCTCTATATAAGATCATAATTCAAATAATTGTCCCGTTTTTCAAAGAAAGTATCAACACTATGAGGGTTAAATTACTGATGCTCTTAAGACAGCATTTTAACCCCTTCACGGAGAACGAAGGATTTTTTTGTCATTTTCCGACAGAAATGCTCTATTTTACCCTACAAGATCACTATTCATATTGATTATGACTTTTCATTTTTTCTTGTTGTTCAGAAGATTTATGAACGTTGTGTCCCAGATCAGGGATGTAGTTGAATATGACAGGTTGGGGGCGATTATAAATCGCCCAGTTGGTCTCCGAATGGAAGTGGAGGCAGAGTTTTATGAAAGTAAATTCACTTACTGCATTTTCACGAACATTATGCAGTAATCTCACCAAATTTCCGAATACCTCATCCCTAACCCCCAACCCCACACCGAGTCTCCAACAACACCTCTGTCCCAGAGGCTCATAGATATATTAAAACATTTTGAAACCTGTTTATTATTTTGTCAAAGGGAATTTAAATCAAATTATTAAAGGATAAGCTAGTACGGACACAAGGTGCATAGCGATTATATCTAACCTTAAATGAACCCCAAAGAAATAATCATTAAAACGTTGATTATAGTCTTGAAAAAACGTACCTACCGAGCTAGTGTGCCCATAGTAATGTTTGAAGGATATGACTGTATTTTATCAGTCAAGTCTGAGCCTTGGCTACAGACATGTCTTTTGGGGGTTGTCCTTTAATAGGTATCCCAGAAAAACTGTGACATACAAACTGTATCGTGGGATAGTACCGGACAAAATGTCGATGTACAATTTTGAAGCAATTCATTCGAAGAAAAGGCGTTGAAATGCATGTTTGCACACATTTTAGAGTAGTACAAAAAGTTTCATTGTAGAAAAACATACTGGAAAAGGGTTGAAAATATCTTATTTTTGTTATTATTGAACCGTCAAAAGTTCTTGAAAACATAAGATTGATGTTAAATTTTATTGCTTCACATCTATTGTCTGTGCCGGCTCAACCTTTACCGAATCGGTTCGTATTCGTTGGATGAATGAGAATAAATTTCCAAATATCTAATATTATCAGTGAGCCTCTGAGACAGGGGCGTAGTAAGAGATTCGTGGATGGGGTTTGGCTCAAACATTTAGTGAGACTTGTTATTGCATAATGTAAGAAGAAATGCAGTAGGCGAACTTCTTTTCGAAAAAATCTTGGGATCCCCTCGAATTAGAAGCTCAGGAGGGTGATTTTTATTCGTCAGCCACCCGCCATATTTACCTACGTTTCTGCTTTGAGAAAACAATCATATCTCCTCTGGATAGAAAATGCTATAAATTATTATTTTACACACACACACCCACACACACACACACACACACATATACACGCACAAACACACACACACACACACACACACACACACACACACACATATATATATATATATATATATATATATATATATATATATATATAGTGAATTTCTGTGAAAAAGACAAAAATCTTCAAAAATAGAACTCAGAGGGTTAAAGTGATATCCTAAAGCTTCAAAAAGGTAAGTCAGCCTCTACAGTGTCCTTTTTGTATTATCCTATAATAGAAATTCAGGCTTAGCAGTGAAATACAAACATTACTGTGGAATAGAACAGGATAACATGACATAAACAAATTTTTAAAAATAGTAGAAAAGGGGTCAAAATGCATGCTCGTACAACTTTTGAATTGGTATAAACACATTATTCCATTAATCAAGACTCATGTCTTTTTAATTGAAACCGGTTTCATTTTGTTCTACCGGAGAGCAAGGTCAATTTTTCACCCCCTTGACCTATGCAGTATGAGACAAAATCTTTCGAATATTCCACAAATGATCAGTGTCTGAAGCTGAATCCATTTCATTATACTGCATCTATCGGGACTAATATCTTTACAACTGTCTGAAGGAAAAAACCTATCTTTCTGACGTCATCACTAGTTTAATGTTTACGAAAGTACTCCTACTGACCAATTTTACTGTGCAGAGTATCCAACCCACTCAGTACATGAGGTGCAACAAACGGTCAAGAATTTTGAAAATTCTTTGCAGAGAAGAAAAATTGAAAAATTGATAACTGAAAAAAATACCAATTACAAAAGAAAAAAATCACCTTGCATAGTGCTTTTGCTAACTCCGTACATGTTGAAGGCAAAATGAACAAAAAGTAACTTTAAAACCTACTCAGGACTATTCTAGTGTTTTCCCAACCCGACCCGATTCTCAAATATATTGGAAGGGAATCTGCCAACAACCAGTAAAAAAGATAAGTTGAATGGATCAGCTTATACACATCATGGACCAGCGTGGTAGGGCATGGCACAACACTCCCCATGGATCACACAATCAAAATTATACCTCTTGTTCCTGCTGGGGGTGATGTGCTCCGACAGCAACTATCAAAACAAAACCACCAAACCATCACCAAGATAAAGCATTATACTTTGGCACCTACTAAGTCAGAACACTTTCAACAGACATGCACCTAATCGATCTTGAAAATGAAATCAAAAACATCAAAAAGCATATAATCGGTATTAGAGAAAATGAAAAAACCTGGAGAAGAACTAATCGAACTAATAAGCCAACATCTTCTATATAGCTACAGAAAAGAGGAAGGAAAACAAAGTAGAGTTAGCTTCCTTATTCATGAAAAACTCGGTACGCTTTAAAGCTGCCTAAGACTGCATAACCAATGTCACCGTAAAGCACTCAAAGAGATTCAAACTAAACATCATCCAGGTCTACACTCCCTCTTCAAAGTCAAAAAGAAGAGATAAACAACTTCTACGATGAATCGGATTCCTCACTCCAAGATACCAAAAATACTTCAATGCTATTATCGGATACCTAAACACGTAGACAGGACGAGGAAATTAACATTGCGTCAGTGAGTTCGAATATAAAGTACGGAATGAGAGAGGTATAGATATTTTGAGAATCACAACTGCGATTAGGTTCAAAATCTTGTTCAAGAAGAAACTCCAACGTAAAATGATTTAGATGAGCCCCCAAAATGGAACTAAAAACTAAATAGACTACATCTGAGTGGACAAAAGCGACGCTATCAGAGACATCCGGGTCCTTAGTCAAGTCAACGTAGGAAGAAGAAAATGGTGGACCTGACAACTGACAGAGACCAGATCGTCAAATGTGCCAAAGGGTTCTACCAAAAACTCTATTCCTCCAAAGAAAGGTAAAAAAACAACTAACTGGGTGTGCAAGACGTGAGTAATCAGTTCATGGATTCTCCAGAAGTTGCACTGTGGAAGCCATCAAGCAAACAAAGGAAAAACCACTAAACCAGATAACATCACCATCACTAGGAAACTAGTCATTCAATTTAATTTATGCCCAAAACTAAGTAGAGTCCCAGAAGATTGGAACACTGCAATCATAATGCAGTTATATAGCAAAGGAAACCCGAAAGACTGCAACAACTGCAGACCAATAAGTCAACTCAACTGCGTCTACAAACTTATCACTCAAGTTATCATTAACCGAATCAACGAAACCCTAGCTGGAAACCAACCAACTTAGAAGAAGTTACTCGACCGTGGACCAATTTCATTTGATAAATCAACTAAATGAGAAAGTGGCAGAATATAGAATGTCAATCAATGTAGCATTTATCGACCTCAAGAAGGAATTCGACTCAGTACTAGCACTGCAACTCCCATGATAGAAAGGTACGGCGAATCCAGGGAAAGATCTATGCCCGACGACAGACGATAAAAGGATGATGATGATGATGATAAAATTTTTTAAAAGGGAGTTGCCTGGCACATTTGGAGGAACTGAAACGGTTTTCAGGTCAAACACTCTATATAGTTTATTTATAGCAATGTTAAAGTTATAATAGCTTAATCACAATTACGGCGATAATTGAGGGAATAGGTCTGAAGTAACTTCGTATACATCATGCAATTTGAATCTGAAATGACCCATAACAGAAAAAGTAATAAAATACAATACTGGTATCAAAAAGAAAAAAAAAAAGAAAAAAAGAGACTGATAAATCCTTCTTTTTCTGTCATCAGAAGTCTGAAATTCAAACTCGGTTCGACAATTTCGTTTTCCTTGCCAGAAACCGCTATATCACTCTGCATCTCCCCTACAGAATTTAATTCAATTTGCAGATCATAGTCATATCGTTGTCAAATATAATAATACGTAGAGGAGAAATGTACTCAGAAGGACAACAGATATTGATCTTATAAGACAGGGACGGGGATTCACTTGGAATTATGCAAACAATTTTGATTCGACGATACAAACACACGTATGCACACACGCACGCACACACACATACACACACACACACACACACACACATATATATATATATATATATATATCAATGATGTCAACTCAGATGTTGCTTCTTATTTTTTTTCAAATCTGAAAATCACGAATCTAAATTGGCAACGGATAAAAGTTAAACAGGAAGTTGTCCTGGCAGAAGGAAATTTGACATGTTTCTGCGAAGAAGAGATTAGTTAAATGAAGGTCTAGGGCTTGCTGGGGTATCGAATGTACCAGGGGTGAACATAGCCAAGTTTTCCTCTCGCTTGCTACGATGATTTGGCTGTGAGGGACAATGCCCATGGCCTGTCCAAGACGGGGAAGGGGACTGCCATGGTTAAAAAGAGCATGAGCAGCCCGATCGTGGTTAAGATGACCACAGCTGTGTTCTCAGCAAATCTATATTCAGCTACTTGAAGTCTAGAGATTATCTGAAAGATTCAGAAATTATCTTAAATAGCAGTGCGATGACAGACCTGCAAACTGAGAACCATGCAACGAGCACATGAAAGGATTATACTCAACCTCACATGGAGAGACCACAAGACAGCAAAATACACCCAGGAGAAAACAGGAGTCAAACATTATAGAATCCATTAAAAACTAAAATGGCAATGGGCTGGTCATGTGACAAGAATGGTAGACAACCGATCGACATCGTGATTCACGACAAGGATCCCCAGTGATCACATGTGCGACCAAGACCGGTAGAGTATTAGATGGAGAGACAAGCTAAACAAATTCAAAAAGTACTGGCTCCACGATACCCACGATAGAGAAGTGTGGCGAATCTTGGGGAAAGTCTATGTCCAACGACGGACGTTACGATATTGATGATGATGATGATGATGATGATGCTTTGTCAATAACCCAAAGCGTTACATAGATATGTGGACAAGGAACTGGAAGAGTCCACTGTGCGTACATTGAGAGTCAAGTATTCACACCCCTGCATGTGCTCCAGTCATTTTTTCTATATTAGACACCAAAAGACCACAATTGGTCGGCAACCTTAACTATTTGTCTCGATGCCACAGTTGAAATGGTTGTTATATGCATTGTTAAACGCAACAGAGAGAGAGAGAGAGAGAGAGAGAGAGAGAGAGAGAGAGAGAGAGAGAAAGAGAGAGAGAGAGAGAAGGGGGGGAGGAAGTATTATGGAGGAGAGAGGTAGAGGAAGAAATTGATGGATATGACATGAGCAAATCGAATGAAAGACTCCCAAAAGTATGTTATGAATAACGAGCTTTAGATTATCATCAGAGAAACGGGCAAGTGTTTATCGTAAATGAACTTGCAGGAAAGTCAGTGCAATATCTGTTGTTAGTAATGCGGGTTAGTGAAGTAATCTTCAATACATTTTTGTTCAGTTACATCAGTTTTCATGTAGAGTCTCCAGAAAGGTAAAAAAAACTTAGAAATATTTCCATTCAATCTAACCATTAATTCGAAGAGAAAAAACTATGAATATATTTTCACAAATATTTACACAAACATTTTTAATCAAATTGCAGTACAGTTAAGCAAGAAGAGATGAAGTTTCTATACCAAAGGGAGCTACATTTCCTGATAAGATAACAATGGTTTAGGGTTTTAGATGCAAAATTAACTAATTAATTGCCATCAGTAGGATAATGAATACATCTCAGGTTGTGGTTTCTTAACGTTTTTTTTTTAAATTTTTTTTATTTCTGAGTAAATTCTATGTCAACAAAATTTCCTCCTTGGGGACAGAATTGGTTTAAATGAGTACGTGTCATTCAATTAGACGGGAGAATATCCATTGGTTTAAAATTTGCAATCAACAAAATGGCCGAGAAGTAATCACATGTCCGTTGATATATTTTGAAAAAACCTGCGCACGCACCGTAATTCTCTGACTAATGGAAATCGTTGCAAGCCCTTGGCTAAATGCGGTTTGCTCTTTCATATCAGTATTTTTTCTACTACATTTTCAAAGAGTAAAGTCATTTCATTGAAACCGACCAAGAATAAACGGACGAGTTTTCATGGACAATTTTTTTTCTCTTCAATACGGAAAAGAATTTAACTCAACAATGGATGAGCATTTCATTTCTTAGAGACCCTAATGGAAATAATTTGAATTAATGAAAACTTACAATTTCTCCTCTGAGTAAACTGACATGTATTTCGTGGTTAGTTATTGATTTTCTTTGATATAACCCGGGTTTAGGCAGTAAAACGGATTAAGACTGTTCCAGCCACAGACACCAGCTGATTTCGACAATTGATTTGAAACTTTTTGTTACAGAGAACCAACTTAAAGGCTAAAGAAAATTTTGAATTCTGGAATGTTTATTTAAGATACAATTCACCCACGTAATATCTGAGAGGAGGAATATTATGTCGACCCGATACTAAAAGTACATGATGCTTGGATGGAGCAATAGCTCAATAAAAAAATCTATGAAGATAAATAGCAGTTTTAGATTTATAAATTTCATTCCACTGACTATGTATAAAAGTCAGACATTTTTCATAGTAATCAGTTGGTGAGTTTTGCCGGCCGTGAGAAGATGCAGCGTCCCGGAGGATGTTTTTTTTATAGTAGCCCAGAAGAGCAGTACTCGAGACAGCAGCCCCTGCACGACGGTGTTCGAAAATTAACAATTGAGCACGTTTTAGAAGTTACAGATTTTTCCCCCGGTCGGAATGCAATGGTGCAGTAGTTCTAGACAAGATGGCGATCGGTGATTGGTAGTACGAGGAAGTTCTCAGAGCAACCGCAGACGACGGTGTTAGGACATCGAAGTTGCTACGACGGCAACCAGCTGTTAGAATATGCGAGTGAAAAACGAAGTTCTCCTTTCAAGTGTTTAACCCTTTGTACACTGAATCATAAGATCTGGGTAGAACCCCATAATTTACAATTTTTGGCTGTAGACGATTGTATCAAGGTATGTATCAATGACACTGTTGTTGGCACGCCTTTGGGTATGTAACAATAATGTTTGTTTAAAGATGTTGTGGGGCACAATGAGACAGAGTGTCAGGTTGGATGGATACAGATCTTTGTATTGAGGCCATTACATTTATCCCGCCAAGAACTCGAAGAAAAATCATTCATTGCTCATTCTTGACTACCATGAAAGCCACATTTCGATTCGTGTGTTCAGCAAAGCCAAGGTGCAGCACTTTTGACCCTACCACCGCACAGCAGTAACAAGATGCAACCTCCTTGTGTATCAGTTTTGTAACACTTCAAGAGATATTACAAGTAGTTCTTGGACTCCTGGATGCTTTAGAATCCTGAAAAGCCAATCACGAAATATGATCGCCTATTGTGATGGTAGAGCCAGAGGAAAGGTAATGACACACTCCAACCTTTTCCCTGGTTCAGAAAAAACATGATATTTCCTACGTATTTGTTTTGATATTGGCGACCAGAAGAGGAACATATATAGAGTTGTGTATTACTGTCTTCTTGAATTGTTTATAAATGTATCTCTTTTCTAAAATTTGATATTACTTCTAAACTGTCCACTGCTTTCAGTTGCGTTTACATCTCTATTTAAAATAATGTCCTTTCTTTTATTGACCATCGTCCATGGATAGGTGTTATGATATCAAGCCGTTGAAACACGGGGGAGACTTTCTGGAGTTGAGTTTATAGGAGGTTCCCCTTCATCTTAATGAAAAAATACTTTGAAAATGAGAGCTTATACGCATATGTAAGGAGACCTAGACACGATCATCAAAAGAGGGATGACATTGCAATTATATATATATATATATATATATATATATATATATATATATATATGAATAAATTAGCGTGTTTGTGTTCACATGTATGTACGTGGATATCAATTTTTAGCTGGCTCTACGGACTGAAAAGAGGAGGATCCAAGTAGTCCCCTATGTAACAACACCTTATCAAAAATCAATCGAGGCTTGGTCGTTGAGACCTTTGTTAAAATAAAGGAATTAGAGACAAAGAAATATGGAAAGGATGAAGGAATTGAGGGGGTGGGAGATAGGGAAACAAAGACATTAATCATATGCAAGACAGAAAGATGAAAGAAGAAACAAAAGAAGGGTAAAACATATGGGAGCTTAGACGGAATCGCGGAGAAGGTAGTATAAATGAAGATGGATAAGAAATAGAAAGATAACGGGGTAATAGAGCATGAAAAGGTCTCTGAAATTAAGATCTATTAACTTTTGAGGATAGGTTGTGTGTGGGAAGGCGTTTGTCATTGCGTATGCGAAGCTGCATACGTGCAGTCAATGACAAAAGTAAGAAAAAAAGAAGACACTTGAAACAAAAACAAACACATTTCCCTTTTCCTCTCTCCCTCTCTCTCGACGGTCAAAACTGCTATGTTTTGCTGCTGTATCTGTTATGTTTATCCACAAGTCGGCAGACCTGAAAAATGACCCGAATGTGTTGGAGAGAATAAAAACACAAAGATTTTGATTTTCGGAAACAGTCTTCATTCTTGCGTGCAATGCAGGTGCATGCTCGCATAATTACCCAACATAACCTTATCTCTTTCTTATCGATGATTTCTGTTGATACTTTCAAAGACGTAAATACCCACTTGTCAACGCATTTCTGCACTGTCCAATGAAGCAATGATTATGTCGAAATATTTATTTCCATCGTTTTCATTTTATCATTCGTCTAACTACCCACCGCCTATAGTAAAGCAAAAGCCCAAATCCATTAGTAGTATACCAAGAAGAAACTGATTAGATCTAACAGTATTTAACAAAATAAAGAACCAATGTGAAACAGCAGTGAAAAACTATATATATATATATATATATATATATATATATATATATATATATATATATATACATATATATATATATATATATATATATATATATATATATATATATATATATATATATATATATATCTTTTACACTCAACTATTATGTGGATATTACTTTATAAGGACAGAAATCCACACTACTATCCAAAATCCAGCATCAATAAACAGACGTCGTCAAAGTCTTTGGTTGAATAAAGAAAAAACACCTCAAACCATTGAATTACACGTCTTACTAACAAAATGCATAAATAAGGCTGTGTAGCTATTATAAACATTTACACCTAATCTCTTACTCAATTAAATGTAGCAAACTAGTTAAATCAAAATTTAAAACTCATAATCTGAGTATATTATCGTTACTTATTCTAATACTGTGTACATGACCAGTACCGGCAAGCAGATGAAGCAGGAACAAAACATTTCCTAAGAAATGCACATAACCAATGCTGTCTGTACATATTACTGGTCAATATCAATCCAACTACCTGTATTCATCATAGCGATGCAGCCTTATTTGAGATTTCTTGGTGATGCATTGAGTAAGATGCGTTCATCAGACCATAATAGCAAGGAAAAATCATTTTCCTTTTCGTAACATTTTACATTCAGGATATTACCTTTTTCACAGATTGTATCAGTTGTCAGAGAAGTAGGATCGACCTTTACATGAGGTATGTCAATAATGGAATTTTTTCCGTGAAAAATGAAAAGTTGTGTTTTTATTATGAAAGTGCACAACATTTTCAATAAAACAGAACAACGGTGAGCAACATCAAAATACCGAATGAATCTAAGTTCGAAGTAGGAGCATCATTCACCAGCTTCAAGATCAGGTTTAACAACCACAGACTAAAAAAGATATTGCTGCATATTAATTGAATCTTTGATTCATATAAATGTACTTCATATTTCATACTCACAATAAATACGTATATATAACTATCTGAACTTGAAATCTCAGATTGAACTATTAACAGCATCAGATATCACTAGTTCATTCTAAATAACCTTCTAATAACTGTAACACGTATTTTTCTAAAATTCAAGATCAAGAACCCTGAACATAATACATAATGCCTTGAAAATTTAAATCCAGAACGCTGGAAAAGATTCATCGTAAATTGGTGGGTTATATGTGAGATCTTGTATTGATTTTATTAAGACTCATTTGATAATCGACCAGAAGCGTTAAACAATTTTGTCATGAAGATTCTGCAAGTACTATCATATATATATATATATATATATATATATATATATATATATATATATATATATATATATATGTGTGTGTGTGTGTGTGTGTGTGTGTGTGTGTGTGTGTGTGTGTGTGTGTTATATCTTTGATTAGATTTCTGTGTCCATATATTTGTGCAAAGGTGTTTGTGAATGTATTCGACGTAAATATGTATGAATTTCAAACATATTACTGTTTCAAAACCTAAAATCCCCTGGAGAGATTCACGTCGAAGTCTCAAGTATTTACAAAAAAAAACTTTCGATATCTTTGACATTAACATGAGAACCTGCTATAAAGCAGTCTGGAATTACATCGTAATTATAAAAGCGTTAATATCTCATTGAGAAATTTTCATTTTAAATTTATTCCTCTCTAATAGTCGGACGCAAATTTTAGGATTAAGATTTCGTTTTTTCAATTTTTGATGCCATTACATCTTTAACAGCGGGAAAGTCATAAACATTTTCCCAATAAAGATGAACAAAGAAGCTCGACAAGTCGGCCAATTAATGTATTCAAATTGCTTCTCGGTTTAATGATCGAAAAAAAAGAATAAGCATCTTTCTGGAAACAAATTGTCCAGACATTGGATTCAAATAAAATTAAATGATGATTTTCCTATCATTGCATCGGAGTCCGAGTAACTAATTAATCAAAATCCCCGGTTTTGAATTAGAGTTACTTAGCATCGAGTACCTACCATAGTGTGATGCTTAACGATCGTGTATCACGAACCAATTTGCTCGTGTAATGAGTTTGATTCTCACTGGGTATCCAATTGGTTAGTCCTCGTTCCAGTCTAAGCTGAGCGTACTAAATATAGGTATACCACTAACGGTTTGATTCCTATATTGGTCTGGAAAAACTGTACAGGGTTCCTATAAAAACATTTCGTAAACCCAAATGGCGTTAAGGGAACATTTACCATCAATCTATATTGGAAATTTTTGAGCGTTCCCAGACACCCGAAATGGTGATGATGTTAAGTTAGGATGAGTTGTTAGAGGACGGGTTGATGGGAGATAGAGAGGATTGGGGCGTTGGAGAGCATGGGGAAGGAAGGGGACAAAGGCTGCCTGTATGATGGCACGCAGCAAAACAGAAGCTTGGCGTTTTTTTCGCTATTCGCTTTTTCCGTAAAAGTAAAAAGTTGGCGTAAAGTAAACATTCGAAATCGGCGGATTCATGTATTCATTTTAGAGATTTGCAGACCTTCCTTAAGTTGACGTTTGGTGCAACAAGATAGTCTTATTAGACGTAGTGCCAGAGTAATCTAAGCTTAGTATATATATATATATATATATATATATATATATATATGTGTGTGTGTGTGTGTGTGTGTGTGTGCGTGTGTGTGATGCGGAATGGAGTCAGTTCGTGGTTGAAATCGTTGCGTATTTCAAACTAGTGTCAGAGATCAGTGCTCAGTTTCAGGATAAAGCCATAATTTCTGATGCTTACATTCAAAACATGCACAGAATCTTTATGTTGAATAGTGGCACTGCACAATCTTCAAAAAGTTGTCGCTCTCATTTAGATCTGAACTTATTATGATAAAACTTATAGTCAGTTGGAATTAGGTATGCTTGGTCATTGAGATTTCGCACTTTACAGGAAACCCAGACAGGATTTCACTCAAATTGTTACATAATCTTCCTATACCATATTTGACCCAATTCATGATAGAATGGGCCTAATCGATATCGGTAATAAGACAGGTCTTGCATCGCTGAGAAATTGATTATAAGACCGAAAATAGGTATACTTGGTCCGTCTAAAAAAAAAAAAAAAAGAATGATTAACTTAGCTCAAATGGTACATTGGTTACCTTCAAAGTTTTTCCCCTGAGGACTTCACTCACTCATCACAGCTTTACTTCCACTTTTCAAAACTGTCTTCAAAGTCCTTTGTCCCATCATGTTCTCCGCAATCTCGTCCGAGGTCTGAAGTCTTTTCCCGTTGAACAGCGAGAAGCCAGAAGTTGCAGAGAGCCAAATCTGTACTGTATCGTACTGACAGACTTCGGCAATGTGATGTTCTGCAAAAAAAAAAAAAATAATAATAAATAAATGATATAACAGGCTTAGACATAAAGATTAGACAAGTTCGTTCATTGTGAATGCGTCTGTCATGCACGTTATAGTGTCTCATTGCCGGCTGAATAATTCGCATAGGAAGTGTCTATTCACACAGTGAGTAGTATGAGTACCAGACCAAATATGTTAAGATATCTGTAAAGATCGAACACACAAGAGTATCAATAAACGTCAGGACTATCTTGATAACCTGTTTCATAGCAAGACACACAGAGGTTCTACATTGTGATAAGTCATAAGTGCAGGACACCGAGTTAGGGTCGAACTCACTGCACTTACTCAAACTATTCATGATTATTATTTTTGACTAATTCTGCTTTCATATTATTTCTGTTTTATTTAAAAAAAAATTTTTAAATTGCAATTGATCGACAGTTAAATTAGTGACTTGGATTTGGAAAGAAAATCAAGTTAGCGAGATTTGAAATGACAGCTTCTTTTCCTTCTTAGGCGCTTTCTCTTACCATGACTATGCCTTACCGATTGGGTCACAGGAACTTAACGAGCCTCATTCAAATTTGCCACTTGTTTGTTATAGGTGAAATATCATTATCAAACGTCATAGAAAACAATGCTAAAAGCGGAAGGTCAAGCGTTCATTAAACAGATGGAATTCGTTATAACAGAAGGTTTTGAGCCTTAAGCATAATTGTGTCCTCGCAAGAAATTAGAATAATTTTCAAATTCGATTTGGGATTGGAGCCTAATGCTGCACAAGCTACTGGTAACATAAATAAAGTATCTTGAGCAAACAGTACCACAGTGTCAACCGTTGATTGTGGGTTGAATAGGTTGAATAGATACAAAATAATTGATCTCGTCGGTGGCCAACAAATGTTCTTAAATATGAATAATTTTTGACTGCGTTGGCAGCGAAATATGAACAATGGTTAGAGCACTTTTCCTGAGATTTTAAGACCTTAACAGCGACTATATCCCGCCATATCAAAGCAGTAGAGGACATTTCAAACTTCATGTCAGTAATAGAAGTCCAGAATTAGATAAGCCATAATTTGTGGTTTTATTGAATAGGAGGCCGTGTTTAATATCATTAAAAGATCGTTAAGAAAATTATTATTTGAAATAGGCCATTTACTGATTACATATTTAGAGTATAAGTCATCTTACTATTAAAAAAAAGATGGGTTGCAACGTATATAGCTATAAAATGTTCTTCTCCAATCACTATAGAGCCATCTTGTCTGTTTAAACTTGTAGTATTTAATGAAATGATTTTAATTCGTCCCAATTTTTTAATGAAGCTTTGTCATGATTATTTTTGTCTATTTGCATATCTTTCACCTTTTATTGTTTTTCTTTATCGCAGCTCTCTGATGGTTGTTGATATATATGCAACGGCCTTCGAGTAAGAACAATGGATGAAAATTAAGCATAAATTTCAGATTAGTTTTCAACATGTATTCTTTATTTCTCTCATTTCAGAGCCCGTCTTACCGTGTCAGCAGTTCAGGGTTTCAAAATCAGATGTTTTTTGCAATTTTTCGAAAGTAGAAATCATTTCCAAATAAGGAAAATTGGTGGCACAGAACTCCAAAATTCGAAAGAAAACATTGAAACATTGAAATTGGAAACTCTGAACGTACTAATTACGAAAACGAAAAAATAATCTGAATTGGCGAGTCTGAATTGAGCTTTGTTGGGGACCCTATTTTATCAACAAATACATATTGAGAGTATCCACGTATGTAGAATGCAAAATGTATGCACACGCATACGCACACACACACACGCATATATATAGATGGTTTTGAAAGGATCTGTACTTGCCCACCTACTCGTATTATCTACAGCTATTTCCATGATAACCTCTTTTGACCCCAGAATAAAAGAAAATAGAAAAGGAAAGGCTCAATTGATTTAAAAAAAAGGAGTGAAAAGAAACCTGACTCACAGATGAAATGGTACATTAAAGAGAGGCGGACAGAAAAACAGTTTAAATTGGATTTATTACCCCCGCCTCTGATAATAACCAAACGGTCAACACCGATTAGGAAAGATATATTACAGTCACTTCTATCAATGTGTTTTATATATATATATATATATATATATATATATATATATATATGAATATTCATTTTAAACAGGAGAGCAGTTGAATCACAATTTTTTAGCTGGTATATATATATATATATATATATATATATATATATATATATATATATATATATATATATATGTGTGTGTGAATATTCATTTTAAACAGGAGAGCAGTTGAATCACAATTTTTTAGCTGGTATATATATATATATATATATATATATATATATATATATATATATATATATATATATATATATGTGTGTGTGTGTGTGTGTGTGTGTCTGTGTGAGAGAGACAGTGGGTGTATATATATATACATTTATTTATCGACTTAATGGAAATTTCTTCTATATCAATGTTTAATCTATTTTGCGTCCAAATTATTTATGCACTATCGAGTTACATTTACTCTGATTAGAAACGTGACGTTTGGACTAAGCTGTAATTATCTACCTTGTGAATGATTATGAAGTCATATTACAACTAATTGTTTACACTTTTAACTGTTACTTGGGGTTGTTTTTTTACGCTGTTTGGTGTCTGCACAGTATATATATATATATATATATATGTATATATATATATATATACATATACATACATACATATATATATATATATATATATATACACACACACACACACACACACACACACATATATATATATATATATATATATATATATATATATATATATATGCAGAACACATATACACATACACACACATACACTTTTTTTCAAAATGGACATATTTGGCCTGACAGAATGAATGAATTACAAATTGCGTTTTATTTTATATAAAGTTATCTGAATTGCCTTCCTGTCTTTACATGGTTAATGTATCATTCAATTCAAACAACGTAAATAGAATAGACAATATTTATAAACTAATATATATATATATATATATATATATATATATATATATATATATATATATACACATATATATATATGTGTGTGTGTGTGTGTGTGTGTGTGTAATCAATTATCAATTGAGCTGACAGCTGTTTCGTTGTATTACAACTCTTCAGTGTGGCTACAGACTATCCATTATCCTATCCAGTACCATGAGGTAGGATCGAAACCTTCACTTAAGACCAAAAGGCTGGCATTTCAGTACATATGGTACAGATCAGGTTAGCAATATAGCATAATATAAAGCAATATCTGATATGTGATCGAATTATTCCATAGAGTGCTCGATACATTCAACTATATACTTCAAAAGTCAAGTTGTTTTAGAGTAGAGCTGGAAATATAATAGTTAGTGGATTCGCTACACAAACAAGATTATGTTTCTGCTCTCTCTGGGCCTCATCAGGCAAATAATTGCATTTGTTTTCAGAGTGTAGTCTGAGGAATTCGGTGAGTGTTTTGTGGGTGTCATTATGAGTTGGAGGAGTAATTCATTCATTTTTCATTATTTCATTATTATTTCAAGCGAAAATTTAAAAAAAGATATAAAAAATGAAAAAAATGAACTTCAAATTAGAAATCAGAGCCAACTTAAAAATTTTAAATTTCCCAGACATTACTTTTAATTTAACTAATAACCCTTATGAACAATATAGAAAAGAAAATTCGGTGATTAAGTACATCAATATCAGTTCTAACCATCCAAATATAATAATAAAAAGGTCCTTAAACCCATAGAAACTACAAACATACAACACTTCCAATGAAATAATATTCAATAAAGTTAAAATGACTACATTAAAGCCCTAAATAATAGTGTTTTCACCGAAATAAACCCCAATCACGATGAATTACGATAAAAAAAAAGATGAATCGAATAGCGAGAAACAGAGAAAAGAACTGTTATAGAAGAATCATCTGGTATACCCCCCCCCTTAACTTTCTTAGCTCACCCGCCCCCTTGACTTGTAACTTACAGACACCAAACAACTAAAACAATAATACAAAATGAATAACTCCTCCTACTGATAACACCCACAAGACTCTCAAAAATTCCCCAAACTAGATTCTAAAAACTCGAACAATCATTCAACTGATGAAGCCCAGAGAGGACAGAAACATAAACTTGCTCGTGTGGCAAATCACATCATATATATATACACACACACACACACACACACACACACACACATATATATATATATATATATATATATATATATATATATATATATATATATATATATATATATATATATATATATATATATATATATATTGCAGATTTCAACAAGTTTTACTTTTCAAAAAAGGTGGAAGCAACTCTTTTTTGAAAATATAAGGTGAGGCAACTTTTTTCTCTCAATTTACTGGCTGATTGGCAAAGTGGGTGCAACCCTTCATCCAAATTTTAACTTATACCATATTTTGAGATGTTCCAGCATTTACTCGTAAATTTTCGAAAAAAGAGGGATATTTATTTCTTCTACTAATTACAATGAATTGTCCGGGCTTTAAAGCTACAATTTAATTTTTCATAGAGGTTAATTGCTTTTGTCCAATTGACACATAAAGGCTCAGAATCCTAGCCTTGAAGCAGTGTATTGGAGGTATATAAAGAGTCAATGCTATCATGAACAGAATAAATAAATTTAGTCAAAGCCAGGCACTTCTGCTAGTGTACATATATACTGGAGGCTGTATTGCATTTGTCGAAATATCTCACAATGTCTTTTTTTTTTAGTTTCCTTACATTCTCTTACATTAAGACTTAATAGTTGACTATTTCAAAGTTGTTAATGGTGTAGATAAATGCTTACGTCTTACCGATTTCATCTTGGGATTCAATAAAAGGTAGACTGTTTGGAAAAAGAACAACCATTTGTTATTGAGTAAACATAAATTAGTGAATTCTTGATTTTCTTTAAAGATTTGTAAAGTTTTTTTCTAAAAAGTCTGATAACTCAAAGATTTTTTTTACTTATTAGAACTATGATATACATGCGCAACATTAACGAAAAATGCACTTTATTAGAATAAAGCATTCTTTATAATATTCGTCCCCCACAAAAAGATGACTATCATTTTTTGACTTGTACTTTTTGAAATCTATTCGTGTCGCTTGTTTACACCCACGTAGTAATATGTATCATAAACAGTCAATCGAATCTGCCAAAAGTCTTTAATGAAGCATTGTGATTACTAATAATTCTTGACTTGTATTTCTCTCAACTTATTTCCGTTTCTTATTTACGAATATTAATAGTATTAGACGTGATAGTCTAAAGTTATCTGATGAAGCGTTTCAAGAATTATCAATTTTAAGCTAGTTATTCTTCCGTCTTATTTCTGTGGCTTACTTACTCCAAGTAATAGTAATAGATGTAACAATCTAAAGTTGACCAAATTTCTCAGATCAAGGATGTCTAATGTTATCAATTTTAGATTTTCTGTTATTCTTTCTTCTTATTTCTGTCAAAAAGTTACCTTCTTGAAAATGTTTCATTAGGTTTGGGTGTGATGTTCTGGGTGCTTAGTTCTGTTTCATTATGATGGGTTGTGGCATTGTTTTTTCTTCGTCTATTGCATCTTTTCGTGATGATCCTTGCTGCGATGTTGTCTGCAACTGGCCGTTGTGATCGTTAGCTTTAATCATTTCGATACAATTTCATCTGTTGGGTTTTCCCTTCATCTTGGACCCCATATCTCTTGGTTTTGGCAACAGCAAGTTCGAATGACTGATTGCACGAGAACAATTTCTGGCTCACAGGCATCACAAAGTTCATGTAACCGATACAGACACAGGCACGTTGGGGGTGCAACAGGCCTGCAAATAAACTGAAGGATCAAACAGCATCGGTGGGTGTTGGTTCCAAAAAAACAAAAGTGTGTGTGTGTATGTGAGAGAGAGAGAGAGAGAGAGAGAGAGAGACAGAGAGAGAGAGAGAGAGAGAGAGAGAGAGAGAGAGAGAGAGATAGAGAGAGCAGATGGTGTGCTTAATGAAGATGACAGCTGATCCTCCGCCAAAGGAACAGTAGAACTCCATAGTTAGCTCGGCATCTTCCATGTTACCCCTCCCTTTTCTTCTTTCCCGAAAGCCTGGACTGTCATAACTTTATATCATAATAAATTGCCAGGCTTAGGTCTCTGAATTGGACTCAGATAAACTGAAATCAAAGGCAACAACAACATAATCATAATACAGTGGTAATAATGATAATGTAAATCATTTTATTTTATATATATATATATATATATATATATATATATATATATATATATATATATATATATATATATATATATATACACATAGATGTACACAAGAATATATCTTTAAGAAATGATGAAGTTATCTATTTATGTATCGGCCATATAGAGTCTGAAGATATCTTATTAAGTAATTCATTTTCGATAATTCAAGTATCCAAGTTTTTTTTTAAAGCTGCAACTCAACACAGGTTATTTTAGTGTGTGATCAAACATAAAGTCCTTAGAGTTTCTATGACGTAATCTTCATTGATGCGTCATAATAGTACGGTTAATTAAGCAATGACACGCGAAGAAATTGGCATATATCCTCATTATTTTGTTTAAATGATGCTTTAAACATGAATACAACGTTCCTTTTCTTCGCATCCTTTTTGAAAATTATCTATAGCGTTTCCGTTGCTCTTAGCAAGGTGATCTATAAAACAAAATAACACAGCATAAACGTTTTTTTTTTTCTCTTTCCAATGAAGAAGCTGTTCCCTGAAGACGGTATACGGCAAACCCCTATCGGAATAAAATGAAAAAATATTATACCCTAAGTCGCTGCTTCAGGTATTAATTTTTGTCCATATATATATATATATATATATATATATATATATATATATATATATATATATATATATATATATATAATACAAATCAATAATCCAATATATAATAATATAATGCTATATCCGATGTATGACGATACATTCAAAATTAAGCATTAAGTTGAGTTTGAGGAGAGTTTATAATGTGATGAAATAGAGATATATAAGTAAAATGAAAGGAAGGTTCACCGCCCTAGAAAAGAAGACCCCCACAAAAAACGTTCTAAAGGGGGATCTAAAATCATTCACCTGAAGAAGCTAAATCAGGACAGAAACATTACGAATTCTTTATTTCATCACACACCCACACACAATCATATATATATATATATATATATATATATATATATATATATATATATATATATATATATATATATGTGCGTGTGTGTGTGTGTGTGTGTGTATGTTCTTGTTCGTTAAATTCTTGTCAACGGCTTCGGAACCGATTTCTTACCCTAGCATTGAGTCTCTATCAACTGAAGAAACGTAGCTATCCAAGATGGTGAAGAGTTTTATTCTTACTCTGTGTGTGTGTGTGTGTGTGTGTTTATATGTCTGTGTGTTCTAAAACTCATAGCCAAACCATTTTCTCTACAGACTTCAAAATTGGCATCAGTACTCCATTAGATTTCCTCTAAAAATATATTTTTCGAATTTCATTTTTGTGAAAAAAGCTTGTTAGGCCGATTGGGGGGCCACATTCAGGCGGGTCTATAAATAACACCAAGATTCCTCTTGATATTAACACCTAGAAAATATGATACTTTATAGAGTTAAACAGGTGAGAAATTTTCGTTTCAGCCGTTTCTTTCGAATGGATCGACCGTTATATTCTACGGCCATCTTCAGGCGATAAATGTGTGGGGTTTTTTTCTCGTCAAGACGGTGGGAGCATCTCAGGAATCACCTAGAACTTGCTTATTCCATTGCCTTATTTTCATTGAGTTTAAGATTTTGTCCCAAACCCTGTTGTTAATCGTAACTGGAATTAAAAATCTGTAATTGACCGGGGGTATTTTTAAAGGCAAAAACATTTCGTTCGTAAGGACGACCATTTTGGTTTGAAAGAAGGGCAGCTAACTCGTCTCATTTTTATTAAGAAAATGTTAACAGAGGAGTTAACCTTGTTCGTTGAAGTCGTTGAATGTGCGCATATAATGCAATAGCTGAGAGGACTTAATCACGTTCCAGCGGTCGAAAAAACACCTATTCATCACCTGAGGACGGTCGTAGAGTACAACAGCCAAAAAACTGTGTCAAAAAAATGAACCATGAAGAGGACAACATAGAAAATCTACTCGATGGTAATCAGTCATTCTGAAAAGTTTCAACGAAAATCAGCCATCCTCGTCTGATTCTTTGTAAGATGTGGTGCTTTAATCATTGTACATGTTTTATTCGGACTACTTTCCCTTTTAATTTATTTTTCTCAATGTTCTTGCCGTGTGCCATCCGTCCTTCATCGGAGAACCCAGCCTTCAGAGTCCTTTGTTGGAGATAGACCTTCTCCAAATTCTATCAAATTTTCCCTCCTGAGCTGCATAGTACCAAATCATCACGCCATCTTTAATTTTGCCGGCCACAATTTAACGTATAATTTCGAGATATCCTGACGATGTCAGTTGACTGATATTTACATCATATAGCCTGCCTATTGACATTCAACTTTACCATTATTGAATTTAAGATGATTATCAAATACTACGACTTTCAAATGCTTAACATCGTTTTAAACGGTGAGGAGTGGCTGTATGAATGTTACCAAAGTTTGGACTAAAAGAAATCACGCACGATTCATCATTTAATTGTTGAAGATGGAAAAATTCTGAAGCGTTACTTTTGCTCATGATAAACAGGTATAGAGCCATTGATGAAGCTTTAACGGTGGTCTATCTGATAAAACCTTATCTGCTCTCATGTGATCGAGAACTCACTTAAGAGAGCTGGAGACTACCTCTCAACATGACGTCAATTGTGTAAAGACATATGCGCAATTACTTATCAAGAAGTCTTGAGTCTTTCAATAGTTTTGTCTCTTCGCTGCCGGCAAGCCGAGAGGAAATTCTTATAACCTGATTTAATAATAGCAGGTGAGATGGAAGCACCTGCCACACTTCAGGTTGAATCGAAGGAATCAATTGGAATTTTGCAGACATTCGGACTAGAAAGATCCTCAGGCGAATCTATTCAGTTAGTGAACTCAGGTCATTGCTCGTAACACGCGGACACAACTGATATAAGTAATTACTACATATGTATGTATATACATATATATATCTAAGACTGGAGAGGGTAAATCGACGAGAAACAAACCAATTGAAATCCTCGATTATTGTCCTGAAGTCAGGGTATTAAACTGAGTCAGAGAGTTTGAAAGAAAAGTCAACTAGCGAACGGGTTCCTGATGAGGTGTCTTACACAGAAACCAACCGATGCTTTTTCGTACAAACTTTTACTTGGGACATTTCTATCAACTTGCTGGACCCGTGGAAATTTGATACCCTTTTCAATACTGTTGCAAGATTTCATCTAAATGTTATACAAACATTGATTAGTTCCATATGCAAATATTTCCCTATCCCTTAAGTAAACTACCTAATCTCCTTTTTGTGACCTCTCTTGTTCTGCCATCTTATTAGATTATCTAATTTTCTCTCCTTCCCTGACTTTCAACGTCCTTTTTAAAATACCTAACTCACTTTCTCTTCCCTCTCTTTGTACTGTTTCAGTTACGTACCGAATTTGTTTTCTCCCCTTTTGTCTTGATTGAAAATTCCAAATCAGATAAGTGATATTTTGATAAATTCTTAGTGATAGCATAAATATCAATTCCTGTCTTCTTTCCGATCTAACTAACACCCCATAATGAATTGAGTAATTATGTTGATGAAATAATTACTTAATATTTTAATTCATGTAATTTTTAGTAATAACATGATATTTTCATTGATGTAAGTAATATCTTTTTGATTCAATTTATAGTGAGAAAATAGTAAATATATATTCATGAAAA
The DNA here is from genome assembly GCA_963457665.1 of Thysanoteuthis rhombus. Classification (NCBI taxonomy): domain Eukaryota; kingdom Metazoa; phylum Mollusca; class Cephalopoda; order Oegopsida; family Thysanoteuthidae; genus Thysanoteuthis; species Thysanoteuthis major. The sequence goes on from OY735203.1 coordinate 11,341,033, forward strand.
ATACTCTGGTTTGATAAACCAAATCCTAATTTAGCTGGTGATCCTGCTATATAAGAAAGAAAGAAAGTCTCTGTCGTCTGCCTTATTTAAATTCCTGCGTTCCGAAATTATTTCTGCTATGATCAATCAGTTTTTTACAAACTGACAAATCATAGCATAATGATTGTGTGTCCGAGAATTGAATTATAGATAACCTTTTTTTTTCTTTATATATATGTACATTCATTATTAAACAGAACTTATTTCAGAATCTCAAACATACTTTTTTAGGTCTTCAGAATATATTCAATATGTGTTGTAGAGAGTGGCCTTAAAATGATATCAACACCAAAAAAAAAAAGTTACAAAAGGTTAGAAAGAGAGGGAAGAAGAAGAAAGTGAAAAGAAAGTAAGTGGAAAGAAAGAAAAAGGGGAAAATTAAAATAGAAAAAAAGGTAAACTAGAACGAATAGAGAATTAAAGGGAAAAAGGGGAAAAACAAATAGGAAAAATAGCCTAAAGGAAAAAAAATAGAAGAAAAAAAAAGAAACGGAAAGAAATAAATGAAGAAGAAGAAAACAGTGAGAAACTAAAGGATAAAAAACGACAAAGAGAAGAAAAAGAAAAAGAGATAGCAAGAAGAAAGAATGTGAGGAGGAAAAAACACTAAGGAAGTAAGTAGGGAAAGAAAGACAAGCTTCTTTGCTTTATTGAAATCTAAAAGATGAACAAAACAGAATTCATTTCAACCAATATTTTTCCAAAAACTACGTATCCAATTTCGACTCTTTTCAGTTCCTATCAATATGATTTGGAAATTTCAGCAAAACAAGTCGACCTGAGTTGGGCTTTAGAAGTAGAAGTGAACTCGTCACCAATTTCTGCGTGCGTCACTATTTCACTGTTATTGATGTTTGACGTCACAAGATCTCAGTCTGGTCATTGTCATCTGTCATTGCTATTACCAATGAAAATAAAGTCAACACCCAACAATTCATCGTTCAAAGTATTCCTACAAAAATACTTGAATTGTGGTGAATAGATGTTTGAATTCCTACTTTGATTCCTGCCTAAATTCTTGCAAAAAATTGCTCCAAAGTCTCATTAGAATAGAAATCTGAAAACGCTGAGTCTATTACGTTGAGAAGATGCTATAAAATATCCATAGCTATAGAATCATGGCATTTTGTGAACAGTTTTACTCGACAATTCGTTTCCTATTGCGTCACTAATTTTCTCCTTTCCTTCCTTTCTTTTTCCTTTCTTCCTTCCTCCTTTCCTTTCTTCCTTCCTCCTTTCCTTTCTTCCTTCCTCCTTTCCTTTCTTCCTTCCTCCTTTCCTTTCTTCCTTCCTCCTTTTCTTTCTTCCTTCCTTTCACTCTTTCTACGTAAAGCCTTTTAATGTTTCTCACCTCTGTCTTCCTATCTGCTGCCTAATCTCGGATGAAAGATTACATATTCCACACGAACCTATCGCCGAAGGTTAACGTCTCAAATCAATTTTGCAATTAACTGGTTTTAAATCAACAGAAACCTATCAAATTCAGTGGACGTTTAAACTGATTGATCTATCACACTAGGATATCACCATGTCATCATTATCATCAATCGCGAGGGGAATGGAGCAGCTAGAGCACGAGTCCTATAGAGACATGCACTGCCAGAAAGCGTGTCACAAATACACCCCAAGTATAAATAGAATGACAAAAATATAAAAATATAAATAAAGATGTATATCACCTATCGACCCTAATAGATACGTAAGATTTGCCACATATTACAAAAGATTTAAAACAAAAAAACTTTGTCGTGAGTTGGAACATTCAGGTGTGCTCAAAAACATACTTAGATACGAATCGTCTGATCTCAGAAAAGGTGTAATTTTCAAGATGGCATGCAAGATGGCCGCTTGATCCTTATAATGTCCTCCATTCTTTCATTATTAATTCTAGACATGTTTTACCAACGATTATTGATGTATCCCTGATACTCTGTAGCATCAAATGTCTACCAACGTCTGAAATTCGAAAGGTGTCATTTTCAAGATTGCGTCCATGATGACTGCTATATACTTAAAAGGTCCATTACTTCTTCATTATTCATCCTAGATAAGTAACTTTGGTCCTTGATCCCATGTTTTGGGGATCTAGGCATCCGATTAGAATATTGAAATCATAGCTAAGTGATTACAAATCGCATGATATTCATTTCTCAAAAAATACATTTGATCTGCTCCTGATTTTATGGTAGCTATCACCATATTCTTTACACTGTAAAATATTGATAATGTGGACTGTCACAATTTCTCACTTGCCACGACCCAAAGGCAGGCGTGCACGGTCACCCGTATCATCTATAACTACACTGTAATGTTCAGCAGACAGTTGTGCAATTGCTGTGGACCATTCGCAGATTTCCTGGTGCAGTGGTTTCCTAGATAATAACTGGCATGCATTGATTCCTGTCGAATTTTCATCCTCTAATCCATCAGATCTATGTAACTCTCCTTCCAGTACACGTTATGATTTGGTAAAACACCGAGTTATCCAGTCGAAGATTCTGTTGGAGGGAGACGTTTTGAGGTGAAAAATGATTTTGTGGAATCGATTCGCTTGCTAGAAAAGTTGTAGTGCGATGAAGCATGTGAATTAATACTGGCGTCACCTAACTGCCATACCTTGCCCCCAAGATCTTCTATGGCATTGTTTGCTCAATGTAGGACCAGGGACACATTTGCAAAAGGCTGGATGGTCAGGTAACCATTTGCAAGTTTCTAGAGCGCTGACCTTTTTCAAAACTGTAAATGTTTTATCATACCTGGTAAAAGCGTGAATAAACAGCCACTGAGAATATTAATCACTACCCAAGACTTGTTCCATCTCAGCTTTGTCATACCCTTTAGGGACAGTTAATTTGTGTGAACGAAAATATTGGCCCCTGTTCTCCGTTTCACGAAAGTAGAGAAAGGAAAATAGTAAGTCTGTATCCTCCCCAATCAAGGTGGTGATGCCTTGATTGCAGCCTTGAGACTATATCCACGGTTGCATCCCCCGATGTATTGATAGCAGTACCGACCTTCTTCTGCAGTTATTCTGTCCAAAGATCGACGAGTCTTCGTTCTTAAAAAGGTCACAAAAGAAAACCATCTTTTCTTCATATGAACTCAGTTTTTGCATTGAAAATGACGATTAAGTGAATGATTTGCCTACGTTATTGTTGCACTGCGTCTTAGGAGGAAGAGCCTTCACTATAACCAATCAAAACTTCCGTCACCTTACTATAATGCTGTGTGGTGAAGTCGGGCTGTAACCGTGTAAAGGGGCCGTAACTCTCATCTCTTTTCCGTGCCAAGCGTTGAACCAACACGCCACCGTCAAAGAAAAGAATGTTCAGTTAGTGGAATAAACTATGACAGTTTCGTTGGTTTCCTTGCTCGAAATCTCAGCGGTAGTATGTACTAATTTTGGCTTGTCGGTTCAATGAAAGATTTCTTTGGCTTCAAACAGAGATACAGAAATGGTCCATAACGTCTTTCAGTTGATAAAATCATTGGATAAGCAAAGTAGCATCGAAGGTTCGATCTTGATGGTGGACTCGTCTGCAACAGTTTTAACCGAGACATTTTACGGGTTTGGCAGCCATTATAGGGACCATTGCACCTTTCCCGTGATTAGACTGTGATACACGTTTGATATGTTATTGGAAACACTTGATACTATCAAAAATGTTGGGAAAACTTTTATCAGGTGATTATTGAAAGATGCAAGATGCATTTTATGAATTACGCGGCCATATTGGGATCCATCTAGACAACAGCTGCTGTGGTCAAATTTTTAATATCTGATTGGTATGCAATTGGTAACATTTGATTCTACACCTCTGTTGGAAACAGTGTTACAGTTCTAGTATGCTACTTGGCACACTTGAAAACACAAGAAACTATTGAGGAACCTTTTGGCAGAATCTTTCGGAGTTAAGCGTTTTTTGTCATAATTACACTCGACTAAAACGCAAGGACTGACAACACATTTATTTTAGAAAATGATTGACGGTCGGAAGTGTTAGAAATGATACTCTTATGAAATTGTTTTTGGCTCACTCACCGACGGGAAAAATTAACTGGACAAATCATTGCAAAATTACTTTATTTCTACTGCTTCATTCCGATGAGCTTTTTCAATGAGTTATTCATCTTTTCGAAAGTTTGTTTTGAATTTAAGGGATGCTTCTTACATACATTTGTCATGCAACGCTTTTTGTATTATTGTTTCATTTTGTGACATTTATTGATGGTATCTATAATATACATATATATATATATATATATATATATATATATATATATATATATATATATATATATATATATATATATATTGTCACCCATGAATGGGTACATCCCTGCCACTTTTTATAGAGAGTTAATTTTCTTCTACTTCAAACATAGCAAGATTTTATTGCTAGAGGGACCTAACACAATAAAAACGGATATTATCATCATGATATGACAAAACACCACGGGATCAAAACCCATAAGTATTATTGGTAGGGAGGTTTTCATTTCTAGACGGCAACATATTCATATTTCGGGTGCAAAGCGAGTGAAAAAATATCTCAATGTGATACTGCTCGATATCTTAACAAGCGAAAACAATCGAAAAAATAATCTAATTTTGGTATTAATATTTTATTTTATTTTTGGGCTGCTTTCTGGAAAGAGTTTTCTGAAAAAAAAAGCAAACGTAATGTTGGTGGATTGAGGTACTTTTTAAAAACAATATATAGTCATCAAAATATCGAATTCTTTAAAAAATACTTCGAAGTATTCAGAAGTGTCTTTCAAAGACATTTCCCTACGTTTGTTTTATGAAAATTAGTAATGAATAATTCCGTCATTTTTGATAGCTACTATGCAAGAAAGTTGCAAATATGTTCAGATTCTCAATAGTAAGAGCAACGTTACGTTTAAACAGCTACAGAATCCGTCGAGATTCGATTCCTGTAGCAGCTCCATTTCCTTTAATTGTTTATTCTATTTACAGTATCTAGGCTAAATGATGCATTCACCGTGTAATAACAGGAAATCGTTCCAAATTGAGTTTCAATAAAATATAACACAATTTATAATTATTTCTGTCGGTTCACACATATATTTCCTAATGATATAATTGTTCGCATTGAAAGAAACAAATAGAACGGATATAGACACTGAATGAACAAAATGAGAATATGGGGTGAAAGAACTTGTTAAAGCCTATGCATTATTGACAGCAGTTTAACTAAACGGTAGAAATAACGCTACGTTGAAGTAGCTGCCCTATCAGTCGGAGGTTCAGTTCCTGTGGCAGCTCCATCGGACGGGATGTTATGATTGATTAGCTAATTTGTTTCTGAAAAATTAATGTCATGAATTTAGTCACCCTCTTTTATTGCTGGGAAAAGAAAGATTTCTTTCCACGAAGTCGGAAATTAGAAGAATGAAAAATACTAACAACGAGAGGAGAGAAACATTGTAAGACTTAATGGGACGTCGTGAAGACATGAACACTGTGGCTTGAATTCTATTTTCATTACAAAAATGATACCACCTTGATTTCTCAGTTATATTAATCCCCTTTGACTATTCAAGATATCAGCTTCACAGGAAAATAATTCAACCTCGTGATTCTAGTAACTAATTGCCTTCAGTGATAAGGAAAGAGATATGAGTGAACGTTTGCCGGGTTTTCTCCACCTTTCCAATGAGAAAATGATTGATCTTCATTTGATGGCTTGTTCTGGAATTTTCAAATGAACTTCCAGTGTAGAAAGAAGAGATTCGCTTTTGTTTCTTTTTACCTGGTATATCTAGAGGACAATCGTCTCAATTTCTTGTTTTATTTTTGTCATTATTTTTCACTTTCCTTTGATTCTACAATGAGAGAAGTAATGACAGTGAACAATATCAACCCCTCCGCTATATTGTATATTCGAAGACTACACTTGCAGTTCTAACCTTAAAAGGTGACATGTGTAAAATACGTATCAAATTTAGTCGTATCGAATCATTTAAAAGCAGGATATAAAACTTTCTCGCTTACACAATGAACGTAAACAAGAAAATTTTTCATTATTGCTCCATTGTTTGGCGAGAATGTGTTCATAAAATCTTAATCCCTTCCCTGAATGAGGTAATTGTTTATACGAATGTAAAGTATTGTTGTTTGCACGCTGCATTTAACATCCGTATAAGCAAAGAGAAGTCTATATGAATGTACAAAACGTTATTTTCCTGCCTGTTTGTATGTATCATCCTTCTTTTTTTCTGGCCACTGTCAAATTACAATATTTGCCCACTTACGTATTTTGGTGTTTGGAAAGTAATTACAAATTTCACTGCTATAACATTTTAGCCAACCAACAAAGGAAAGGCCAGGGTTTTATGGTACAAACGACACCTTCATTTAGTTAATCATTTTTTCTATCCAACAGTGTCGTTTATAGTTGATAGTAAAGTTTAACCCCATGAGGATTGAATAGTTACCTATTCACCATAGCTTACAGTATGAATTTCGAATTGGTAGTATTGCTATGCAGGTGTTGGAAAACATTCGTAAAGATGCCTTTGAAGACTCGTGAATGCCAGCAGTGATTTAAAAGGTTTAAAAACAGTGATTGTGATTTGAAAAAACGTAATCACTTTACAGACACCCTAATACATATATATATATGGAGAGAAGGGGGAAGTGATAGAAAGATGTAGAGAAACCGGATCCCTGGCTGCATTTCTCGAGATAATGAGTGAAAGATTGATAGACAAGAGAATGGTGACAGGGAAGGAATGCAGAATTAATTTATACTAAGATATGAGTTGTTTTTTTTCTTTTATCTTTACTTATCAGAAATAAACAAATTCCCACTTCGGGATCTCAGCAGAGCCAGAGAGGTCTTGACCCCGGCCGACCTTTCAAAAGGTTAGCGTGTGTTATCATCATTGAGGTCTTCTTATGAAAGTTTTTGTTCTGACAATTCCAAGGACCTAAACGGATGATGGATTCCCTTGCGTGAGAAAGTTGGATTATGGAATACGTGCCAGAAGAGTATATCACATGACCTCAGATAGCCATCAGAAGAGTAGTTATTTCTCTGCGTTATTTTTGAAATAACTTTAACGAGTCAGTTGTTTTTCGATTCTAACGGAGTAAAACATCAGATCACGGCTTCCCAATCTCACCACCACACTGCGGTTTGAGGCCCTGTCGAGAGGAAACGGGATTGCTCCGTCTGCCCGTAGAATCAAGTGGCCATCCCAAATCAAAGTAAATTCTCTGAAGATTGGAACTCTGCAATCATTATGCTGCAACAAGAAAAAGGAAACCCAGAAGAACTCAACAACTACAGATCAATAAATCTACTCAATTGCATCAACAAAACTTTTTACCAAAGTTATCACCAACCGGAACGTCAAATTGCAAGACGAAAACCAACCACGGATAGGAGCTAGCTTTAGAAGAAGCTACTCGACCGTTCTATATATCAACTAAAGGAGGAAGCGACAGAATGCAATTCACCACTTACAGTAGCATTTATAGAATCCAAAGAGGCCTTCGACTCAGTTGAAATCCCCAAGGCCATTGGTGCTATCACGTAACTAATCCTAGACGAGGAATAGAGAAACAAGGAAGTCGGCCTTCGCATGAACTTCAGCGAAAAAAAAGGTCATGTATATCAAATATGTCAGTAATAAACGCACAATGATCAGAGTCGAAAATGCAAAGCTGGAGAAAGAAGACCACTACATTTACCTATGAGAACGAATCTCAACATCACATTGAGAGATTAAAGTACTGCACAGAATCCAATACAAAACTCAAATTGCAGTGGGCTGGTAATGTTGCAAGAATGACAGACAACTGATGGGCATCATAACTCACAACATGGATCTCAAGAAATTAGAGTCTCAACCGAAGCCGGCAAAATCTTGAATAGAGGGACAAATTTGACAGGTTCAGAAAGTATTAGCTCCGCGATGCCCATAATAGAGGGGTCTGACGAATCTTGAGATGGTCTATGATCAACTTTACAAGATAAAAGAATGACAATGATGATAATGACGATAAATTCAACGGTCTTCTTTATGTGTTCCACCCGTCCAAATAATTTTTCAACTACTAATTCCTTTCTCTTTTTGCTTCCTCGGTGTTTCGGTCAATCCATTTCATGTCTTTCTTCGTGTGTACAATCCGCTCGGCAGATATCTTTTGTAATTTTGTCAAAAGATCATCAACTTTCCAAAGGGTTTTTGGACGATGGATCTAATGTTTCCTTATAGCCCTATTCATCATAGCGTCCAAGTCAACCTGTCCTACGTTTACCTTCAGGGGTACAATATACATGGCAGACCTCTTCCTTTATTTTCCGTTGTCTACATTGAGCAAAGTCGAAAAGTTATGACCCCAGACACTTACTAAAGTACGAGGATTAGTATAAAAAAACAAGCTTGAAAGCTCCACTCTTTCTTCTTCCCCATATTTCCTATATTGAAGATAATCACTGTATATATTGTATAAATAATAATTTTGTGAACGAGTGAGATTTGTTACTTTAGCCCAGTTGCTAAAAGAATCGCCAACAATCGATAGGTCGTGGTGTTTAATCACAACAAGGAAAAATTCATTCAATTTATATCTGTTTGGTTCAACATGATAGGAAAAAAGAGTGAACGAGTTTACTTCCCTAAATTAGGCGGGGTTGGTCCTTGTTGTTGCTTCACACAGGAATGTCAAGTCAAGATTATACTTGCTCATTTCTATTTCTGTTGTCTACGTCTCGTAATAATTCTTACCTGGACAATAGCTGTCATGGCATAAAATTGTTATCTATGTTTTCGAAGATACGATATCTGTTAAGGTAGGTAAGAGAGCCAACAGGGGTCAAGGACCACTTGACCCCTATTCCCTGGGATCTGGGACAGTAACCACAAAGATAGCACTTCCATACACGCATTTATTTTTTTCATTGAAGGTTTGTTTGTATCATGTAAATATTGTATATTGTATTAATATATGATGATATTATATGCAAAATATAGATAATGTAAATATTTCTATTTCCGAAGCTATATTTTTCAAATTCGAGTGACCTCTCATCCTTTATTCATGAACCGATTTTCATGAATTAAGCACCAGTTAGTAGGAAAATGTGTTGATAAAACACTCAGAAAGTCCTTTTTTTTAAATTTTCTCTCCCCAAAACTTTTTGCAGAGATTCCAAATTTTTGATATCGATTTCAGTTTTTCAACACAGTGAAAAAAAACTCTCTCTCGAAAGATAATCAACATATATGATTGTATAATAGATTTAAATTTTAAATTAAAATTAAATAGACCAAATTTAGCAATGATTGTTTTTTTAGTGATAACTATTATGGAAATTACAAATGTTTAGAACATGGGGATCTACTGGGTGTCAGTTGCTTCTTTTGGATTTATGGAAATTCATTTCTTCCTTTCTACATTTTCGTTGTCTTTGTTTTTTGTTGGCTAAATATTTTCAGCTTTACTTGTTCATTGGATTCTTTGCTTGACTTTTCTTCTGGAAATTTTACGTTGAATCCTTTTCTCCGGACTATTTTCATTTTAGATTTTCACATGATTTCCAAATGTCCATGGTAGACGAGTAGTATAGAATCTCTTGTATATCCCTATATTTATCAAGTCAGTTTTTAAAAGAATTCACATTTCTTGGACACACTATTTCATTACGTAGACCATTCCATACCTGCATTATGCGGACATTGCGACTATATTTTCATGTGTCCAAACCGGCTCTAATCTTATCTTACAAAATCGGTTTCTATATCTTTCGCTGGGATTTGTTTATTTCTTTCCTTCTTTCTTTCTTTCTTTCTTCATTTATTTTCCACTTTTCCTCTCTATCTTTATTTTCAACATATCTATTCCTTCCTTGCCCCTTTTTTTTCTTCCCCCATTGTTTCTTTGTTCTTTCTTCCTTTTTCTCTGTTCATTTGTTTTCTTTCTTTCTCTCTTTTTTAAAAGTCTTTTTTTACGGGCAAATCTTAAAATATTTTCCCTTTTTTCGTTCTTTTCCTCTTCTTTCTATCTTTATTTCACCTCTTTTTTCTTTTTCCTTCCAATCATTTATTTCTTTCGTTTCTTTTTTTTTTCGTGTCTTTCTTTCTTTCCTGGTCTGCTTATATTTTTTCTTTCGTTGTTGCTCGTTCATTATAAATTGATTTGTAGTTTTTGTTTATGCTACTTTCCCTTATTTCTTCCTGTCTTTTCTTTTTAAAACTTTCTTCCAATCTTTCTTCCTTCTTTTATTTCTTCGTTCTCTTTCCTCTTGAGAGTTTTCCTTTTCTTCATTCGTTTCTTCTTCTTTCCTTTCCGTTCCTTCTTTTTCCCTCTATTATCCTATCCTTTCTTTCTTTTCTTCTGTATCCAAATCTTTTCTGTTTCTCATTTCTTTCTCTCTTTTAAGTCTTCTTCAGATCCTCATTGTTTTCCTCGTCGGGAAACAACTTAGAATCATGCAGAGAATCATGGAAAGAGCAATGTTAGGGATAACTCTATGAGATGAAAGAATCAACATGGATCAAAGGGAGATTAGAGTGAGAGATATTATACAAATAACCAAGCAACAAAAGTGGAAATGGGCTTGACATTTAGAAAGAAGAAATGAAAATAGATGGAACTAAATACTATCTGATTGGTGTCCATGGGACTGTAAATGCAGTAGGGAGAGGCCAGACACATAATAGGAAGAAAAAAATAGAAAAAAAAAATCTCGGTAAGACATGACAGAGGTCAACGCAGTCGTGGTTGTCATGGAAAGAGAGGGGAAACGTTTTTGTCCACCAGTTAACATAATGGCTGATGATGATGAATTATGTATGTATTTTTATGTCAGTATGTATACACGTGTGAGCTATCCAAAAGGTATGCAACCATTTTGAATCTCGAGAACCGGTTTCATGGCTTTGATATAACTTGGCAACCATTCAAAGGGTACGTTACTAATCGAGCCAGTTTGGTTACCCAGTCGACAGTGTAACACCATTGGATGAACTGGCGTACTTCGTATTTTGCGTATTTTGTTCGTCTCAAATGATCGGAAACAGTCAATATATTGGGAGCAATGATATAATTGTGATCACGAAAAATTGATTATTATCGAATACCAGAAAAGACACAAATTTGATAAATCCACACTGCAATTTTTGAACGTGTATTGAACAGTTGATTACACCCAGACTCAAATATTTACAATTCATGTTTTCTTGAAATTAAAAGTTATAATCGAATCAGACGCTTCTTTTCAAAAAAATGGAGTAAGGAGCGAATGTTAGCAAGCCAACGAATCTGATTTGTTATATTCTTATCAGGCTACCGTCGTAGAAGTAGTCGTATGATTTGCAGGCAGTTCTAACAAACTTTTACTGTTGCGTCATGTGACCCTCACTTTTTCCAGACAAATTTAAACTTAGTGAATAGCTAATTCTTTGGTGAAATCCAGTAGAATGGAAGGATTTTTATTACAGGAAATTAATTAAGTCACCCTCTTAGTTTTTGTTCTCGATCAATCGAACGTGACATGAAGATATCTATTTATTCATTCAAGTCTCCTTTTTCCACCCGTGTTAACCTGAAAAGACATTTAGATATAATGATCTTGGTCATAAGGTTTTTTTATTACTTTTGACAGCTTTTGCAAAACCTGACATCGGAATGATTGGAAAATATCTCAACTCAAAACAATTGACTTTAGGTCTATTTTACTGCTTAGTCCAGCGTTGAAAACGCTACCTTTTACTTCGATAAGGCCTTGAAATTTGACCATGCATCTCCTTCGACCGAATCTGACAATGCTTAAAGATTACTACAAACTATAGAGAAAAACATTTGATACAACACAGTGAATGTTTATTAAGGAGAAACAGTCAGTAAGATTCTTCTAGAAATTAATAAAGTTAAGACTGCAATCGATATAAGTAGACTACCGAGTCTTTACAAATATTCCTCGGTTGAGAATTCCTGACTTTCTAAATGCTTTTATAGTCAAAAGTCCTGTTATTTATGTCAAAGTATCAAAAGAAAAATTAGAAAAGTGTAAAGCATTTTCTAAATTAGCCTTCAATTCAACTTCCATCTTGAATGGAGGGCTAACTGTTGAAGCGCATTATGAACAATTCAAATTTTTGTAAAGAAATTTGGAAAAGCATTAGAAAAAAAAAAATTCTCTCGAAGTACCATAAACAACTGTAACCCGTCTACTATTGTATGATCTGATTATACTAGTAAAGAAAACAGTAAACGATTTTGAGAATAAATACGACGAATAAACAGCATATAAAAACTTGTGAAGTAAATAACTTCAACGGAGACGAGATACAAGCACAAATATGTGCATCAATTTACATGCGTATTTTTCATATGGATATGCCATTTGAAATAGGTCAGGGGAAACGAAGTAAGCAAATATTTTATGGTCTGGGTCGTCTTTTTTTCGCCCTCAATAAAGTTTGTAAAGAAAGAAAGCAAACAAGAATGGGACGGCAAATAACTGTCAGCCAAATGTTTTTCAGTTGATAAATCATTCAAAATATATCCAGGTATCTTCTGCTTTTAAACCACATTTACGCTTTCACGAGTATGGCAATAAGTGAAAACAGTGTTCAGCACTTGTTTTGTAGCAAATCCTCATAGAGGAACCTCGCACCGAGATTCTCTCTCTCTACTAACCCCAAGTCTCTTGTATCGCACGACCGTTCCTCTGACGACGCGACCTAATATACCATCGTTGCTTTTTTGGTAAGTCTGAAAAAACTTAAAAACCTTCCCCGTGTAAAGTAATGGTAATTGCTCATTCATGTTACGCCCTTTCGACTCAAGAAAGTTTTGGGACTCTATTTTATATAGCATTTTTTGGTTATGGGAACGTTCAATGATGTCTTCAATATAAATTAATTGCTTTTCCGCTTTAGGCAATTCCGGCTAACGATATACCCTATCCAATAGACTCACTTGCCACTTGTCTGATCTAAGTTATCATCTTGTACATATTATTGAACATTGACTACTAAGCACTACTGATATATGTATACTATATCATGTTAGCTTCAAAAAGAGGTTTCAGATTCTTGAAGCCTTTATATTAATGTTGATAATGAAATTTAACCAACCTGTCTGTGCTTGGGTCAAACTTTCTTACTTCATTGAAATATAATTGACAAACCAAACGTAAAATTGATCTCCATACACTATCATTCCAAAACTACTTGTCTCATTTTAACTCCTTTATTAGTACTTACTATGAATGCAATCTGCAAACTTGAGCAAAGCAAATCGATCAGATTCAGAGCGAATTATTCATCAATTTGGTGTGGTCATTGTTATCCGTCACTGTTGTTGCATAGGAAAATAAAATCAAAACTAAATAGAACAACAAGCTAGATAAGAATCCCAGTGCGATGCTGAATGTATCGGACTAGTGATAGATACATTTAACTCAATGAAAAATTCTACTTCCATGACACCTCGTGTGTTATGTCAGCATGAGGCAGAAACGCAGCACTGCCCAATTTGACGAAAGATGGATAATTTTGAAACCATTTCGTAGCATACACACATACACATATATTGGGTAAATGATTTCACGGCTTCCTTCGTGAGTATTAACAATTGATAATGTTCTATAGATGCCCAGGAGGAGGTTTACTTGGAAAACGACGGTGGAAATTGAATGTCAGACAGAGTATTTATTTTCCTGTAGAATTCTACTAAGCAGCACCTCGTATTTAGATCATTTTGTCCCGAGGACTTTATAAAGGCAAAAAAAGAGAAAAATAAGATAAGACGGTGTAATATGTGCTGTCCTAAAAAGAAAAATGGAACCATGAAGTAGGGACATCTTCTAAATGTATAGCTGAGAGCGGTAGATGTAGAACATTGAGACAGTTATTACCAGCATTGAAGCCTGGTCTGCATTTTCCGGTAGGGAAACAGGAAAGTAACAATGTTTGAAAAATCTCTGTCTGCAAAGAGTAACAGAATATCATCGAGGGATTGCTGCCTAATCACATATATATCCTAACTTTACTGCAGCCATCTGTGAGCACCAACCATTGTGGTATTGTTGCATACATGCCCCAGGAGGACTACTTCCAAAGAGGGAGTGGAAATCGAGTATTAGGCTAAATTAATTCTTCCTGTCGAATTCTTTATCATGCAGTACCTCGCATACAAACCATTTTGCCTTAGGAACCGAAAAGATGATAATGAATAGCACAATATCCGCTCCCCTAAAAAAGAAGTATCAAACTATGAATTGGGAGCATTTATTGAAGACATAAAAATGTTCGAAATATTCAAGAGTTGAAGTGAAAGTGAAGTCACCATCTCAATGTGATGCTCTTTTAATTGGAGACATTTGAATTTGAGCAAAGTGAGACGACACTCATTGTAATATCAAATAAAGCATGTGTTGGTTGCCTCTGACATCTTGTGCGTCTCTATCCATCATTCGCAAAATAACGAGATACCACTCTAAATGAATTTAATAATTGAGGACAAAAAAGTCAACTGTAAGTTGATTTTCGTTATTGAATATTTAGATATTTGATACTCATTTAAAAATATGTGACCACTGCAAATTTTTTACTATCATCAAGCTTTAAAATTGAAAAAAAAAAACAAAACAAAACAGAACAAAAAAAAAACCTGGACAAACTATGACCTCTTAGATAGTTGGCATAACAGGATTTTTCCATTTCGACGAAAAAGTAAGTCTTTGGAATATTGGATGGGATAAAAGTAAGACACGTTTCTAATCATATGAATAATTGCAGAACTGTAGTGGTCGATCCAATCACTAGATATCAATTGCATTGTGTTGGAATTGATATCCGACACAAGGAACACATAGACACGGATTCTCTGTCCAATAAATGCTGAGAAAAGCTGCATCGGAAGCAGTAAAGAATTGCATTGATTGATCCAGTGTACATGTGTAACAATCACGTTGGAAATAAGAACACAAGATGTAAATCGAAGACGTAGAACTGCAGAAAATAGACCACAATATCTACCTGGGAGAACAAATCTCCTTGAAATCCTCAAAAGAAGAAACCAAGCAAAGAATCACTCTAGAATGGCAAGCCTTCGGCTGAGCAAGCTCAATTTTCAAAAACGAGAAGAATTCATTAGTCCTAAAAAAAAGAAAAAGAAAAGAAAAGAATACGATCAATGCTTCCCCCCTGATAGTCACCCATTGAACTGAATGGAACCTTATCAAGAGACTGGCCTGCAGACTGAGAACTATGCAACGTGCACATGCAAGAATCATGTTCAGCGTCATTTGGAGAGATCAAAAGACAGCACAGTATATGAAAAAGGAAGTAGGAGTTTGAGACATCATAGAAACTATTAGAAAACTGAATAGCAATGGGCTGGTCATGTTGCAAGAATGTCTGACCAGCGCTGGATATCACGACAAACAACATGGACCCCCTGAAATCAAATGAGTGACCGAGGACGGCAGAATACAAGACCGAGGGATGAACTGGACGAGTTCAGAAATTATTGACTCTGCGACGCCCATGTTGGAGAGGTTACAAGAATGCTAGGGAGGGTCTGTGTCCAACTACGGATGATAAGAGACCGATGATGATGATGATGATGATGATGATGATAATGATGATGATGATGATTTTTCATGAAAAAAAAAACATGACCGCCCTTATAATACTGAAGTCTACATTATCATATCCCTCCGTTTGTTTTAGCTAAATGAATAACGTTCTCTTTGTCGATTTAATTATTTCATTAGGCCATTAGGAGATAATCGATAATAATTAGTCGATAATAATCGACTTTATGTTAAATCATGCTGAATCCTGGTAATTCTAAAACACTTATTCAATTATTCTGCATTTTATATAAAACATACGCAAATAATCTATCTTAAGCCGTGCCGATTACGTATATTTAGCTTCATTATGCCAATTACAGCATCCATTAAATCGTAGTATTTATACTGAAATTGAATCAAAACAGAAATTATATTCTAAATGTATGATAATTAATAATAATCATAACATATGAATATATTACCAAAACTAAATGGAAGAAGATAGAGAAGCAAACAGAAAATAATCACTCTGTTCATCATATATACTAGCTTAACAACTCATCCGTAGGGTGGATATTCGTCTTAGTAATTAACGGTTACTTAATATGTGTCGTAAGGGTATATTTTACACCAATGAAAATAATCTAGGATTTCAAATGCTTTTTTTCAAGTCTGACTGGTTTTTCCCAACCTCGCGAGATTTCCGTAACACAATAACCTAAAACCCCAGCCATCCCATTTGGCAAAGTGAGCAATTAAATTAATCTGTAATATCAGTTGGTTTCAATCCTGAATTATTTAAGTGGAGATATTTGGAATGATAAACATTATTCTGTAATGAAGTAAAATTATCTCTCACCATGCAAAGTTATCAAGGTTTTAACCAAGAGAATAGTTTATTTTCCTCACAATAATCATTTTGATATTTGAGCTATGATGGTGTAGATGATATCTCATTTTCCATTTTCATCGTCTATTCCTATTACCACCATGGTGTGTTGCTTTGTAACGCTAAATAAGTCACGCTTAATTAATTTTCATATCCGAGTGTGTCTACCAGCTACAACTTTCATATTTTTCATACATACCATCAACATATGTCTGAATACAACGTTATATAAAAGCAGATTCGCACAGTTTTTAAAAATCTTTACACATGAAGTACTTGATCAATAAAGTAGGGGATCGGTTTTCTATTGTAAAGAAGTAATAAACTGATCCCTCCAAAAATAATCCATCTTGCTACATCTACAATATACGATATCCCTGGGCATAAAGCAGTGCATTTTTTTGTATTAAGTGACAAACCAACCCTATAATTAATTCAGCTATATTTATTGCCTTAAAGAAAAAGTCATTAGACCAGATACACATTCCATTTTTTTGTGTACAAAGCACCTAATTATGTCTGAATAAAATTGTGTGAAAGGAAGAAATAATTCTAAAATAAATCGCATCTAGTCTTCTTCAACCCGTTCTTATTCACAACGCAATGAATCATTTTAACCAAAACTCTTCGTTACATACCAACGCCTCTGTTCAACATAAAACGCTGGTGTCAAGTGATTTGCATAAATTTAGTTTTTAGCCCATGTAATAAATTTTGAAAGAAATACATCCCAAGACATAATACATTCAACTATTTTGGCCTACTTAAAGCATGTTCTAAACAGCTTTTAGTGTCTCTGTACAAGAAGTAAGTATCATTATGATGAAAAACTTAGGTTAAGGGTAACATTTCGCCTGCTTCAAGGGCTCAAAAGTGATGGAAGAAATTTCAATAGTCAATAGTAATTGTGTTCCCCAACGTTGAGGAGCATTTTTTTTAGGTAAGCAGTTTTCACTTTTAACGGGACAGAAATGGAAGACCCCCCCCCTCGAACACTTGAAAATGAAGTAAGATTCCACCCCCTTTGTAAAAGGGCAAGAGGTGAAGGTAAACTATTTTTTTCATTTTCATGGGATCAGAGTGAAGGGGGATATTTCCCAGATAAGGGTTCAAAAGCAAGTGGACATTCTTTTTTTTGAACTCGTTTTTTGCTCCTGAAATACTATACTGTATACTTCTGCTATGTAAACATTTCAAGTGTTTTAGATGTGGGTTGTATTTACAATGTAACTATTATGCTGATACGGGACCTTAACTTCCGTCGAATATACATCTTCTTTTTCATGTGTATGTATAATCCTCTGGGAGGTCTTAATTTAAAGGAACTCCTCCTCTTTTGGGGTCATAAGTGGGGGACCTTTCCTTCCATGTAAAGGATAAAAAATCAAGGAGACTATTCCTCTTTAAAAAGGTACATATAATGCCAACCCCTTCGGGAGTCAGGAGTGAAGCAAAAAATTTTCCCCTCCTTTGAAGGGTTAAAAGAGAACAGGGACTTCTTTCCTTTCATCGAGTAGTCAAAAGTGAAGGGAGATTTTTCTCCAGTTTTATACGGTCAGAAGTGCAGTGAAACTCTCTCCCTGTTTAACGAGTCAAAAATATAGGAAAACTTACCCACTTGGCTGACCCAAAGGTCAACGGGGGCAATTTTTCTCACTTACAATGTCTTCTTTACCTCTGAAGATCATAAGAAGAGGCTTCCTTTTTTTTCAGCTTTAACGGATCATAAGGTTAAGGAACTTAGTATTCAGAGACATTAAAATCTTTAGTCCTTTTTTTTTTTTTTTTTTACTGTAGAAGATTTTTTCTTATGTAGAATACCTTTTCTACATTTTAAAGGGCCAGGAGTGTAGAGAAATTCCCCTTCAAGGAGCCAAAATTGAATGTAGACTTTTCTTATTCTTTTAAGGGTCAACTTCTACTTCTCTTTTAAGAGGTTGAGTGTGAAGGGTGGCTTTTCCCTTCTTTAAGTGGTCAAAGGTGAAAGTCAAAAGATTTTTTACCTTTAAAATGTCAGAAGTTAACATGAACTATTTTCCACCTTCAACAAGGAATGAAGAGAAATCTTTTTAAACTCATGAAAGCTTTCATTTTCTTTCAGATTGGTACTTCAGCTAATTGTATATAAAGTTTTAAACAGGGTATTTCTGTTTACAATGTTGCTATAATGCCAAAGTGAATTTTTTTGCCGTCAAATATAATTTCGAAGTCCCCAAAATCATGCATTGTGGTCAGTTTTATAAGATAAAGGTATGCCTGAGCAAACAGTTTTGATCTATTATTAATTCCAAGGGCCCCATTTTGGCATGAACAAGCTGGAAATCTTGTCCATATATATATATATATATATATATATGTGTGTGTGTGTGTGTGTGTGTGTGTGTGTGAAAGTATCGAAAAAGAGAAAAAAAAACAAAACCTAGGGTTAAAGATGAACAAAAAAAGATAAAACAAAGTCATGTTCAATGACGAGGTCCCGAAAGAAATCATAAGAATAGACGGCAAAGCATTAGAGGAAGTCAGGGAATACATTTTCTAAAGTCAGGCGATAAAGATATAGAGAGACCATGGGAATGAAATAAGATAGTGCATAACAATTATCTGTAAAGCATTTGGTATAAATATAGACATACCAAAGTGCAAAACGCCATCTTGCGTTAAAACGTAAATTACACAATCAATGCAAAACCAGTCGAAAACAAACTCAGGATAGTAGAGAAAGAAATCGAAAAGGTCATTATGGGAAACATTTCTAAGCGAAAAAAGGAAATCAACATTGATCTGGGATAGGACCAGAGTGAAGAATATCGTACAAGTAATCAGGCAAAACAAATGAAAACGGGCAGGACATATAACAAGAAGAAAAGACAGCAGATGGAGCAAATGGGTGGAATGATTAGTGCCATTAGGACATCAAGCACAGTATGGAAATACCACAAAAGAATGGAAAGACACAATAAAAAAGATTAACGCAATCATGCTCGTCATGGAAGAAGACCAATCAATAGAGACTCTTATAGCGAGACGAAGACTCCTCTAAAATGTTTTCTTGACTCCAGCTTTTTTCAAATGTGATTGATGTATTAACGTATTTCCTACGGTTGCCACCGATCAGAGTTCGAGCCCAAGTAATGGTCAATTTTTTTTTTTTTAATGCAAAACAATTTTGTTCATCAGTTTCCCTGTACCAGATTGAGCTGAACAGATCATATACTCATTAATTTTGGGATTTAATGCATTGATAAGAATATCAAAATGACCAGTAAAATGTTGTAATTGCAAGTAACAAGTGGTGAGTAATACCAAGATACATACAACCATGTTTAAAGTAGTCTTTTTGATAGCTTGCAGAAATAACAAACCGAAAAATTGTTCACCGTCTCGATTTTCGAAGACAAATATATAGATCAGGAAGTGGTGTAACAGCCAAACAGCAACGCACAAATAGATCCACCTACAAAGTCTACTCAGAGAGGTATAAGCTCATACATGCAAGTACAAACATGAATAAGTTAGAAGCACTTGTAAAACAAGATATATTTTCCCGTCATTCATTATTATGTACGCTATCAAACACGAAAACAAAACTGTTTGCTTTGCCGAGTCCACAGTATTTTTAGAGATTGTTTCGCACACACATACACGCACACACACACGAACAAACATTAGGAGGCATAAAAACCACGGATTTTGAAATAGAGCGATGCGTATAGTGCGTTTACTTCAAAGATGTAAGGCTGTCTCTTTGATGTCCGAGAGTTGGGATATTCATGAAAAAGGTTGACGTCCTCCTCCGTAGCTGCTCACGAAAGATCTGTTATATTTTCAGGCCTAATAAGATCTCTAATTAGGAACTGCATATGAGGTCGCACAAGTATGTCCTATGAGATTAAGAAACATAGTTTACAGTGTACCGGTCACGTCTTGTAAGAATAACTAAAGTTGCCTCAAGATGAACTCCAATTAGGAAGAGAACGAGTCAGGTCAGACGACCTGACGGAAGAAAGTGATGGCAAAAGTGGGAAAGTTTGATCTCTCATGGGGTGAACCACAAGCTGAAGTGCAAGACAGGGTTCAATCAGATGGTACGATTGTTGTCTTATGTCCGAGCTATGTCTAACAAATGATGAAACATTATTGGTGACTGAATAGGTTGCTTATATAACCTTTGGGCGGTATTCTATATTAGGTGAAAAGACGAACCTCTAAACACAATTGGTAAGTCCTTACATTTAGAAGATTGGTAAAATAGGACATTTCTACTTTCTTTTTCCTTCATTTGAAATTGTGCTCAACTAAGCGCAGTAAATATCTTTCAAAACAAAAACTTCTTCTCTTGAAAGGGTGACATACCATAATCTTCTTGCCCCTTTGTATTCTCTCGTTTAATATTATTTGGGTTAATATTATTTGGGCATTTTTTCTCCATTTCTAAATATCTACTAATCTGGCTAACAAACACTAAAAATATGGCGATTTTATTTGCTTTGCAGTTTCTTAAAAAAAAAATTGGAAAACACTGATTTTTAAAACAGAATTGTTACTTCCCATTTGCTTTTCTCAATCAGTTCACATTTTCCCCGTCATTTCATTGAAATTTAGTTGCTTTTCAGGGAAAAATGAAAGCGAAATACACATGAACGAAAATACAACAATCATTGTGATAGACAAATTGTTAAACACTACGTTTGTACTTTGAACTTAGAGAAGAAAATGACTCGTTTTTGTAACCCCACATACTATATTTTTGTCTGTATCTTTCTTAAATATGGAAAAAATATGCCAGGTAGTGGCTACACCAGCCGATGATGTCGACGTGAGGAGAGGATTGATACTATTGTAGATTTTTCACTGTTTCAAATGAACAACAAAGCAATTCTTGCCTTCAGATAATGGATTTCAGGAAGACCTTCTCTCAAAATTGTGTAAGGTTGTTCCTGTTGAAATGGTTGTACATGATTATGAAAACAAAACCAAAAGTATTAAAGATGATATAATATTCATATTTAAGATTCTCCTATATTGATTCGAAAAACCTTTACCCAAAAGTTCACCATGAACACATCACATCTTCAAAAGGTTCGTTTCTTTGAGAGGCGAGAAAATTGATACATTGGTAGACATGAATAAAGAAGACAAAATTTTCCTTTTTTGCGGAGAACCTCTAGAACCTTCGACTAATTCTAGACTGAATGAAGAAAGCAACAAACCTCAGCAAAACAAAGATTGTGTCGGAAATCAACACACAGCAATCAAAATCAAAAATGCAAAACTGAAGAGTGTAAACCTTTACATTCACCTAAAATCTCCATGTAATTCTCAAAAGAAGAAAAATCAAGCGAAGAATCACTCTAGGATAGCAAGGTTTGGTAGGGCAAGTTCAACTTTGAAGAATAAGACAATTCCCTCTGTCCTAAAAAAATAGTGTACAACCAATGCATCCTCTAGATAGTCATCTATGGAGCTGGAATATGGAACCTAACTGAGAAACTGACCCGCAGACTGAGAATCATGCTCAGCATCACATGGAGAGATCACAATACAGCAAAGTATATCAAGGAGGAACAGGAGTTTG
Source organism: Thysanoteuthis rhombus (assembly GCA_963457665.1). Lineage (NCBI taxonomy): Eukaryota > Metazoa > Mollusca > Cephalopoda > Oegopsida > Thysanoteuthidae > Thysanoteuthis > Thysanoteuthis major. The sequence goes on from OY735203.1 coordinate 11,363,102, forward strand.
AAACATCATAGAAACTGTTAGGAAACTCAAATGGCAATGAGCTGGTCATAGTGCAAGAGTAAAAGCTCTGTGACGCCCATAATAGAGAAGTCTGGCAAATGCTAGGGAAAGTTTGTCCAACGACGGACGATAAAAGACTGATGATGAAGATGATGATAATAAAAGATATCAATGTTCATTACTCCACCTGTTCAGGGTCACACATCGTAAGAATAGTGCAACACGTAACAAAATCCGAAAAATTTAGGCCAATGAAGCATGATATTTTGAGATCAGTATAAGATAATGAGACATCTGACCCGATGCATGTTTCCTCATTTGAGCAATGTTTTTAATTCTCTATAAACATGCATGAAACACGCACCAGAATGTATTAAATATTCTGAAATATAAAGGATCATAATTTAAAATACAAAATATCTCATTATTTTTACAATTGTATTAATTTATTTATTTCGAATGTAAATTATTGAAAATGTTGCTTCAAAAAAAGTTTACAGGAGTTATCACTTTTTGATTGGTTTTGGTTTGAAAAGAAAAACAAGTTGAAAAATATATATTTCATCCTAAACTGTATGAATGTGAGTCCAAGAAACATGGCTTGAAACAAAATAATGGTTGACAATGGTCAGAAGAGGATTGTGCCTTGACCACAATTCTATTCACAAATCCTGTTTCAACTGTATTAAAACCAAATGTACATCCGTTTTCGTTCACTGTCAGCATATGAGATGGTATCTTGACTAATCCAAGGGCCAGGAGATTGGATCAGTTTGTTACGTCAGATCGTCGTTTGAAACGGGATGCCCATTAAAAATCTAAATCAAGACATTGTATTCTGTGATCAGCCACTGTGTGCCAAATCAGAATTTCTCTAATGGAAGCACAAAGAAACTCATGACGAAGAGAAGATGTAGGTTATGAGGAGTGGCCTCTGCATTGAAATGAATTTTGTAAAGCTTTTTTGAGACCCATTTACTAGTTGAGCGTGGGAAACTGTCTTTGTTGATCTTCTCCGTCAGAACTGGTGACTTTGAGCTGTACGTTCAGGTTCTCCAGCAAATGCATGTCCGGTTCTTTGCTCTGGATTATACCGACTATGCAAGGTATTATGCATATACAAAACATATTGGTTGGACTAAAACTACATCACCCATTGCATTACAAGGAATTCACTGATGTTCATTTCGTTGTTCCTAAAATCATCGAATATGTCCAGTTCAGTTGCCACAGATCAGGCAGAGGGGTAGATGAATTGAACTGAACGTAAGCGGACGACCAGCAGACAGATCTCTTTTGCAGTCCACAAGCACTTCAGTCGTGGCTGGTTCAGAATGAGCGAGAATGCTGGAAATGTATGAGACTTTGTTCAGTATATTTAATGGGTGTGATTTGATGCCATCGCTCACTGGAAAAGGAAAAGAATCAGCATATTAAACTTGCCTCCTATGCTCCAGTGACAGATTGATTCATAGCACTCCCTTGGATGCAAAATGATATAAGTGAAGCAATACTGTATGAATGTATCTTTGTCATGAACAGTAAAACATGCTCCTTACTGGGGGAACCAGAAAAAGGCTACTTGGCCATGGATCGCGTATCTTTGAAAACATTCCACCATCATCTGCAACATTTATACGACACATCAAACGCGTTGTATATCAGGCTTTATATGAATCGTGCCCGAGGAAAATTACCCGCCAGTCCTACTTGACCCATCCATTTCAGGCCGGCTGTACAATCTCAAAATGGCGACCAAACTGGGTCAACTAACCTGAAGCATCAAATTGCTATTACGAAATAATCCGATGAGTCTGCAACGTCACATGGAAAGAGCCCTGTTACAGTTCACTGAGCTTTATCTCTACCAAAGAGCTTGCCGATATGCGAGGGAATGGATCATATACTTAAAGATGCCATGATGAAAATGTTTAGTTATGATAAAGCAAAATGATATTTTGAACCAATGATTTGACAAAGAATCATTTGTCTTCTTCTCTTATATGATGCTATAGTTACAACTTTACTCTTGACTGCTAGACAGTATAGGATTGTGTGCATATGTGGTTCCACTTCGAAGAAAGTAAAATGATAGAAAATGAGATTTTCTGGTCGAGAAGTTAGAAGCTTGGAAACAGGAGAGCAGGTAGGGCAATCCGTCGTATCTTTTGTATTATATATATATATATATATATATATATATATATATATATATATATATATATATATATATATATATATATATATATATATATCACCTGTCATATACATTCATGTTATCATTTACTACACAAATCTACAATCATACCCACCAAAACAATTCAACCATACCGTGAACACACACGTTCACACACATGACACTTCACGCCCTTTAATTCTCTACTTAAACGGTATTCCAGCATCAATCCCTCCCTCCTCAAGAAAAAAACTCACCAAGAACTTGAATTTTATGACACTTATGGAATTTGAATCCAAATCAAGATTAATGTACGACTGGCCTGAATTTAATCTCTTGTACTGGCCTGTGGGAAGTAATGTCCAGAAACAAAATCATATCGGCCTTCCGAGGGTATGTATTGAACAGGTTGAAGATAATTGAAAATTATCATACCCCAAAACCATGACTAAAAAGTTGGGCTTTCCTCTTTTTACGAATATATTCAAACCCCATTGCAGAATATATCTACCAATTTTCATATATCTATATATCTATATATCTATCTATCTATCTATATATATATATATATATATATATATATATATATATATATACATATATATATATATATATATATATATATCCCTTATTCAGGGTTGAGCACTATTTAAGAGAGGTAACTCGTCCATTGTAAGTTTATGCAATGCTCTTCCAACATGGTTTTGGGTACTTTGGTGGATGAGGAATATATACGATAAATAAATCACTTAAATTCAACCTCACTGACCGCCCAGTTCCGTGGAGTAGAGGAAAGATACCAGCCTTTGGGTCTGAAGCTAAGGTTTAGATCCTGCCTCGTGTTGCTGGATGGAAGAATGGATTGTCTATAGCCACACTGAAGAGTTGTAATACAACGAAACAGCTGTCCGTGGATGACACAATAATATATAGATATATTTATGTGAATGATTATAAATTGCATTATATTGTATAGAAACTCTTTTTTGAAATCATTTCTCGTCATTACACGGTTAATGTATCCATTTCCCCAGACAAGATGAATAGAATAAACATAATAAATTGAATCAACCCACGACCGAGCTAAACAGCCGACGCTAATGCAAGAGCAAACATAACTGTTTTCACTCTAAATTCTCATCTCGATTATTCTCGGTCTATATCTGCTCTATTTGCTCCTCAAACAAGATCCCTGCTGCAGCCACATTTTTCTTTAATTGTTCATCCTGTCTAAATTGTCTAGGCCAAGTGATACATTAATCGTGTAACGACGGGAGATCATTTCAAATAAGTTTCTTGTATAATGTAACGCAATTTATAATCATTTTGTCGGATCATATATCCATTTCTCAATACATAGCTGTCGCTTTGGTTAATTTCCACAATTGAAGGCCTCTTTAAAGTCAACAAATACTAGAGCAAGTGACACTCTGTATTCTGCTGTTTTCTCTTTTAGTTGGTGAACTGAATGGAAATGGCCGATGATCAAGAAGCTTTTTCTGAAGCCAGCTTTGTTTCATCGTGCAAGCAAATGGAATGGACGTAAATTAGTTCTACAAAACATAAAAAAAAGTACAAAATACTCTGGAAAATCTTCTAGGATAGGGGATCCAGACTGACTACTCTTTCATACTCAATATCTGTGTATCCGTAACAAACAAAATAAACATGCTAGATTGGAGACATTACTGTATAAGTGGATTATAGAATGAAGAAGAAAGAAACCGGGGAAATGTACTGGGAACATACCTGGAAACTCAAGATATGTAAAACGTGAATGGTAAGGTATTACCCATAATAATTTCCATCTTTTAAAACCATTCCCAAAATACCAGAATTGAGATGAGATGAACTAGATACTTCAAATCAATCTGGACTATTCAGTGCAATAAGCTTACGTCTTTAAGAGTTCTGCGAGATGTGCATCAGATTTTAGAATACATTTTTCCTTCTCGAATCTTGAGATGACATTCTTTAATTATATGTTATTCTGATTATGAAAAAAACCCATCTTAGCATCACCAAATTGAAAAGTAGATCTTCTTTTATTTTGTAATATTTATGACTAAGTACATACACTTTGTTTGAGCTAACTTCATTTGAGGCATCTTCATTTTCCACTCAACATTCAGATATTTATGTATGCACTGAAGTACGATAGAAAAGTTCATATTTTCAAATATTTGTAAAAGAATTCTTCTTTAGAAAAAGCATTGTTGTTATGTAATATTTGAATAAATAGTGTCGCTTCCATTTGAATTGTACACTCAGTTTTCAATTATTGGATATGATGAAATGTTCTCGCAGTATTTTTGTTATATCTTTTCTGTCAAGACTCTGCCTTTGAATATTATTTCGTGTGCAGAATCTCTTTATTTTGATGACTAACAAGAATTTCACTGAGAGCGTCGATGCGTGAATTGTAATCAACATTGGATATTGGTCGGCCATGGCATCTCTACGACAAAAAAGAAAATCCGTACTCAATGGCGTCGCCTTGACGAACAGCTCACAGAAAATGCAACAAATAGAAATCAGAGGAAAAAATCTTAGATTTGTTCGTTTTTTTTTTCTTGTTCGGGTGATATTCACAGCTAAACAAGCTGAAAATGATTAAGGAAATAGAAAAATAGACTGTCTGCAGCAGGGCCAGACTCCACTGCTACTATGATAATTGAAACCTTTGTTTTACAAGACATATATTTCTATATTACAATATATATATATATATATATATATATATATATATATATATATATATATGTGTGTGTGTGTGTGTGTGTGTGTGTGTGTGTGTGTGTGTGTAAGTGTGTGTGTGTGTGTGTGTCTATGATGGCGTATAAGAAATGAAAGTGTGTAAGAATGTGAATTTATTCAGTAAACATCTACTTGATTTATTACGATAAAGTACTCTTGGGGATATGACCCCGGCAACTAGAGAGAGACGCACGTTTATTGGATAAACGCAAAATCAAACGAGAGAGAGAGAGAGAGAGAGAGAGAGAGAGAGAGAGACAGACAGACAGACAGACAGACAGACAGACAGACTGACAGACAGAGACAGAGACAGAGGGGGGGGTAAAGTGAGATTTAGATGATAACTTGCTGCGCAAAACAAACTCTCAATACTCTTCATGCTTTCCACCTTTATCATAAAGATGGAGAGGCCTGAAGTATACTTTCGGAAAGATTCAAACGGAAAGAAGCATAATTTGGAAAAGTTGAATATATGCGTACGGCAAACACTTTGTTTTATTTTTGATTTTCGTCTCCTTTGCAAAAATTGAAAAAAACAAAAAAACGTGAAGGATAGTTTTGAGAAGTTGCATATATAACGACTCACTGCTCAATACAAACTCTTTATGCTTTTTTCACCATCTGCTTTTTCAATGAAATGATAAAACGTGTAAAAGTTTCATATGGAAAGTTGCATATATAACGACTTGCTGTGCAAATCCAAATCTTAATCTTATTTTTGCTTTTTGCCTTTTCTTTTAAATGAAGAGAAGTATAGTTATTAGAAATATACTTATTAAATGTTGCACATTTAACGACCTGCTGCGTAAAACAAACTCTAAATGTTATTTTTACATCCAGCGTTTCCCTTAATATTAAGAGAAGCGTGAAGCATAAATTTGAAACGTTACATATAAAACGACTCGCTGCGTAAAACAAACTTTTAATGCTAGTTGTACTTTTTGCCCTTTTCGTAGAAATAAAAATGGGCAAGGAGTATACGTTTGAAAAGTAGTATATATAACGACCTACTGCTCGAAACAAGCTCTTAATGCTTTTTTTTTTACTTTATGTCTTTTTCGTAAAAATGAAAAGAAGCGAGAATTAACCATTGTAACTTTTCATATATAACAACTAGCTTGGCTAAACATGCTTCTGATACTTTTTTAGCTTTTTGCCTGTACTGTAAATATAGAAAAAGGAGAGAATGATAACTTTGAAAAAATCCATATACAACGACTTGCTACACAATACAAACCCTTCATGTGATTTTTACATTTTTAAGTATTTTCGTTAAAATGAAAAAAAGCCATGAAAAATGCTCTTCAAAAGTTTCATATATTGCAACTCGCTGAGCAAAACAAACTCTTGATGCTATGTTAAGATCCCACGTTTTTCGTAGAAAGAAAAAGGAGCGTTAAAAGTACTTTGCAAAAAGTTGCAGCACATAGCAAACCCACAATTCTAATTTTACATTTTACCATTTTCATAAAAATGAATGGGTATGAAGAATATATCTGAAAAGTTTCCTACATAGTGAATAGCAGCTAAAAACAAATTCTTTTTGCTTTTTTTTACATTTTGCCTATCCTGTGATATGAAAAGAGGCGTGGAACATAAATCTGAATAGTTGCATTTATAATGAGTTGCTGTGCAAAATAAACTCCCAATGCCAGTTCTACTTCTCGATTTTTGTTAAAATTAAAAGAGACGTAAAGTATACTTTTGAAAAACTTGCATATATAACGACTCATTGCGTAAAACAGACTCTCAATGTTATTTTTTGCTTTTTGACTTTTCATAAAAAATGAAAAGACCCGTGAAAGATACTTTTGAAGAGGTTGCATATATAACGGCTGGCTTCGCAAAACAAACTCTTGATATTGCTTTTTGCCTTTTTCGTAAAGATTAAGAGCCGTGAAAAATACTTTTGAAAAGTTACATATATAACGATTCACTGCACCAAATAAACACTTGATTTTTTCTTGCTTTTTGCATTTTGTTTTTTTCTTAAAATTGAAAACAGACGTGAATCAAACATTTGAAAAGTTGCATATATAACGACTGGCTTCGTGAAACAAACTCTTGATATTACTTTTGTGTTTTGCCTTTTCGTGAAGATTAAAAGAGTCGTGAAAGATACTTTTGAAAACTTATATATATCACGACTCGCTGCGCAAAACAAACTCTTAATACTATATTTACTTCTGTTTTTTTTTGTAAAAATGAAAAAGTAGTGTGAAAGATACTTTTGAAAAGTTGCATACATAACGATTTGTAGCGGAAAAAAAACTCTTGATATAACCCCGTCTTTTTTTTCCAAGAATGAAGAGCGGTGTGAAAGATACTCTTGAAAAGTGCAGGGTACGGCAGTTCGTATCTGTTACAATACTGAAAGAAATTTGAGTTGACCGGAATATAAACTACACTGAGATATTTATGGTCATTCAGCACAAAGGCCCCTGGGTAAAAATGGCGCAAGTAAAAGTGAGTGACACCAATTTGGGTATTTTCCACATCCTAGTTCAATTTATATATCGCCAAAGGGCCTAGTGAACAGTTATGTGATATGTAGAACTCAAAGAAGGAGAAATGATGCCGTAGGCAACGTAAGGACAATACTGAATGCAATACATACTGTCCTAAACTTGATATTATACTAGAAACATTTCTCACTCATTTTGCATCATACAAAAGGATCTTCACGATTTTCATCTGAGGAGCAGTTCGAATTTTGCGTTGACTGTCGGCCATAGATCTGTCATTGCTTTTTTTGTTTTTATTTACGCCTCGATATGCTGCGACTACGAGACTTTCCTTGTTCTGGACTCCGTATTGGTTTTCCAAATTATCGTTCCGAAATTGGATCTTCTGGATTTTTCTGGTGCAAGCTCGTTCTCTTTTTTACATATCTGAGCCTTTCTTCTCCTGTACATTTCTGGAAGCATCTCAACTTCGCTTTTGTTGCAGACATGAAATATATATATATATATATATATATATATATATATATATATATATATATATATATATATATGTGTGTGTGTGTGTGTGTGTGTGTGTATGTATGTGTGCGTGTAAAGAATCCAAAAAAATTAATTATATTCTATTGTTAGAAGGGTCTATTTTTCTAGTTGGTAGGATCTCCCTTTTAGTTAATGAGTATACATCGTTTTGTTCTGGTCATTGCTCGCCATATTTTTCTGTTTTATTCAGTTGGGATCCTGTGCTTAATGGTAGTTATAAATTAAGAAATTAGGAGTGTATGGTGTAGGCATTTTCGTTATCAATGAGTAGTTAATCTATCAGATCTTTGTGGTATGTTTTCTGTTTGAGAGTATTTCATTGTTACCTAAATCTCTTTCCCAGTGTTAAGGTTCCTTTTATATGACCTTAGTTTAAATATTCTGGGTTTGGTCTGTTTCCACGAATGTAAGATACTTATGGTGACTGGGTTGTCCTTTAAATGGCTCGAGGAATAAGATATCTATGGTGATTGATTTTTACGATATCCATGCGTGGGTTATTGACTTATGTTTGTTAATAGAACTTTTGAGTATTACCGTCATTTTTTGTACGTTATTTCATTTTTTGTTTCAGTTTTTTTTTTGTTCTTTTGGCAAAAGAAGATTTGAAATTTTCCGTTTAGGCATAGGTGATATTGGGTTCCAATATTCTGGCATACAGCCGTTTGGTTTAACATTTTCCATTTTACTGTGGGTTTTAGTTTGCTATCAATCAATCTCCAATAATATGTCGATAGTGACGAACTGTTTTTGAATTTTTCGTTGGTAAATGATAATATATAGATAGCTAAGCTTAGTTTAAAGGGTATTCTCGATATTCCTACGTAATATTTCACTTCTAAAGGTTTCTCTCTCTCTCTCTCTCTCTATATATATATATATATATATATATATATATGTGTGTGTGTGTGTTTATATATATACGCATATATATGAACGGTTGTCGGAGTGTGACTATATTAATATATTCAATATTTGCTTATGTATGAAAATCTACATACGCATTCGTATATATGATGACATACATCCATACGTTTGTGTCAGTATACACATACATATATGTGTATATAAAGGTGAACATATGTTACACCATATGGATAAATACACATACATACATACATACATATATATATATATTCTTATATATTGAGTCTTATATATATATATATGTGTGTGTGTGAGTGTGTGTGTGTGTGTGTATGTGTCTGTGTACGTATTTGTGTCCGATCAATGTGTGAACCAATGAAAAGAATGTTTCTTTTGAACTGCAGAGAATATAGTGTGGAATAATGAAATGTATTTTCCATAGTTTAGTGATTGTTTTAGGGATTCTTTTACAGAATTTGAAAAAAAATGGAAAATAAAAGATTTGTTGAATATAGATGAAGTAGCAGTCCCATAAGTAGGGTGGTTGTATCTCACCACAACCTTACTTGGAAAGTACTTGGTTTAAATACATTCTATTATCACACGATACTTCACTATCGCTAAATAAATCTGAAAGTGTCACAGAAATAAGGCTCTCAGTATATCTTCAAGTCTTACTAAATGCTCATTCTTTTTCTCTTTCCATCTGATAGATTCTAAATGAATAGTATTTCTAAATACCTTAAGAATTTACTGATGTGATGGATGAGTCTTGTGTAAGAAAATTCGATTCACTAGACTATTATGAATGGTTTAGTCCGGTATATTTGGTAATATTTCAGACTTTGGTGATTTATTGAACTCTTTGCTTTAACTTGAGGGCAAGAACTTTCTATAAATGAAGGAAAAGGTCATCCATTTCATTAATAAATTTCAATTTATCCGGATACAAAAGTGCGAATGGAAGCTTGATAGGGAGCTAGCGGTGACAGAAGATTAATATTAGATGTAGTTGTGCTTAGATGAATAAGACGCTTCATTAATGGAGGTAACCACTTAGAAAACCCGGAGTGTTCGATTCAGTGCAATGCAATCAAAAGAGTCAAATTACAAGAAAATACTCCGAAATGAAGAACATAGGTCCATTAAATTCATGAAATATATCAATCAAATCTATCTATCTATCTATCTATCTATACGAAATTCCCAATAATTGTCAGTTTATAAGTATATGTCTAATATCACCTTTAAAGGTGAAATATTTACTCCTCTTAGTCATTTCAAACCTAATCATTATGCTTTACTGGTCCTTTAGATGTGAGAGAAAATGTAAGGAAAAATCGCTGAAATGTTTTGGATCATCTTTTTTAAAGCAAGCAAGATGTAGAAATTTGAATTCGATTATCAAACATTTACTAATACACTGGTAACTATTTAAAATTGCCTCTTCTTGCTTCTCGTCACAAAAGTTAATCTGAGAGAGTCTGAAAAAAAAATTCACCTTAATTTTTCAGACAACCTTTGTGAAAATACCAGTCTGAAAAATGAACGAAATAATAAATGGACTTAAACTGTAATTTTTGACCATAGCTATGACGACATTACTCCGATCAATGCGTGTGGTAATCAAAGGCCTACATCTAAGAACCCAAAAAACGTTTATAGAAATAATCGTCAGTATACTAAGCGAAAAGAATCCCTCTCAATACTTTAGACAACAGTTATGAAGATGCTATCTCATTGAGCATGGGCATTGGATATGGAGACGCTCGCATTCGATATGAACCATTGCAAACTAGTGTCTCCGACTCAAGACTTCTAAAATTTTCGTTCCTTGCACCGTTTAGTGATATGTACTCATTAGTGCCAGGTTGCGCGTGAGTGAGTTTTTTTGCAGGTGAAATGTTATAAACCCCATTTTAAAGAATCACTAGTGATTTGGTTGGCAAATTGTTAACTATGGCCAAACAGACAATATTTATTCGACTCTCATAGAACGACACAGAGCCTCATATTGTCAGCAGTGTTTCTGAGAATTTTTACGACTTGTTTAGACCATTTTTTCTAGGGCTTATTACGATGATGATCTCATCTTTTATATCAAAGAAGTTTTCAATCGTTGTCATTGGCACGATCATTTTGCTTTAGTTTTCGAACCAAGGCAGAAAACTGAAAAGGAGCCCAAGAGGATTAGTAGCCAAATCAATAATTTGAATAACTGAAATATATCTCAGGCTAAGAATCGAGATTTCACTCGTCCAGGTATCACAAAAGTAAACAGAAAACTGGTTTTCAAACAAGAGGCTTATCCATGAACGAAACAATTGAATAATATTTTGATAAACGACTTAAATTTTGTAGACTTGCCATTAGCAAGAATATGCTATTTTCTATTATGGAATATCCGACCTGATTTCATTGAAACCGTGGAATAAATCTTTTCTCGATATTTCTTTCTTCATATGATATATTTGATAGGAAATTCATGAAAAATATTGTATATGTATCTAAAAGATTGTTAGTGAGCTACATGAAGTTTGAACAAACTTCTAAGCACAGATATCTTTGTCAGCAATTCGAAAATTGCAGAAAAAAACTATCTGAAAAGATGGCCTTGTGCCCACCTTTCAAGGCTCTATTCATCATGTCAATCACGCGCTGACTCCTCGACTTCATGGTGACAAGTTGAATAAATGGTTTTTTCTCTGGTTGCTCAATCAAAATAGCTAATGTGAATAAGATAATTTCCTCTCATTCTTGTACTGATTTAGACGCTTTCTGCTTGATCTACCGTCTTGGAACGAGGATCTTTGTCCTCAATTTCACCTCTCCTCGTATGTAAACCCTTTCTCTCTGTCCCAGTTGATCTGAATGAAACGATTTGGTTTCCTTTCCCCCCAAGTGAATCATACGATAACGCAGTTTACAGTCAAGAGTGGGATTCTAAATTTTGATGCTATTGGACGCTGGTGCACTCCATTATTTTGATTAAGCAGCAATACACCCCCTTCCGAAATCCAACAATTCTCGTGTTTCTGGCGTAAAAGCTATTATGACGTGATCTTATTTGGAGGTTCATAATAAACTGACAAATCATCAACGGATTAATTGTTATTAAATGTTGAAACTGATTGAAGTAATGCTGCGTGTACACATACATTCAATATCTGTTTCTGAAAGTGGACCAATAAGTTAGCTTATTTTCCAACATAATCATCCTTGTAAATGCCCTCAAGCTAACGCCATTCAAATCATCACTTATATTGAACGTTATACAGTTGAAATTTCAGATCAAAATTCAGCTAATATCTATGCCATGAGATTGATTGGAGGAAGAATAATTCGCTTTGCTGCCTTTGCATTTTGATCAGGCAGTTTTTAAAAGCAAACTGCAAACAAATCGTATTTTTTGCACAGCCTATTTTTCGCATTTCTCGCCTGACAAACCCACTTTCCTCCGCGACTTGTAGATCTGCCTGATTCATCTGAGAACCAATGATCGCCGATAACAAAATGGATCACATCTTCTGCGAAACCATTTCACTGGTGCACAAGGCAGGCGCATCTTTACATAACGTTCATTGAGTTGCGATTGTAACAAAAACAAGTGAAATATCGAAATGATAGTGAAAAGTAATATAACAAGCTTGGTTGCGCCGAGGCCACACTTCGTCGAAGTGGTATGCAAATGTCCAGTCGTGCAAATGGCCGGGGCACAAAAATACCAGTACGTAAATGTCCAGGGACGTAAATGGCCGGGGCGCGAAAATACCAGAATGCAAATGCCCAGGAGTGCAAATGACCAGTACGCAAATGACTTGGACGTAAAACACCCGCTGGTAAATGTCTAGGGAGTGCAAATGACCGAGACGCATATGGCAGGGACGCAAAGATACCAGTACGTAAATGTCCAGGGTCGCAAATGTTCGGTACGTGGTTGTGCCGTATGCAAATGGCATAGTGCCTTTTTTTTTTTAGGCGTGTCATGGTCCCATGGGACAACAAAACGGATCGATTGTGGTTAAGTTAAAACGGTGTACCTGTTTGGGTAAGGGGATATTCGTGTAGGAGCGAGAAAGGCTCGCAAGTAATTTTCTTTTGTTTTGTTGTAGAGTGAGGATAGCACCAAAAAGCATTGAAAAACGAGGAAAAAAATTCGTCAAAGAAGATCAATTGCCCTGTTAAGGGTTAAAATGAACTTGGGTTTTATGAACGCAGGACAGGATTCTGCATTTTTATGAATACATATTATTTCATTTCTTTGTTTCTGGAAGTATTTTGAATGTTCGAACCAATCTTGATCGATATACGGATGCTATTCCCCCGAGATTATTCGCCGTGTAAATAACTGAGCACAAGGCAGATTACCCAGTTGAATACATAGATAAAGAGACAGAAGAAAACAGAAATATGTTCACAGATAGGGAATTGAATAGAGAAAACGTAGCAAATTAGGTTGATCAATATTTAAATGTTTTGTTATGAAGACAAAAAGTGACGTACAGGTGGTAATGCTATGTTTAAAGGCTTTTGAGGTTCAAATGCACTCCTTCTATTATGTGCTTCATCCTGGAATTTTGGATTTTTGGAGGTTTGGCCTTATTTCCCCCCAACATGATGTGGTTCTGAGGTGACAAATGTTCCATGAAAAAAGCGGAAGCAAAAAGGAAAGCGTTTAAAATATCGCTAGGAGGTGTCGATCAAAAGTCATTTATCTGAACCCGAACGATTTCGGAGCAAGGTCCATGCTATCGTTTAATGATCATATGTCAGAAGATAATTCAACCACACTATTGCAGAACAGCCAAAAGAGATAAGAAAAAAAGGAAAAGAAGGAAAAAGAAGACTTTTACTCTTTCGTTTTGTCTGTCTCTCTCGTATTTTCTTCATTGGAAGCCTTCGATTTCAAGGGAGGATGACGTAAGTGCAGGATGAGAAAAAGAGAAAAATCACAAGGGGAGAGAGAGAGAGAGAGAGAGAGAGAGAGAGAGAGAGAGAGAGAGAGAGAGAGAGAGAGAAAGAGAGACGTATTTTTCTTACGTGTCTATTTCACCTTTTCATCGAAAAAAGAGACTGCAAGAAAAACATTCCAGAAACATACATCTCCGTTCATATGTACGTCAAACTGGAACAAAATGAAGGACAATTACGAGAAATATTGATCGATATGCATAGGACACACATACAAACAGATCTGAAAGGAAACGACAAAAAAAGGGTTTCTTAAAGAAGAGAAACAATAATACATACAAGCATTTGTATCATAAAGATGGACACGTATGTAATATTTGTTTTGCTTAATTTGTTTTCTTTTTTTTCCTCAAGGAACTTTTAGAAAATGATTTGTTTTGAGTTGAGTCTTTCTCTGTGTAGATATATAAATAATCGTTGACCTTAGCTTATTTTCAAGTCAATGCTGTTCACTTCACAGTAATGCCCCAGGGGGAAGATATGAATCCCCCCACCCGCTATGAGTAAAATGGTAGGACAGATTTGGCCTTTTGGCTTCGGGAAAAAAATCTCTTGGAAAAAGACAACACTGATTCCAGAGACAGACGCAATTTCCCTCGGCCTCGATTCCTAAGAGACAGAATGAAAACCAAGCATGCAACTGTCTTAATTAAGTCCTTTATTGAGAATCCGTAAAACAGAAAGATTCAAGATGGCGTGACAAACTAGACAATTTCATAAAATATCGGCCCCGTGACGCCCATGATAGAAAGGTGTGGCAAATCCTGGGAATAGACTGATGATGATAATGAAATGCTCGCTTCTCCCAAAACTCGCCTCAGGAGCATCACCAGCGTTTTAGCTTTCCTCTTTCTTTGAGACTCTTTTTTTTCTCTTTGACCCTTCTATATTTTCTTTAGAATTGCTTCTGACTAGAAAACAACGACTAGGCATAGTGAATAAATTATATAAATTTTAGATTCCCAAGAAGAGTCCTACTCATTATCAATCTTGACTTTCATCTTTTTTAACCTTTATCTTTACAGTTATTTTTATTTCACGTTTGAATAAAAAAAAAAAAAAAATTTTTTAAATCCTTCTCAAACTCAAGAATCCTTCTGTTGCCATTCTTACTCCTATATTTTCACCATTGTACAACATAAGAATTAAACATAGGTACTTGGGGCATAATTTCTTCAGCATCTGATCATGACTTTTTGTCGAAAGCTTTCCTGGAGGCTAACAATCTGAGATGAGCTATTAAATAACTTACAGTTTTTTAATGTTATTTTTTTTTAGTATTTATTGTAAACGATAATGAATAATATTAAAACTCTTGAAAAGTAAGTGAATTCTGAGACATATCCAAAAAAACGAATAAACTTATTTTGTAAGAAAAGTATTTTTGCGTAAAAACCACGAAGATTTTATGAATAAAATTTGCATCTATTTATTGATTCCGATTTTTACTTTTGTACAATGATTTAAATTTATCTGTGAAAGTAATGAAATGGAGTAGAACTCGCCATCACAGTCAATTATTGAGCAACCGTGGAATATTTCAACTCATCAAAAAAAATTCTATCGAAGGATAATTATTGTCAGAATGAATTCAATTCATGACATCATTAGCTTTTACCACGAAAAAACATCAAAATAGAATTTTAAAAAAATACATCTAGATTCTGGTGGTTCTAGATGTAATTTATAGATCTGCCAGAATGAAGTCCATCATCATCATCATCATCATCATCATTAGTCTTTTAACGTCCGTCGTTGAACACAGAGCTTCCCCAGGATTCGCCACAATTCTCCATCATAGGCGTCACGGAGCCTGTATTTTCTAAATTTGTCCAGTTCGTCTCTCCATCTTGTATTTTGTCGGCCTCGGTTTCGCATGCAATCTCTGGGGATCCATGTTGCGAGTCGTGATGTCCATCGGTTGACTTTCATTCTTGCAACATGGCCTGCCAATTGCCAATTAAGTTTCTAAAAGATTCTATGATGTCTCTAACTCTGGTTTTCTTTCTTATATACTGTGCTGAATTGTGATCTCTCCATGTGAGATTAAGCCTGATTCTCTCATGCGCACGTTGCATGCTTCTCAGTTTGCAGGTTCGTTTCTTGGTTAGGTTCCACGTTTCAGCTCCATAAGTGACTATTGGGCAGATAAACAAAAATCATGTGCAACGATCACATTGAGGATGAGGACATAACTGTCAAAATCAAAGATGCGAAACTGGGGAAAGTATACCACTATATCTACTCTGGCCAACGAATCTCCATGAAACCCACGAAAGAGGAGGAGATCGAGCGAAAAATCACCGTAGGATGGCAAGCCTTTGGCAAAGCCAGCTCAACCTTCGAGAACAAGCCGATCCCAATAATCCTAAAACGAAGAGGTAGAAAAAAAATGAAAAGATATTTCTGGAAGGGATTTGTTGGAGTACTGATGTCAATTTTCAAGACTGCGGGAGAAGTGGTATTCCCAGATCGCTAATAAACGCAAGCAAAAACCATTCCGGTGGAATAGCCCTCCACCGAGGGTGGAAAAAAAGCTTTGCTTCCAAAAATTGACGAAAAAAAATTATCAGGGGACTATTGAAGGACTGCAGCCATTTTTCAAGACTGTAGATAAAACACCGTGGCCAGGAGCGCTGGAATAAACAGACAAACAAACACATTAGCAAACAGACAGACACATACACACACAAATAAAGAATGAATAGAACCTTCTGCAACCTCTGATGGCTACGGTTGTTCAACTTTTTTCCCGCTTTCTCATTTAATATTTCAGTCTAAGTAAATAGTAAATATGAATTTTTTACTCCTCTGCTTTAACTCACCGATTTTTTCAGACATTTTTATCTCCATAGTCTGAAATGGAAATGTGTCTATAATTTGTTAACCAAAAGTCGATAAATGAATGTAACAAAGAGACCAACTGATAATTTTGTGTAGACTTCTTCAAAATATATTATGGGGCCTTTTGGTAACATTTTTCAAAGTTAATTATTCGTCCTGACTTTCCAAATCACATATCTGTGCATATTATCAATAGTCCAATGGTTTAGAAACAAATTAATCCCAACAAGTTTTCCCAAACAACCTTTTATTTCAGAACAGACGAAAAAAAAAAGGTTTTAGTGCTCAAAATTTACGAAACATTTGATTGCTCTCTTGTTTCGAAAAGTTTTAAAAATATTCCATACTATACTGGTAATTCTCGAACTTTTCCAAAATTAATCTTTTATAGAGGTTGCCATCAAGATTCCAAATAGATGAACAATGTATGAGATTATGTTCCATAACAAATGGTCACTTGATGGAAATCCACTCCCTTCGTGGGAAATATTTCTGTGTTGAAATTGTCCCGCGGGTGCATTTGCCATGTGGGAATTTTCTAGTGTGAACATTGTTGTATGTGTTTTTATATACGACCATTCATGATTTGGGCTTTTTTCCCCTAGGAAATTTTCATGTGGGCTTCTCCCATGTACGCATTCTTCATGGAACTACGCACACACACACACACACACACACACACACACACACACACATATATATATATATATATATATATATATATATATATATTACAAATCAGGGATGCCATATTACATGATATAATGCTGTGTCCGATGCATGACGGTTTATTTCATGATGCTTGATACGTTCAACCTAAAAGGTTAAGTTGATTTACTGTAGAACAGGAAATTTAGTAGAAAGGGGATTCACTACACGAACGTGTTTATGTTTCTAACTTGTTTAACGATTATCCATTTGACTACACACACACACATGCATACATACATATATATATAGATATAAATAAATAAATAAATAAATATATATATATATATATATATATATATATATATATATATATATATATATATATATATATATATATATATATATGGATATTTTTGATAAAATAACTTCAAAAAATGAGATTGGATAGTTGTTACTTTCAGTGGAAAACCAAACTTTTCAACTTCGTAGTGTAAGTATTGGTAATTGATTTATTTTGATTAACCACAACAAACTTTCTGGAAAAGTTTTCCGGTAGAATTTGTTTAATGTAAAAGTTTACTTTATATATTTATATTTACAAGAACTAAGAATTTATTGGCAAGAAAGTAAATCTAAAAATGTTCAACTCGGCTCCCCTACGTTTTCCTTGTAAATATGCATTATATATATTGTATCTTCAGTACAAAATGGATAAAAAGGACAAATCTGAATTCTGAACATTTAGTGGGGATTTTGTGATTGAAAATTTTGAATTTTGAACTGAATAAAAAAAAGTGTTTTAAAACGTCGGGAATATTCAACATGTTAAAAGCTTTTGAAATTAACAGACCACAAACCTGATTTATTCAAATTGATATTGACATTTGGCCCAAAGTCGACTGCAATTGTGTCTAAATTGAAATTCTAAATCGATTTGCTAGCAGGAAGACTTCAATATTTATTGAAAGTATTCTGCATTGTTCTTTTTTGTCTTTTTAAAAGATATCTGTCAGAATATAACGTAGGATCTTAAACTTCAATTTAATGTACACGTTTATCTATTGTTCTCAAGATAATACGAGACACGTTCATTTTTTATTACAAGAACTTTGGAAAAATTTCTTTTACAAAGTTTTCATGCTGTACCCTAGGATAAAAAGCAGAATTAAGAATCAGTATATAAATATGATCTGATATCTCTCTATTTATCTATCTATCTATCTGTCTATCTATCTACAGTATCTTTTTTTTCTCATTCTATTCATTATCTATCTTTCTATGGTATCAATCTTCTATATCAGTAATACGTGAAGTTCAAATGATTCTGAGAAAGCGAGAGTACACACTGGCCAAAATTAGGTGAATAATGTTTAAATATATCAAAAACGATGCTAATAACGGAAAATGATTTGATCTAATTTCGAATTTATCAGATCAAAAGCAGAGTACATCGAAACACCAGGAACATAACTGAAATTATATCAAATTTCATCCAAATATTACAGTGAATAGTGAAAATGACTAATTTCCAAACTCCAGAAAATATGCGCGAGGCTGGAGGATGGAACGAAAAAAGTCAATACTCTTCCGAATAATTTGTGGAATAGCAGAAAATTTAAATCTCAGATCTTCAAGCATTGGGCATTAATATTTATTTTGTATTCGACAGAGACATCCGTCTAAATGCCAAAGCTGTCAGACGAGCTAAATCAGATATTCCATTTTTGACTCGGAAAATAGCTTTGAATTCACAGCCCAATAAAAGATTATGCACAGATTTATTCACTGTTAAGCGCTGGCTAACGGAATACACAATCAATTCGATTCGCTGATTTGAATTGCAAAAGGTAACTGTCAGCAAATTTCGCGGACAATCACTCATAGAGGAAAAAAAAACAAGATTGCAATTGCTTTTTTCTTAATATTCACTGGTCTTGTTTTCATTAATCTTGATTTCTTTTTTGAAACGATTTTATGTGTTCATACCATTGAAGTATTCCCGAAAGATCCTAATGTGGATAATTAGAAATTGTTATTACCAGTGTAAAAAGCTCTTAGATATATTTGAGATTCAATGAGATGTTTTTTTTCAAGAAAGGAAACTCGTTCTATCTTTCTTCCTTCCTTTCTACCTTTCTCTCTCTCTCTCTCTCTCTCTCTCTCTCTCTCTCTCTCTCTCTCTATATATATATATATATATATATATATATATATATATATATATATATATATATATATATATATATATAATCATAAGATTTGACATTTTATGTCCAATAGAATATGATGATTATAGAAATGATTAATTTGGAAACATATTTCGTTTGCATTGGAATTGACCAAATAGCAAATTGAACAGCTGACCACGTATTCAGGTTCGAATCCTGCTCGGTGTTCATTTTCTTTATTCATTTACATTGTTGGATGTTCGATTTGCTACTCAGTTCTAATCACTTACACACATTTATGATACTTTTTTCTACTCCGGTCCTCTCCCGTATCTATTCTTACTGCTGAGTATATGGAATATATATATATATATATATATATATATATATATTCGCTGATTTGAATTGCATATACTGAGTTCTTCTAGTCTTTAAGAATAGAGTGAAATAACTCCGATCGATAGTTACTATCATAACCATTAAATCTGACCCAATGAGAAATCCTCTAGTCAATTTATTATTATTATTATTATTATTATTATTATTATTATTATTATTATTATTATTATTATTATTATTATTAATGAGTCTATTCGGAATGAAATAGGTAGAGAGAAAGAGAGGGAGTTAAACAGAGAAAGGGAGGGAGAAAAGGATCGAGATTGAGCGTATGATTTAAGTTTTAATTTAAAAGAATCATTTTTTTTACCATCCGTCATCATTTAAAACTGAAGATCCAAATCAACCACAAGACCACCTCTTTCATGAATGTCAGGAGAATTGGGATGGGTGGATGGGTAACGGGGAGGTGAGAAACATCCTTGGATTCTTGTAGCACAAATCTGTAACGATGACGGTCATTCATTTTACATGGATGAGACAGTATTGTTTTATTTGATATGCACGCATATTTGTATTACTCACATGCCCCCACCATTTAAAAGAAAGAAAAGGTGTCTTGAGTAGGCCCCTTCACAACTGTAGACCGTGGGTCAAATGAACCACCCCTGCACGGCCATTTGCTTCAGTAGGAACTCGGTCTTCCCACTCTCTCCATCTCTCGTTTTTCCTCTCTTTCTCTCTCTGGGGCGGATATTGGGTGAATATTCCTCATTTCTTTAAAGTAATTTAGATTTTAAGCCACTTGTATTTAGTCCATTTCAATTATTTCCAATCGTGAATGATAACGATTGTTTGAATGTCACAGATGAATTCTAACTCACCGTGTTTGACTTATTTTGCTTCTCTACAGCTTCTTACGTTCATTTTTGACTAAGCATAATTACTTCAATTCACGAAGCATGCAGATGAGCTTGCTTCATTCAAATCGGATGGCACTTACAGACTTTTTTTTATCAAACTCTTTGTATGTAAAATGTCTATTCTTGCTTCCCAAAAGGTCAAGAAAAAATTGCAAAAAGGAATTAAAGAAAGAAGCATGTTAACTCCTCGTATTTAGAAATATAAAACATAAATTTTCTCCTGCTACTTTGGGTGTCTATATCGAAAGCGTTGAGCCCCGGGAAAACTTTGATTGAATTTATTCTTCATGAGCTAAAAGATTTCTCGTCTGGAAAAAGTAATCAATATTGAAACAGGTCTGGTTAGTAACTCAGTAGAAATCATCACATGACCAATATCAATTGGTAGCATATCGTGCTGGGGATGATCAATCAAAACATTGGAAAATAGGGTCATCAATGATTAATTTACTTATTCTGCCTTTTCTTTGTGCAGTGATCACTGAAATATCATAATTTTCGAAAATCTAGCGTGCACAAACAAAGGGATCATTTAGCAAGAACTTACATTGCAAACAGAACCCACCATTGAAACGTATTGGAGGGGGTGAAAGAGGAATAAATTTGTTGTTGACATATTAATGAGTAAATTTTGAAATATGTTGCCCTCTATGACTCTTGACACGGCATGTACGCGTGGTATATGCAGAACCAGCCAGCCAGCCAGCTTTACTGACTTGAATTCGATGGTTTCATTTTTTTTCTTTCTTCTCAGAAAAACATCAGTAGATATGCAGAGCGAAAATAGATTTCAAACTTAGTTTTTTTATATCAGAGAAAAAAAAAAGGTTTGCACAAAAAAGAACTTTCCTTGAGATGTTACTACATTCAATCAACATATCTCATCTTGAGTCATTTTGACAAGAACGTCCTTGCTCAAATTTCGTTCAATTTGATCAGTATTAAGTAATAAATGAGACCCCAACAATGAGTTAATTTCCTATTTCTGAGGAATACATTCTTTTCATTTGTTGCTGATTTTTCGGGAGTATTACGAATCAGGTTATATCGTTGTTCTTATTTTTGTTTCTGTTTTTGTTCATTTTGCAGACTTTCCTTTTGACATTTTGCATTGTTTATGAAAGATATGAGATTGCGGATATTCTTCATATTCTTCTCCTTCGGCATTTAGGTATTTTAGGCTACATTTCATTTGGGTTCCTAAATGGAAACAAATGATCATGCCAGATTCTATTTTGCTGTTATGGTGAGAGTAGTGGTTTATCGATGTATACTAAAAGAAATTATTGTTTGATCGGTGTTACAATATGTCAAGGTAGGGTACGGTGTTATCTGTTTCCTGTTCGAATGTGAACTTTGTTTTCTTTCTTCTTAGTTGAATTCAACTGCAATATTTTAGATATTTGTATTTCAATATCAATAGAATGTCGTCTATGTATCTGAAGTTTTTGATCTTTTTGATTATGATCCTTTGTACTCGCTTTGCTTCCAATAACTCTAAAAAGAAGCCTGCTAATATTCGACTTAGAGGAGAACCCATCGATGATCCGAAGTTTTGTTAATAATATTGGAAAAAGCACTGGTCTGTACGGAATTTGCATATGTTTATGATGTGATTAGGTTGGGAAATTTTTATTTTTTAATTGTTAAGTTTTTTTTTTTAGATATAAGCATTTGCTAAATCGTATATTTGTGTATGAACGTTTGATTTCCAGGGCAGCCATGCTTATATACTATGTTGATATTTTTTTAGTTGTTTGATAAAGTCTCCTGAGTTTTTAATGCGTGAGAAAGAGAGATTTTGTCATGGCTTTTGCTATTTGGTGAGAAGCACTACTTATTCCTAAAATAGTAGGTCACTTTGAGATGTTGGGTTGGTGAGTTTTTGATAATCTGTACATTTTCAATATTTTTGGTTTATATTCTTTGAATGTTGTCCATGCTTATTTTCGTTTTTAACAGTTTTTTGGAGGATTTGATGATTTTTCAAATATTTATGTTAATTATCTTCATAAAGGATATCATCTTACAACAGAAGGTTTATTTTACTATTGCAAGTGTCTGTGTTCATTATTATTCATGATTCTACCCCCTTCTTTATGAGAAGGTGTATTGTGTAATTTATCCTTATAGACCGAATCTTTCAACATGATTATGTGTCTCTTTAGTATGGCAATTTCTTCTTGTGTTTATCTTAACAGTTATAACTTTGTATGGATCGTATAATGAAATCTTCCTATTTTTGCCTATAATTTTTGGATATTGTTGTTCTGTTGTTTTTATTAATACCGCTTGCAAACTTCAATCCCAAACAGAACATTTCAATTTCTGCTGTGGTGAGTTTGATGAAATTTTAATTAGATCCTTTCTTCCTTTTTTTTTCTAATATCTATTTGCACATTGGTATGAAATTTCATATTTAATCTTCTTCTTTGTATTTGGTTTATTCTTCAAATATTCTGTCTCATTATGCTCGCTTCTCGGTTTGTGAATAATTTTTGTGTTCAATGATTCTGGGCTTCTCGAAAATCATTTCTCTGTTCAGTTCGAACTCCTCAGCTGAGGACTAGTTAGTCTTGTAAACATTTGAGGGATATGTTTTTTGTTGCTTTTAGTATCTTACATGGATTGTTTGGTATCAAATTATCATTTGTGTATTTTAATGAAATACAAAAGAATTTATTCACATAAAGTGTCCTAAGAATAAATGACACGCAAAACGCATCCGTGGTCCATCTGAAGAAAAAGGATCACAATTTCAATCTGAAAGACACAGAAATGGTAAAGGTAAAACCAAATGAAAAAAATAGGACTGAACAAAGAATCTGCACTAATTTCATATTATGATAAAATCCGACAACCTCCAGAGAAAATGTACATATATTCAATATGAGCGAAATGATAGCAAAATGAAATAAAATACCATCAAAAAGAAACAAAAAACCAAATTCTCAATAATAGAAGCCAAGAAATTTGAAGTATCCAAGAGAGAACCGATTAACACTGTCAAAACATGATATCATCAAGTATTTCCCATGACAACTTTGGACTTCATATATTTTTTCAAAATGATCTTTTCACAATCTGGCGACACTACTGATGTGAAATGCATAATCAGAAATAAAAAAAAGTTTTTGAAAAATGTATACATTGTTATTTTTCTCAAAATAGTCTCATTAATAAATTACACATTTCGGATATATATATATATATATATATATATATATATATATATATATATATATATATATATATATATATATCATCAACCCCACTCAAAACATTCACTAACTATTGGAATTTTATGTCCCCCCTGGAATTTGAATTCAAAAGATTATAGTACAAATGACCTGAATTCAACCTCATTTACTAGAGAGCGGACAGTATAGTCCAGGAACAGAATTACATTTGCCTTCTGAAGACACGTACGAAACTGGTTAAGACTTATTAAAGATTCATGTACCTAAGAACCATAACTGAAAAGTTTAGCTCACCTTTTATCACTTTTTATCTAAAAAAAGGACAAGATTTTCGAGTCGTGTAAAAAATGTTCCATTTCAAAGGATCTCAAATGTCAGCCAACAAAATGGAGACCGTGATCTTTGAAGAAACTAAGCTTGAAGTCAAGAAGTGGAGAAAGGAGACCATCAAATCAACATTAAAGCAGTAGCTACTGAAGTTGCGATCCCATGCAGTCCAGCATTCAAAGTTTTAAACGGCCATCTTGGCGTCAGACAACCTCTCAAATAATAGTGTCAAAACCGTAGTACAAAAATCAGCGAGATCAGAGAGCTAACTTTTTCATCAGTCTTTTAAGCAGGATCGAACAAGAGAAGACAACTTTGTGGACTGAATCACAACTAAGCGCAGATCATGCATCTACAGATACGTTCCAGACCTAGGACCAATCTAAGTGACGGTTTTTGAGGCGATCTGCTTGGATAATCAGATTTCGAAGCGTAGAGGTGAGCGCGAAATTTTGATGATTAATTTTTAAAATCCAAATGACATAGATAGATGGATAGATTTTTTTCTGAGGACAGAGGATGATCACAAGAACTTACTAAATGAATGTTAAGAAAATTTCCCCACCAACCCAGATCTTACCCCTAAGATTTCATTTGTTCTCAAAACTTGAAGAACGATGAAACGGAACATAATTTGAGTCTCTCAATGATGCAAAAAAACTCTTGTTTTGATATGGTGTAAATTAAAGGGCGCAATATTTTTCTGAGATGGTGGATAAGGAAATGGGAACACCACCTTCAGAAGTGCAAGGGTTAAGATAGATATTATATCATAATGGGTTTTTGTCTGAAGAAAATATTTATGATTTTGTATCAATATTTTTCATCTTATCCTTATATATATATATATATATATATATATATATATATATATATATATATATCAGTCATTCAATATCCGATGTGTGACGTGTTTCTTTCATAAAGTGCTCTATGCATTCAACAATTAATCAAGCTGATGTACAGCTTTGAATATGGTAAAATAGTGGATTTACCCAGTGGTCAATCCACTACTTTACTATATATATATATATATATATATATATATATATATATATATATATATATATATATGTGTGTGTGTGTGTGTGTGTGTGTGTGTGTGTTTCTATATATTAGAAGAAGGATGTAGATCCGACAGAATGTTGTGGAAAATTTGACAAAAAAGCTTGAGACTACTTAGTAGGTCTCGGATTTGAAAATTAAAATGTGCCATTTCTTGCATATATTTCATCCGTTGTTCATTGTTTCTTCAGAACTTCGAAAGCGGAAGTTTGTTTAATAATAAATGTTGAAAAGATTAGAAATACCCAGGAGGTAGTTGGGGTAGAGTAATTGTAGGCTATAGGTATAAAAAGTGGGGTTTTATTATTGCATATTAGAGGGAAAGTGTTTTGTATAAGTAGATTGTGTGTCCAGACAAGTGAATGTTCTTCCAAGTAGGTTGTTTTAGAGTGAGAAATGAATATGTCTTAATGTTGTTTGTTTGGAAGGGGTTATTTTTCTATTTTGGGAAATATTTGGATGTTGAAGGAGTCCATAAAAATGTGTGTTTAATTTGAAAAAAAGGTAAATTCAGCCAGCTTGAAATGTATTACCATCAATTGAACGAGTTTTTCTTTTATAGCTTTACGAATAATTTTGCTAGTGGATGGTTGTATTGCTGATTGATATAAAGGTGGGTTTATTGCATCTGTTCTTTTTTGAGATGTGTTTGATTGTGATCGTTTGTGCTTTTTTTATATCGATATTATGGTGTAAGAATTTTTTCTGTTGGAGGTGATTATCCAGTATAACGGCCCTTTGGTGTTCGTAAAATCGCTCTTTACTGATTGAGATGCAGATGCCTATTTTGGAACTGGGTGAGTGCGTGTTTTTCCAAAAATGCTTTTTATAGTAGCGGATGTTTTTGATACGATGTGTATAGCTAAATCTTTAAAGTTTTTGTTAAGTAGTTGTTAAGGAGATGGGTAATATGATGCAACTTTATGTGTTTTTGATCCTTTTGCTTTTGTTTTTTACATTGATCCTGTATATTTTATGCGCTTTCCTTTGTGCATTTTGTATGGAAAGGAAGGGTTAGTGAAGAGGTCTAAAATATTTCTCAATGTATTCTTCTTCAATTTCTGAGTGTTGGGGCACGGAATCTACTATAAAAGCCTATAACCATGCTAGATTTGATTTTTGTCGTGTGATGTGAGTAATAGTTATTATGATTGCTTTTGTTTGTGGTAAATCATTTAGCCAGAAGAAAAAGAGACAACGAGAAAAAACTGCAAATAAGCAAGAGAGCCTCACAATTGCAAAGAAAAATGCAGACATTTTTTTGAGGGAACCAAGAAGACTTCGACAACGAACCGACAGCAAACCGGATTAACCCGAATAAGTCTGAAATTGGAAAGATCAGCAGAACAATATTGGAAGAAATTAACACAGACATCGAAAGGATATTATGGACTCAACCAATGGATCAATACACGGAGGGCCAATAACAGATTCCGGAAAAAGAAGTTAAGAATAAAATGGTTGTTCAGATAATTTTGTACGGCCAGTTTCTATCATTCTATTACGGAAGTGACATTAATCAATGCATCAAATATGGCAGAAACCTGCACCAAAATCAACAAATCAAATATTATTAAACTTTGTAGAATAACTGTTTCATCCAACAACGGGTTTTGAGAAACGAATCCAACTTTGATGTGGATATCGGAGCCCTTGCTAGCACCAATATTTCAGACATTTTTTGGCTTTTCATGATGTGAAGCCTAAGGAATAGAAAAGAAATATAGAAGTAATATCAGGCTATACAGGGATAATGGTTCTTTGGTCTTAAACAGTTGTAACTGACACAAAAGAAGACAGAAGAAAAAATGGCAGAAAAATTCAGAGAAATGGACTTCAGAATCGACATTAACGCAAATGTTGAAATAGTCAATTTTCTAGACCTTACATCTAATCTAAAATGTGACCCATACGAAAATTGAACTAATCCCAGTTGTCGACCACTGTATATAGATAGGATATAACCAGCTATCACCAGTTCTTGAACAGAATCCAACACCAGTAAACCTTAGATTAACATATAACTTGTCGAACGAGAGAGCATCCCAAAGGAAGATTGTACAATTATACCAGCGATGAAAAATGACACCCAATCTACTATTCATATTTTTCTACAATATCTTAATTGAAAATTGAGTAGTTGATAGCACTTGATTTGCAAGGGTTATGGTGCTGTAGTTCCACTTTATGATTTTTCAACAATGGTACGAGGTGAAATATCAGAGTTATGATTTGTGTTTGTTAAATGTTGTTTGTTATTCAACTTTCATTTCACTAACCACAAAATGTGTTACATTCTTGACATGTTTTATATATTTTACGTCCAACCCAAATTTTAGATCTTATATGTAGTAACTAAAACTGGAAAGGAGAAGAACTCCACAGTCGCACCAAAAACGCAGATAACCATTGAGAAGGGAAGTACCCAGGATTGACCTAAATTTAGTAGTGCGCATACTAGCTGTCATAATAAAGACTTTGCGCTGAATTGAAGTCATGCTCATAAAAAGTGATATTAAGGTGGCTACCAACGTTAGATCAACATAACAATTGTAAAATAAAAAATCTAAAAAGAACTAAAATATACAGATAATCTCATAGAAACGGAAAATCAGTCAGATAAACGGAAAAAATTAACACTGAAAGAAATCAAATTGATTGAGAATAAGAAATGTTTCAGTTCTATTAATATCTCATTACAAAATCATCTGACTTTCCTTTCCTCTCTCCCACCTTTAGCAATCTAAATCACATGCTAAAATGCAGCCAGGCTCGACCAACAATAACAAAACAACATAGGTCTGGCCCCCACCCCCAAAAAGGGTGGAGTTGGAATTCCTGACGGGTATAAATTGTAAAAAATTAATAGGTCTTAATAGTTCATTTGAAAGAGTCTGAGTGGAACACATACAATCGGTAATGAACCGATGAAATAATATTTTTACTCATCGTATACACACATACGTAAAAACACACACACACACAAACACACACTCACACACACACAAAAACACACACACACACACACACACACACACATATATATATATATATATATATATATATATATATATATATATATATATATACAATAATTAACGCTCCTCTATTCAGGGTTGAGCACTCGTCAAGTGAGGTAACCCGTTCATTGTAAGTTTATGCAATGCTCTTCCATAGGAATAGAAAACTCTGGTCTATAGTCACACTGAAGAGTTGTAATACAACGGAACATCTGTCTGTGGATGACACAATATATATATACACACACATATATATATATATATATATCCTCCCTCAACCCATCACATTGACCCTTGGAAAGCATCCTGAAGACCCAGGCAAACACCCTGACCAGCAGGTAACCCCTACATCAACTCACACACACACTCTACCAAAAAATGAGGAAAGCCCCCTACCACTAAATATGGAAGGGGAGTTAGAAAACCTGATTCCAACACTAGTAAGCAGTTTAGAAAACTTACTAAAACACTACTACACACCATCAAAATACTAAACTGAACAACCCTCACCACACAGAACACTAATACACACAACCCCTACCATTAATATCCTCACACCCACATCTTAGAAACATTCAATAATGGAAGCTTCAAAGTCACCTAGACCCATAGGAAAAACCTCACCTTAGCCTGTTATAACCCCTGTTCAACTCATAGCCAAAACATTTTCAGTAACTTTTAAGGTTGATACCTATGTAGCTCCATAACCCCACCACCCCTCCTACACTACCCCAAACATACCAGAAAATCCACCTCTACAACACTACCCCCTACCTTGACACACTCTGCCCTCCCCAAGGCAAACTGCTGCTGCTTTACCAAAATCCCAATACCTGCTGGTCATTCTTACATTCAGCAGGAGGCATCTAGTAGCCCTGACAACAAAACTTACCCACAATGCATAGTCCCTGGCAGTGGACTCTGGTTCCACATGGTACATTTTAATCCACACTCACACAACACGCACCACTGATGATGGGAGAAATCCCGAAACATGTATGGACTATTGACATATAAGGATTAATAAACCTTACCACCAAAAACTTCACTCCCGAGTCTGTCTCACTCTCTAAAGTACACATTATATATATATATATATATATATATATATATATATATATATATATATGCTGGGGTTCTATACTAATATAACTTTTTAGTTTTTGAAATCCCCAAAACAGTCAAGCAGTAAACAACTGATGATCCCAACAAAAGACAATTTATACGTTGTACTATAATAACTTAAAATAAAGTTTACCTGAAACAAGGAAAAAACACTGAACAGAATCACATAAATTGCATTGACAGATATTGGGAAATAAGTGACTGGGATGTGCTATCTAAAAATCCTTTTGGATTGATTCCATGAACCTCAATTTCCAAAAACGATAATTTATTGCCAAATGATACGCCTCATAATAAAGACACGAACCAGAACCTGGCGAAAGCTAAGAAGGAATAATATACTCTGGGACTTTGAGATCTAGACTGACTCCTCCATTTAATAGGGAAACCGATACTTGTAGTTATAAATAAGGAGAATAAAGTAAGCAGTAAGTGAATATGAGAGAAAGCTGAAGAATCAATGAAAAAAATGGTTAAAAGAGGAGTATCTCGTATGGGAATTAATGGAGCTGTGAAACATGAAGATTGAGCAGCTGTAAATAGGAATTGGCATTTGTGGAAATATGCCGAAATGGAATCGAGACTGAATGAATCAGAGATTCGAGGAAGGACTGTGACTATCATAACCAAAGCAGTCTTGGAATCTCCGAGGATACTGAAAAACCTGCTGGACATCTAAAGAGATCTGTTATCATTCAACTTCCAGCAATAATTATAGTACATCTCGTTTGAACATGAAAATGCATGAAATAATAATCAAGATCACATCGGAATAGAGAAAATAACTTTGCTTTGGGACTAAGAAAACTATGGAAGATTTAGGTTCCAAGTACGTATGTTATTATACGTGCACTAGAAACCGTGCCGAATACCCTTGAATCAACATCGGATGAATTGGAAATCCTGGAATGATTGAGATTACCTGAACAAGAGAACCAGGCTTCAGGTGATCTGCTATTTATCAATCGGAAGATATTAGAACAAGTTAAAGCAAAGCACAATAATGACATGGATAGATTGCAAGTCTTACGAAATGATCCCATTTCCCTGGATAATAGTAAAAGCCGGAGATGTTAGGAACATTTCAACAAGTAGAAAAAATTCATCCAGAAATTAATTGAAAGCTGGAAAACTGTAAAATGAAACTGGCTGAGATTGAAATAAGAAAAGGTATCGTCCGTTGGAGTTTACTTTCCCCTACTGGGAATGATACCGTGGAATCACAGTGCCGGTCAAAATGATAGAACGATTTATCCAAGTGCAGCTCTTCTAAATTGTAATTGAAATTTATAGAAATCGTAGTTTTTGGTACATACCTTATGTATAAAAGATGTTTTTTTTCGAAAGAGGTTATGGGGATAAGATATTCAAGAAATACTTATATTTGAAAAAATACTGAGGACGGAATGAGAGGACAGGTAATCGACATCATTTTTATGATGGAGTTTACAAAATAAAAATCGAACAATTGTAAATAACTCAACAGAAAACAAATAAAGACATAATGATCAAAATAGAAAATGTAGAGCTGAAGAAAGTAGACCACTACATCTATCTGAGATAATGAATCTCAATGAAATCCTCAAAATAAAAAGATAAATTGAGCGAATAATTACTCTTGGTTGGTGAGCATTCGATAGAGCCAGCTCAACTCTCAAAAACAAGAAAATCCCATCGACAATAGTAAGGAGGTGCTGCAACCAATGCATCCTACAGATAGTCACCTATGGAGATGAAACATGAAAAGTAACCAAAATATTGACCCACAAACTGAGAACTGTACAACGTGCACAGGAAGGAATCAGACTCAACATCATACGGAGAGAGATCACCAGAGCAGTATATTACAGGGGAAACGAGTCAGAGATATCATATGTACCATCAGAAAACTTAAAATAGCAATGGGATTATTGCTGTTGCAAGAATGTCTAAAAACAGATGTACATTGCCAAACAACATGGATCCTCAGAGATCAAATGTAAAATTGCAGCCGGCAAAATATGAGATGGCATGACGAACTAGACAAGTTCAGAAAGTATTAAATTCGTAGCGCCAATGATAGAGAGGTCTGGAGAATTTTGAGGAAGGCATATGTCCAACGACAGACGCTAAAAGGCTGATGATGATGATGCTGATGACCATTAACAATAAATTCAGCACAGTAACGCCCACTGTTCGTTGCACAGATCCAGTGATATTTTTACCATTTGTCTACAAGTTTTTTTTCCACATATCTGTTACATATCTTGGATTTAGTATCCCTACCCAGTTTCCTGCTATCTCCCAGAAGTTTCGATGCGATTTAAGTCGGGATTTGTGTCGGCCAACCCATGGCAATGTTGCTTCACTAAGTTTATATACACGTTAGCATTCACTGTTCATTAATTCTCACGATAATTGCAACACATTCAGTAGAGAACATACCCATACCATTGCACTTTATCCTATAAACTTAGGAGACTCTTTGACGCACTTTACTTCAAACCTGTCTCGTGCACGATGTCAAACAAACTGTTTGTTGTCAGATACAACTAAATTGAATTTACTTTAATCGCTGAAACGAACTGTTCTGACGAGTTTGGCAGCTGATTCAAAACTGAAAACATTGCTACTTATAGTTGAGGGAGGTCAATATTGGCATATGCTTGTGAGAAATTTCTGGAACGTGAGAAAAAAAGAAAATTGTCGTCTTATTCTGTACACAGTATGTTTTCAAATGAAGGTATTTCTTGAATATTGTTCTTTATTCATGAAGATTTTCGGTAAAAGCTTTTTCGTACATTGAGTATAAATGAAGCATTCTCCTGTTTTGACCTCTGCTGTATACATTACAACAATGCAATGGGGATACAGATTCAAAAAGTTGAAGGGAAATCTCAATCACCACATTATATCGAAGATCTAAAACGAATGATTCAAAAATCTTCTGTAACATGGACGTTGCAGAGTCAATACTTTCTCTCATGGGCGTTGCAGTGCCAGTAATTTCTAAGCATGTCCAGTTTGTTATGCCATCTCATTTTTTTACCGGCTACAGTTACCTATTTTCCCCAATACACTGTGAAGAGATTCGTTGTCCTAGATATATATAGTGGTCGACTCTCTTCAGTTGCCTTTTTTTAATTTCAAAGGGGCTGAATCAATTATGAGTCTGCTCGTCTCTTTCAAGTCATGGATATCGAGTTCATCCCTCATTTGCTGATCCATGAGAGGTCAAGAACCGCCATTTGCAAGATGCAAGATGAACCAATTTCATTGAAAAAAAAAGAAAAATGAAAAGTCAATTCATCCATTTCTCCTGTCACAGCAACCCATTCATTATATCCTCTATACAGGTGGATTCTTTGCTGTGATAAAAGCGTGTCCATTAATCTATGTCTCAATCTAACAAATAAACAAAGAGAATTCTCGGCTTCTGCAATTATTACAAACTTCAACAGAAACTTGAAATTAGACTGATAGAATGAACAAACATCAGGTCCTGCTGAATCAATGTTCGATTTCTCAACGAGGGACATTGGATTCTAATTTGGAAAAATTCAAGGAATCCTGATTTCAAGGAAACTGTATGTTTAGACGTGGCAGATCATTACGTCAAACGAATTTTCGATTCTTCACATCGTAGTCATCTGGATAATCAAAAAATGATTAAGTTAACTTCTCAAAGAACCCATAGACTGATGTTGAATTGAGCTTCCCGTATCACTATTAGAAATTACTTGAGGGCAATAGTAAGAACAAAGATATTCTCTACGATTCAAAACTTCGATAACAAATAAGTACACAGAAAGAGAATACCTCTGCAAACGTCATACACTAAGAAAAAACTGAATGAAAATCAACACATCCATAGCTACAACGAAAGGAAGGTAACTGTTTCATTATCTATTTCAGACTACGATTTATCTATGTATGGAAATATCTCTCTCAATCGAGGGCTTTTCACGGGACAGGGATCATAGCATCATTCAACCCTGAGTGAAATGAGGATTGTGTCATTCCAAGGAGAAAAGTTACAAGGCTGGATATTTCAGTGCCAAATAAGATCCCTATAACCGAAAATCGCTTTGCAAAACATGCACACCTACCAATCTTGCTCAAAAAACTTCCAGCTTTGATAAACTGTAGTATGACTATTGATGTACGGTAGGAGCTCTCACTTAGCTTAAAACAGGAAAGTCCTGGATAGCCGAGAATGATACACGTCATTAATCAAGTATTTCAACACCAAGGTCAATCATCTATTTAGTTCTTATGATTGATGTGCATTCTGTCCTCGCTAAAGTTCACGTACGATCTCGCTATAAGAAAAAAAAAGCTTCGTCCATAATTAATTTTTATCAGACCCTGTATTAGAAGGCTACAGGGATCATCATAGATACACACAGAGTAGCTACTTGAAAAGCATTTTCTTGATGCTTAGATGTTTCCACATATTTTTACATGAACCTGCTTAATGCAATAGGTGTGCAGACAGAAAACCCGGTCTTCAAGAACATTGTGGAACTTTTCCTACGGTAAAAATGCTGCCGTCCAGCATATGATGATTGGTAATCGGTGGACATTGTCTAAAAGACAGATGTATCAATCACTTGGTTGTATCTCATCAGCTCAAGGAAAACCCACAGTTCGAGTCTTCGATGGTTCAGGCCGGATAGAATACTAATTCTTGGTGGCGAAAGAGACAAATTTGGAGGGGAAGGCTGTAGCAACGGTTATGTTGATCCAAATCGAAGAGAATAATGGCCCAAAGAAGGTAAACTTAGTACAAGGTATCAAAATTAGTCAGGTGTGAATAACAGAGAATTTTGCAGACTGCCCGGCTGATTGTCAATGCATGCCGCAGAGGATCCTGAATGCTTCTCTTACGTCCTGTGTCTTCCTGCCTACTAATGTTTGCAATCGTTAGGCACTAAAAGAATCAGAATTTGGTGTATTTTCACAACCTGAAAATGTATCAACTCGAGACGAGACATCCTGATGTGTAGGCAAAATTGTCAAGATATTTCCATGTGATTTACACAAAACAACTAGGCTTGAGCCCTGACCTTGTGATTGGGCAAACACTGATGTGGTCTCAGAAGAATTGTGGAGGCTTCATTCATGGCAGGAGAAAAAAATCACACATTGTGTGCCACGTCTACAACTGTCACATCTGAGCACAACAACGCCTTGCATGAATTCAATGACCCCCAGCTACACAACCAGTGAGCAACACCGAAAATCAACGAAACCAATGATAAAACGGGATCACTCTGATCGAGAAAAAATCAAAGAATAACCTTCGACATGTACATCATTTTCTCTTGATCGATCTCTAAGAGTCATCGTCATTACTGATATATTATGAATATGTATGTATTTGAGACTATTTGCAGGGGCATTAGTGGAAAAATGGTTGGTAACCTCATTTCCGGGATTTTATTCTATAAGAAAGTCCAAGCAAAACCCCCAGCATACAAATCAAGCATCAAAGTTGCCCAAGGCCAAATCATTGACAAGCATTTCTATTTCACCGATTTTTGCTCGTACTGAAAGGTGGAAACCTTTCACTGGAAGCTGTCAACTCAGCCCACTCTTTACAGCTCAGTCTGAAACCAAAGAAATCTATCTTTGACTAGCACATGCAATCACCGAGTTTTCGAGCAAGAAATCCAATAAAATTATCAAGGATTCTGTTCCACGAACTGAACATTACGTCGTTGACGTTAGCTCCCCAGTTCATCTCTTGTAATGGACCTATGGTGCCGATAAACGATCCTATGCCGACTTCACAGTACGTTATCATATTATTGTGATTGTAGTTTTCGATGGTTATAATGAACTTTTCTCTAAAGACGATGTGCATCAATAATGTTGGCAAAAAACTCCCTGATCATCTGCTTCAATGCATTAATAAGTACTTCAGCTAGTCAACAGACCTATGATTGGGAATGTATTTTTTGATTAACATATATTCATTATCCAACGTAATAAGCCCCCCCCCCTAGAATTCATTTAATTCAATAGTGATCATTAATCCCATGAATCGAAGTTCATAGAGTGAATTTTCTGCTCAAAACTCAGATTGTCACTACGTATCAGACTATGGATTTATTTATCCCTCTTCGTATTTGGAATTAGACTACATTTATCTGGAAATTTATCTTTGAATGAATCTTTTTTCTCTCAGAATCAAACTTATTTTTCTATTATTAGAAACGAATCATCCACAATCAAACTAAGAAAATTACAAAAAAAAAAAAAATTCATCTTTTGATGCTAGTATCGATCCATATTTATCCAACTGCAAGAACAATAAAGATCAAAAACCTTTATAAGTCTGAAAAGTTGTGGTCATGAGGTTTTCGGTTGCTAACTCTGGTAACATTCACTTTGCAGACTCCATTCCACAAATCAAACAGTGAATGTATAAGACCATCCTGCAATAAGTAAACATAGTTTCTGAATACTTAAAATCTATCATTGCCCAAGTATCTTAGGAGCACATATTTTTTTCTAAAATGCTATGATGCTCATAAATATATACAATAAAAAAATACCCGATTCAAGATAATAGTAAGATATATAGTCTTTAAGAACGTTACTACTGTAATCATTTCAATCCTTACAAGGTTTTCTAAACTTGTGGCCTAATACAAGAAAAAGTTTATTTTACTCACAACATTTTTAGGTGGAAGGGTCCCTATTTTATTTCATTTGATTTGTAATTTGTCAATGCCTACTGGTGGTTGTAAATTACAAGCCAGCAGGTATGGGTTGAGTTCACATTATTAGTAACTGGTTGTTCCTATCATATTTGATGTGTATTCTTCGCGGGGGGGTTTAATCTTACTTAAATTTCTTAAATTTATTTCCCCATGCTAGGATCCTTTTTATATGACCTTGGTGGGTTGTATGATTATCATAATATACTATGAATAAGCGAAACTATGGAAAAGGATTTGCAAAAATGTGTGCTGGAGATTACATACTGATCGATGCTTCTTCGTCAGACAGACCGTTTATTCGAATCACATCACTTGAAAATAATCAGCGTTATATGAGGTGGTATACAATCAACATACTCAAAACATCTGAATCAAATTATTTGTACTGGTTCGGTTATGCGCAATCTTCTTTTAAAAACGAACCCCAGAACTTAGTAATTCGGTTTGCACCGGTCTCATGTAGAAGCTATCCATAATATATAAGATTCAGTCCATCATAAATATAAATCTATATCATTCTATCCTCACATAACAGAAAGTACATCTATGATCCCAATATAGCTATAATCTCAGCTGTTAGGAAAAAGTATGGCTTCTTAAACTAATGCAAATCGAAACAAATCAGAAAAAAAAAACAATTTTACGTCCGTTATATTTGTTTCTGTGTTAAATGCGAGTTGAATTGTTTCCATATTCAGGAACTTTCTTAACGAAATCCTGCCAAGTCTGTACCATCCATGGTACAAAAAAAAACATCATGTGTGCGTGCCAAATTTCAGAATAATTCCAATATTTATCATTCCATTTAAGCAGTCTGATCACTCATGCTTCCATTTGATTCACTATCATTGTCTATACAGTATCTCCGAAAGTTCTCAATGAATTTAGAGTTTATTGCGTTAAAGAATGGATTATGCGCTAAGAAATTACTTATATTTTCAAGGACTTTTCTTCTGGACAAGAGCTATTTTTCATATCTTGAGACAATAGTCCACACATTGAAGAATTAAACCATACGTATTTAACTTCCCCGTATCGTAGCTATATATGGATCGATTCTTGTTCAGTTTTTAGTTCGGTGTATGGCTTCGGAAGAGGCATGCTCTCTCTGTGCTTCACAGGGATGTATTCATTTCAGAAATTATTCACGAGTTGGATATTTGGATTTTTTTTCCTTAAATTTTCACCTTAAAAGCGTTTCTAAAGTACGAAAGCTATCAATTTTGAGGAATGTGTTCAATTATCGGGCCTTTCTGGTTTTATTGGAAACTGTCATTGCTGTGAGATTAATAGCGCGGTGGCATCTTCCCGATGGACTTGCATCGTGCCTCAGGGTTGGTCTTCAATACATGTAGATATAAAGTCCTGGTCTCGACCAGACACGAGACTTGCAGGGATCACTATACTGAAGCACGCAACAGAAACCAGGACTTCTTCACCAGCCGTAATACTCCATTGGGGATTGTCTTTTAAGAGACATAACGCTTTCCCTTTACCTGTCTTTATGTATGTATCACGCATACAGGCAACACCAATAGAGCTAGCGGGCTTGAATTATGTCCTTATTATGCGTAAAATAAGCCCCTTTTTTCTCAAATTCCCTCCTTCATAGGTTTTTCAGGGTGGGGGTGTCAATGTAGAATGTAAGTATATACCATATTTGTGCTAGCTTACATTTTGAAAATTCAGACTTTTTGGTGATCACTGCCCAACAAAAGGCAAAAAAAAGTAATATATTCAATAGTCGCTCCTTTTCCAATTTTTTCCAACTGATCAACCCCAACACGATATGCTGCCAAAAGTGGTTGGTTTCTATCATGTGACCAACCAGACCTGTATCTTATATTTCGGATGGATAGCGTTTAGAAGCAGGATTACTATTTTTTTCCAAATCCCCCGTCAGTGTTTGTGTAAGGAAAGGTAGGACTTACTTATCATTTGCAGAATGTTTTAAGAAACCGGTGTAGAATCGGTGAATGCTATTTCTGAGGATCATGATCATTTTTTTTTCGCTTTAACAACAGCTTTTCTCTTCGTTTTTGCGTCTTGAAACTTCACAGCCATATCCCAAGTGACAGGCTCCTGGTCGAGTGACAGGACCCGGTTGATGAACAGAAGGAATAGAATGAACCCATCAATTAATAATACTCACGTCAGAATTTCTCTTTACAAGTAAAATATACATCGCTTTGCTAACGCTACACCAAGGGGCGGGAATCTATAGCACAGTGGTATCTGCAAAAACTCAAGGGAGTTACACTGGGGCGACCATCCGCGGCACCTGAACAAAATCTTCCGTTCAGAGACACTCGGAACCGAGTTCATTTCCTAATTCTACTTTCTCGAATTTCTTTATTTCTCCATAGCCGAATTCAGCTGTTCACCTTTTGCAAGATATTTATGCTTCTCTCTCTGATCTGTTTCTCACTTCCTACCTGCCGTTTTTATTTTTTTTTGTGTGCTGTTAATCCATTATCAGAACTTGCCGTCAATCCCCAATCCCCTTTCAACGTAGGATTATCGTTTTTCAAAGTGTGAGATTCGAACAGACGGATAAGTTTGACAGATGTACACGTTGCATGTTATAACACAGATTAAACTAGACCAAACACATTATTCTGAAACACATTTATTTCAAACGTTCTTCTTGTAATCTTAGTGTTTTTCAGTGTTAATTTATCCAAGACTAATATTTATAACTCCAAAGAATGTTCCACGTCAAAATATTATAACTATAACAAACTAATCTCTCTCCATATATATATATATATATATATATATATATATATATATGTATATATATATATATGTATATATATATATATGTGTGTGTGTGCGTGTGTGTGCGTGTGTGTGTGCGTGCTTGCGTGTGCGTATGTGTGTATACATTAGTTTGCTATACTAACACACACACACACACATATATATACATACATTAGTTTGTTATACTAACATATATATATATTAGTTTGTTATAGTGATAATATCATATATATACATACATATATATATATATATATATATATATAAATATATATAAATATATATATATATATACATATATATATATATATATATATATATATATATATGTATATGTACATGATATTATCACTTTAATAAACTAATGTATATAATACAAATCAGCAATATAATATAAAAAAATATCTGATGTGTGATGGGTTTTATTTCGTATAGTGCTCGATGCATTCAACGTTAAACATTAAGTTATTCTTGAGCTTAAAATATAAGTAAAGATACACTACACGAATACGTTCAAGCTTTTGTCCTGTTAGGTTTTCTTCAGGCGAAAATTCGCCCGAAGAAGCTAAAAGAAAGCAGAAACATAAACATGTGTGTGTAGCAAATACTTACTTTATCATATATATATATATATATATATATATATATATATATATATATATATATATATATATATATATATATATATATAAAAATGATAAAGTAAGGATATATATATATATATATATATATATATATATATATATATATATATATATATATATCAATCAGAGCGCAAATATCAGAATGCTACACAAACACGTTTATATTTCTGTCTTGTTTGTGCTCTTCCAGATAAATGATTCGGATTATCTTAGATTCCAGTGTTCCGGACATTTTGGGGATTGTTTTATTTTAGGTCACAGGGTCTTTTTGAATTATTTGGTTTCTTTCAGTTTAGTGGTTGGCTATTGCTTGCTATATCTTTCTTATATTTAATTGGGATTCATATCCGTTGGTGGTTATAAATTACAAACCCAGTGGTAATGTGTGAGTATTTACATTATCAATGGTATTTTACTCAGTTCATTAGAGCTAAAATCCTTTTTATTTGACCACGGTGGTTTGTTTTGGTCTGGCCTACTTTCTTATGTGGATTGGATTATTCTTTAAGTTGTATATGAGAGAAAGATATCTATGCAAGTTATTTTTATATATCCATGCGTGATCTATTGTGCTATGTTTGTTAACAGAAATCATAATTGAGCTTCTTTCTAAGAAATATACTCGTAGATATTCTTTTTTTTTCTTCTAAAAGCAAAAATGAATAGCGATAAAGAAGTGTCTTTTAAATAATAATAACGTTTCGCGTCATTGCTGTCTCTCACAAGCGAAAATGATTCCATTCTGAAATAATCAGAGAAGATAATTTAGTTTCATGTCTAGTAAGCCATTACCAAAGCACTAACGAACTTTTTGATATTGTTGTAATCTTTTGCTGAGATTTTCATTTGATATTTTAATTCACATTCATTCCTATACATTCACCAATGTCCGACTACTTACTTACCCAACATCTTCGAAAGTTGGACCTTGGACTAATAAAACATAATGAAATATGGTAAGGTGGGCCATAAACTCGAAAAGAATTGAAAACTCAGATAATATAGACTTACACATTTACCTCCCTGTGAATGTTAGCTATATATGATCTGATGTTCAGTCAGCATTTAGGTAGTTCTTAGCATTGTAAACGCTCTCTGAGCCCATTCTACTCTAAGATTTTATAATTTTCATCATAATTCTCTCAGTAGTTATTTTATTGCTAATTTATAATTGATTTTAAAGAACCAATGACTCTCACTCGCTTGGTCGAGAAAAAGGCAGGGATTGGAGAAAAGAAGTTTGAATTCTACCCCATTTTGCTGCCGATATAGTAATTCAACAGGAAAATGGGTGTTTGCAAATGCACCGTACCCCCCCCCCAGCCGGCCTCCAGTTACAGCAAAGCTGCGCGAAACTTTCTCGAGATAATGGAAATATAAAAGATACTTTCTTGATAGACCATATATGATCTGTTTTCACCCGTGTTTGTTCGATGAAATGACCAGGGATATATAGATCTTTAAAATCTACAAAAAGTTCAAATTCAAGCGAGATGAAAACAATGAATGCGGTAGTTAAAACTGAATGATTGAGGTGTAAAAGAGAGAGAGAGAGAGAGAGAGAGAGAGGGAGGGAGAGAGAGAGAGAGGGGAGAGAGAGAGGGGAGAGAGAGAGTGTGTGTGTGTGTTTGTGAGAGAGAGAGAGAGAGATGGATGAAAATAAAATGACCGGGCGTTCTCTTATTTATTTGACACCGTCTTATGCAAGAGACAGAATAACTTCAT
Organism: Thysanoteuthis rhombus; assembly: GCA_963457665.1. NCBI lineage: Eukaryota > Metazoa > Mollusca > Cephalopoda > Oegopsida > Thysanoteuthidae > Thysanoteuthis > Thysanoteuthis major. The sequence goes on from OY735203.1 coordinate 11,404,382, forward strand.
TGACTTTGCATTAATGACCTAACAACGATCAAATGCCAATCTCAAAGCCGCATGTATCGCCTGCATTGAATATCTGTTGAACTTTGAGGTGCGTTAATCTGATTACTTTCTTCCTATTTACTTATACTGTATCGATTAATTATTTATTATCTCCATCAAGTGATCAAGTTGAGTTTACACACCAGGGACATTACTGCATTCTCACTCTTCAGCTACTCTTTTCAACTCTCAGGCACTGTTCCCAGTATTCGCTATTATATATATTATATATATATATCATCATTCATCTCAAGATTCATAGCAGTGTCGTGGTTTACAATTTCCCATCAGATATCTGGTAGTCATTGTTCAGCTGCAGTGAGACTCTCACTCTCCTCTCAACGTCCTCCCATATCACAACAGTGGTGTGGTTTGTACTGCTACAACCTTACCCCGATTTTCTAACTCTTGTAACATGATATTCCTTGCTGCCCAGCCACATCTCACTCACTTTTATAAGGTGGTCGATTTGGATCTCAAATTGATTTATGGTTTTTCTACTTTCCATTTCAGTGTCTGGTTTCTGATTTTACCAATTGCTGCATGGCTGAATCCTAGTCGTTTATATAGTTCCTAGTGTGTCTTCCGTCGACGGTGTTTTCCCTTTTGAATTCTCCATGCTTCCATTTTTCATCTCCTGCTTTCCTAATTGTTTCGTCTGTGATCTTTTTTTTATTGTGTGTTGCACTGCTCCTGCCGCATTTCCACTGGGTGGGTTTCCAATCCCGTTTTTACCCTTTGGATACAGTGTTCTATGCTGATGAGTCCTGTGTCTCCTTCTCACATACGATTGTTGTGAGTCATTACTGGGGAGTAGGGCCTTATGCATCATCATTGGATTCCTAGTCAGCTAGTTCATTGATTGGATTCATCCTTTGACCATCCAAGAAATGGTCCTATTTATCTCAGAGCTGCTACTGGCCAAGCGTTCATCCCTTTTATCAAATTCCTTCTATTTAGCATAGTTTCAAATACTTTTTTTTTCATTTTGCTAAGATTTTCCTCTTTAGTTTATTTTGTCTTTCAATTTTCATTGTTTATGGAGTTGTATTCGAGAATGCCCAGGTATTTATATCAGGCTTGCATGGTTAATGCTCTGATAGTTTTGTTATTTGGTTTTGTACCAGTTTAATTTCTTCACCAATAGACAGTTTTTAGAGGTCAAGTAAGAACAAGTCTTTTCAATACTCCAGAACACACCCAAGGTTCTTCTTTCACCTCTATCAACTAGATTCAAAGAATGTGTATGGACTTGGTCACGTACGTTCGCTTGCTCGTTCGTCTGTTTGACCGTTGGTCCGTCCAAATGATAAGTACTGAATGAATTTCAATGAAATTCTGTGGAAGCATGGTCAAATAGGGTAGGAGAGAGATGATAAAATCTTGAGAAGGAGTTGATAATTCTTTTTATGATTGAAAGATATTTTTCCGTTTTCTTTGTATATTTCAATTAATTCAAGCAAATGCTAGTGAATGCCTACTGTATTTCAATAGATTATCAATGAATTCAAGAGTGGTCAATAGGCTAAGGGGGAACTAGTTACATTTTCAAGCGCAATTATCTTCCCTACGTCGGAGTTATATGTTCAAAAAGCATGATAGTGTAAAAAGTTCATGTTTTCCCATACAATATCTCCAAATGTTCTCAATGTCAATGATATTTTGTGTTAGGTTGGGCAAACCTCGCTCTTTTTCATTCTTCATTCTGTTGTTTTCTGGAACTGTCATACTCATCATCTGAGAGATGATTTCTTCAATTATAATTCTTTGATCTGTTTTCCTGCCTCGGATATATTGAACCGTGAGGATTTTTAAAGTCACAGAGAATTTTCTATTCTCTTATTTGTCCTTACTATGTAATATTTCTCTAGAGCAAATTATTAGGGGCGCAAGCTTAAACTCCACTTTCCAGACAATCCGAAACTCCCCCAAATTATCCTTACATTTTTCTGATTTCCCATTTTCTTTCGGTGAAAAAACCTATCGTCTGCTTGTAGAATCATAACTGTGATTTGGCTGGTCAACCATATGTTAGTAACAATTAAAACATCTGATCTTCTCTGATGGATGAAGAAGTCGGTAACATAAGGAGTGCAGAGTTAATTGATTGAAAGTCATCAGGCTTTTTACCACTTTTAATCATCACAGGACAGGATGTGGGCACTGCATCCCCTCGCAAAGTTATCAATCAAGGTCCGAGAATGTCAATGTTGACCCTGATAGAGAGGTCCAGTGTCTGCTTCGGACATTTATGTCGTGCTTGCGTTTTCAAGTGTCAGGCACTGAAAAATGTGATGGATAGATTATTTTGTTTGTGAAAGTCAGAATACTGAGGTACCGGAAAATGGTACCACAAGCTGGCTGAGAAATAAACAACTATAATTAATCAATGGTGTTTAAGTCATTGACGTCTTTTGCAAAACCGACGGTGCATGTTGCCAATACCGGTACAATAAACCCCATGTTTTGTATCTGCATTGGTTGTTTTCTACAATAGTTTATGACTTGTACTGATACAATTTGTTTTCAAGGTAGGACTCTACCAGTTTACAAAGTTAACAAAGCATGATTTACCCTATACTGTCGTATCTCTTCATATTATTTTTGAGCCAGCTAGCTGCTTTCATCTGTGATGTAGCTTACCGTCTCATCTTGTCTCCACAGATGTAACGTATTATGTTTTTAGTATTTTGTGTATTTTAGTTTGATATAGAAAACCGATGGACATCACGACTCACAACATGGATTCCAAGATATCACATACAAAACCGGCAGAAAACAAGATGTAGAGATGAACTGGATAAATTTGGAAAATACTGGCTCCACGACGCCCACGATAGAGAAGAATGGCAAATCCTGACGAAAGCCTATGTCCAATGACGGACGTTAAAAGATTGATGATGATGAGTTTGATATAGCTCTTCTCGATGTATTTATTCACGGATGCAATGATAAGGCTTGGTATATCCCCCTTTTTTTTATGGTGTATCTCTTTTGAAAATATCCCTCATCGGTCATCTGCTTTTGTATTCAACTTTGGGGAGAGTCATCTCCCCTTGTTCATGCACTTTTTGTCTTTTCATCTCTTGTTGCATTGGTGCATTGGTTATCATATCATATTTTGGCCGCATTATTTTCTGCAATTTGAACTCGATACTGATTCGTCCAACGCTGATCTCTGCATTCTTTATGTACGATCTCTTGGTGACGCCACACGACGCAGAACCTTTCGCATAGTAATAAACATCTTGATCCATTCATTTTGGGTCGTCTTTTATCAAGCATCTGATCGTGTGGATCCCACTATTGATATTTTCCGCGTGCCCATCTTTTATATATTTTCTACAGATTGGAAATGTTTCCGCTATTTTACCTATTTTCCAAATGTACTTCTTTCTCATGTTTTCGTCACGCTCATTGTGTTTTACTGTATCTCCACAATTCTTACTCCTGTTTCTTGATCAACTTTTGATTCTAGAATCCTTGCGTGAAAGCGCATATCGTAGATTTTTCATCTTGCAGCGCCTCGCCTTGATCAGACTTCCATCAGAATCATCCGATCGTTGTAGAGCAAGCCATTTGCTTCTTTGGTTCCTCTTCTGTGTGTTTAAATTCTCCAGATAGATGAATTTCCCTATTGAGTGGAATATTGCCCCCTGCTGTTTTTCCGAAGAAGAATTTACAGATCAATTTTAGAACTTGATAGTTTCTTCTTATTATTACTTATTCATTTGTTAACACTGTCTGCTGATTTTCAACAGAGATAAAGAAAGTTTTCTTGATACTACTAAAACGCTCTTTTTAGTACTCACGCCGACATGTAGTTTGGGTTATTTCAAATTTTACTGGAATATCCAATCATCTCTTGTAAGTAGCAAAATTATTTATCTGGAAACATAACTTTTGGCTCGTTTGAGAGTTTAACCTTTGTATCAAGAACAGAAATTTAACTGGAATCAACCCAAAAAACCAATATCTTTATAATGAACGGAGTGATTTTTTTCTTTCCCTTTGTTTATCCGTCCGTGAGAAATAATAAGATAAGATGAAATTCATATTTTCGGATAAAATGCATTCTATCCGCTATTTAAAACAATGGATTCTTCCACTTAAACGAATTCATTAAATTCCAAGTAAAATTACGGATAAAGTTGATGTAAGACATTCATGTATTTACGTTGTTGACAGCTAAGTAAAATAATATGACAAACTAAAACTCCACGGAAACGCACGTAGTTACTTTTACCGATATATATATATATATATATATATATATATATATATATATATATATATATATATATATATATATATATATATATATATATCATCAACCATTACATGTCCACTGCTTGATGAAAACCTCTTTCATCTCCTGCCATAAAGAGCGTTAGTCTCTGCCACGTCCTACCGTCAAACTTTACTATCCCATTTGTTCATCTTGTTTCCGGTCTTTTTCCACTGTATACACTGTCCAATGGGCATCAATTGGATAGCTTTTTTGTTTATCTGTTGACCCATCATCTCCCTATCTTCCCTTCCCATCTCCATTTTAGTGCAAAATTACTGAGGTAAATGTATTCCTTAACTTCTTCAAAGGTTTCCTCCTATTTTCCCAAAATTTTGTCTCACGAAAATTCAATTATATCTGTGAATTTTTTCCATGGTAATTATATATCTTTTAAATAAACGTTTGATTGTTAAGTTATTTCTCTATATTGCGAAATGCATACGTCTGGCTTCAATAGAAGATTTTTTTTGAAAATTTATCATAACACCAGATATATCCAGACCCTTTCAAGATGTCTTAAATACAAGATTTGGTTTGGTTGAATGAAATTACACATTACAACTCGTCTATTCACTAGGAATGCTCTGCCAGTCTTTCAACGTCTGTCGTTGGACATGGACCTTCCCCAGGATTCGCTACACTTCTCTATCATGGGCGTCGCGGAGCCAGTACTTTCTGAAGTTGTTTAGCTCGTCTCGTTATCTAATATTCTGCCGGCCTCGGTTCCGCATGTGATCTGGGGGGGGGGGTCCACGTTGAGAGTCGCGATATCCATCGATTGTTTGCCATTCTTGCAACATGTCCAGGCCACTACCATTAAAGCTTTTTAATGGATTCTATGATGTAATAGATTCTACGGTGGTCTTAAAAGAGAAAGGTTGTTTGTTGTCAATCAGTGATCCGAGCGAATATTTTCAATCATTGTACAACTCCACATAATAGAAACAGGTCATTATTTCATCTTCAACCGGCATTTCAGCAGAAAATGGCTACTTATTCAAAGAATCAATTCTCGATATTCACAGACATCAATTCCAACGGCATCGAGAATTTTGTATGTCATCTAAAACACTGGATGACGTACGAATTAAAAAAAAAGAACAATTATCCTTTATCATATTCATTACTAGCCTACAACCCGTCTCTGCGCTGACTGTAATCATGAGAGTATAACAGCAGGATCGGCTGATGGCTTCTAGCGATGCTATGTATGAGATACATGGTTGGGAGGGAGGGAAAAGTAAAGAAAGTTGGGTATTATTCAAGAGAGGGTCGGAAGGGAGAGGAAAAAAGTTAGGTAGTATAATACGTGAGTAAGAACAAAAAGGGTACTTAAGTAGTTTAATAATAATGTAAATAGGGAGAGGGACTAACAGACGTACACATATATATATATATATATATATATATATATATATATATAACGGTGATCACTGATTCTATTTTCTGACCAATTTTTCTATTCAATCATGGCCTTTTATCAATGATCTTATCTGATTCACACTGTTTAATGAGCAGTCGCTGCATATTTTTTTTTATTTTTTATTTTCCTCTTTAAAAACTGATTCCAGATGCACGACTCGACATCCATCATGGAGACATTTAGGCATTTGAAATAATGTTTTCCAGTGTCTAGACTCTCTTTTATTTCCCAAATTTTCTTTTTTATTATTTTGTGACGCAAAATGTTACACTCGTAACAATAATGCGACTTCTGCATCAAGATTTGGAATTAAAATCGGTATTTGTGTTGAAGAGATAAGGACATTGGATATATGGCGTTATATAGAAGTGTTCAGTCTGACTTTGAGACTTTAACTCCCGGTTTAAAATTCAGGATTGCCCTTTTATCAGATTGGTCATTTCCAAGGCCTAGAGAACCCTGTCTGTCCAGCTAACGTACCCGTAGTAGGGGAGAGAAGTGATGGATTTATGACTTTCCCAATTGCATCAGTACGGAAAAGACAGGTACAACGTCGGTCTGAGTTAGAACTTGACTTGCCAATATCACTTCCCTCGCTTTTAAACGTTGCACTACGCATACCTCCACGAAAAAGGTATAGAAATGTGTTATAGAGTGAAAGATACTGTTTCCATCCATCGAGTATCGCTGAGCCACTGAAAGACTCAAAACAATATCAAAATGACGAAACCAAAAAAGTGAATATCATCTACAAATCAAAAGGAAGATCGATTGACTTCATAAGTTGTCTGCAAAGTAATCCCATATCATGATAAAGACAACAAGAAAACAGGTCTAGTTTGTCAGTCGATAGAAACCATCGTGTGACCAACGTATTTTTGCCGAATGCTATGTTGGGAGTGATCAATAAAAAATTAAATGGAAATAGGAGGGATCAATGAATAGTTTTCTTCTCTCGTCTTTTGCTGGGCAGCAATCACAAAAACGTTGGGATCTAAAAAAAGAAAACAAGCTGGCAGAAACTAGCAATTTAGCATAAACTCACATCGTAAATTAAAACAACCTTTAGCGGAGGGGGTAAAGAAACAAAAGTTTTTCGTGGACATAGTAAGGAATAGATGTTGGAATTCTCAGTCTTCTATCTCCATCGGCGCAACTTGTCCGGCCAGCCAGCCAGCCAGCCGGCCAGCCAGCCAGACCAACTTGAAAACTGAGAGAAATCAGTGCAGACTGTGTGGCGACAGTTTTGGTTGACTGTTTAAAATAAGAGACTTATTGAATACATAACAGACTGCTTAGTAGGTATAAAAGTCTGATTTGTAAGGAAATGATCAGAAATCTTTCCCCTTACGTTAAAAGCTATAATTCAAATCCACTATAAAATCTTTTGATAGAAAGCACTCTTAGCAGTCTATCAACGGAGATAAATCTGTTTCGAAACGACCTCCATAAGAGTTTGACGATTGCAAATCAATGAAAAAGACCATCTTTCTATGGTAGAGTGCTTCTTAATGTCGCATCGGATTCGGAAATTTTGATAGATTTTTTGGAACATTTTTTATATGTTCAAGAAGTGCAATCTCTTGTGATTGTTGAATGGCTGATATCTCTCTCAGCATAATGGTCATTTTAGATTTTGCTAGTTGACTGCTTATTTCTGTTCATTCCAGCAGACTTTTTGTCGAGCAAGGGGCCACAATACCTCAGCTATGATTTCAGAATGTTTCTTGGGTGTTTTCTTGATAGCTCGACATCCATCTCTCTTCATTTATTTGTGCTTATGATCAGGTATAACGGCTGCCAAGTTGGAAGTTTTTTCCTCTGTCAGGCTAACCTTCACTTTGCTTGACAACCTCGAAGAGAAAAAAAGCCTGACCACCCTGCTATTAACCAATAGTAGGAAGAAAATTAGATTCATGCTTTCCCCAATGGCATTCATGTGACGTAAACACAATTAGAATTGGCCAAAACATGAACTTGCTTCACCTATTCCGTTTTCCACCTAGGTGACCATTGTACCACTTCGCACCTCCACGTTGATTTTACAAGTTCTAAGTAGCAAAAGAGTTTAATTTGTTACACATTCTTCAAGTTTCCTTGTTAGTAGTTTACTGATTTCCAATCGTTATCCAGTATGAGAAGTTCTAATTCGAAGATAATACAATTGTAAACATTAGGAATAGGGATTGGCTCTGCTATCCAAAAGTGGAACTTTCCAACAAAAAAATTCTGTACGCCATGAAGTTATCCAATAGATAAAGCCCATCCTGTATATATCTCGTGAGAATTTTTTCCTTTATATGGATAATTTCGCCACAGAGTGCTGTACGAACCTTGATTCAGGGAAACAGGGTTATAGAGAATATTTCACGCCATCTCCCATTTAGTATAGTCTGGCTGTCTTGGGGATCAACATTCAAAATACTTGTTTTTTTTAGACTCAAAATTCAACCACTAGCACGGCAAATCTCTCACCCATCGGACAGACTTTTTTTCCACACTTATGAGCCCTTACATTCGTATACAGGTTTACTGAGACAACCTAACCTTAATTCAGTACATGGCCACAGAAGGGGAGATCCAGTTAGAATCCAAGTCACTACCCCAGAAATCGGTCTGTGTCTATATATTTACTAAAGTTCAGCTTACTACGTGCCAAAACAAGAATGGGTCGGTATAGGCGGGGCAATTGTGACGTTACATTTATATACATGCAATTTGATCGTAGATTACCCTGCAAAAGTCACAAGGAGCAAACCTGTAACTCTGTGATAACAGTTTCGAATGAATTATGAGAATAAGCCAATAAAGATGTTTGGTTTTACATTGATTTGAAAAAAATATCTTTATGGGGTAGCATTAGTAGGGTAAAGCTCATTGATTGTAACTTTAGTCACGCACCGTCTGATTAGTTTCGAAAACATCGGTATACAAAGCGAGCAATAATGAGGCGTTCACTATAAATTTTAAACGCCATTATTACCATATCACGTGACTCTGAGTTGGAGATAATTTTAGTTGAAAAGCATATCACCTTCCTATGAAGTTTCAAGAAAGTTTGACTCATAGCAGCCGAGAAAATCGATTTTAAAACATATTGTTTGAAGAGCATTGTTGACAAATCATTGGATCCCGAGTTAAAATTTTTCATGAGTAAAAACATCTTATCAAGGGACACCTTTCTACCAAACTCCAAGTGAATCCGACTTCAAACAGTTGTGGAAATTGATGGTAATCTATTTTAAAACAAACTTCAAACGCCATCATTGCCATATCATGTGATCATGACCGTTTCTAGTTAAAGAAAACTTTCATCAAGGGACACCTTTCTTAATTCCAAGAAGAACTGACTTAAAACAGCAGAGAAATATGGGGACCGACCAGCCGACCGACTGATTTTGGTAAAGCAGAAGCGTCTTTCACCATCCTAAATTTAATACTTGTTCTATGCCGTTTTCTTGAGACGGATTTTATGCCGACTAGAAGAATGCTTTCAATTGATACCCTGCAGATTAATAGACTTTGTCTTACAATATTTCAACGTGATTAGCTGAAGTCCAAGATCTTTACTTACAGAATAAACCCCAACCTATATTAACGGTACAACACACTCAGTATCATTATTTAAGGTGTGACGCAAATATCTACAAAGTTTAGCCCAATACGGCGCAAGTCCATTCAGGGGAAATGAGCGGTAAGAAGTTACGAGGACTCACTATTCTAGAAAATCTGTATTTAAAATCCTCACTCTGGTATTTAGTCAGATTAGTTAAGTATATGAATTGGTGTGGAAAATTGACGGTGGAAATATTGTGATTAGTCATTCATCCACGTGGCCAAGTTTTGCCTGACTAATCGAATCAATTTTCGATATCTTGTATTCGTACACATACATTTCACACCAAAAGCTGGGTTACTAATCAGTTCATAGGAATTAAACTAGGGCATATATATAATTCAATTGTTCTGAGTGACAAATTGTTCGCCAGAGTATTAAGGGTATCTTGGGAATGTAGCATTAGAAAATAAATTGACCACTTGTCAAATGTGAACATTTCAATTAGATTATATTTGATTTAGAAATGTGAGTGGTTATTAGAACTAGTTTTCTAGTAAATATTATTGTGGGTTAGCTTGTAATTATAGCTTTATTAAAGATTAGTGAATTGTGGCGCCTAACGGGGCGTGAGAGTTAGTAAGCTAACAGACTATTATCAAATCTTACCTGAGAAGAAAAACAATTCTGAATTCTTTCCAATGGTAGAGTCAATAGTTTCAAATACTGGATATGTACTATATAGAAAATATTTATTACAATATCAGCTACCATCAATTTTTAGCTATGATTTATTTCCGTCTAATTTTACATGATTTTTATACTAACTATCCAGACTGTCATTATTAAACAGAGAAGATCAGAGATAAAGAATAAGCCCTCGATGAGGATTGAACTTGCTTGAATTTTACTTCAGGAAGCTCGATTATCCGCACCAATTGCTCAGTCGCTTGAGCTACGGACTTTTGCAGCTAATATTTATGTGCAGTATTCTTCGTGAGATCGCTACATATATGCAAAAGCAGGCTGTTTTGGATATGATCCTAGAAAACTAAGTGTTACAGTTTTTCGTGAGATTATTCGAAGATTTTTCGTTCATGATCCCTGAATTTTGAGAATCATCTCTTGTTTGGTGCCTGTGCCAATGGTGTTTGTTCGGATGGTCTATTCAGTGAGGAAACGTTTGGAGAGAGGTTTGTATTGCTGGTTTCAAGGTATTTAAAAATACTTTATTATCTAGATAATAGATATTCATTGCAATCCCTGTACATATATTGTAAGTTTTTTCAGAGTTCAAAATAAAACTGGTAAGGAAAATAATGATTCATTAGTGAAATTATATTGGAATTCAGAAATAATGTCTGACAGGAAGTTAGCGTCTTAGAGACGTGTAACAGCATGGACGCCAAGGAAAGCAAAGCATCCTTGTGTTTCTGTTTAATGGCAGGCATGAATCCATCGTTATCGAGAAATGATTTTTATTCGGTTTCTTGAGGATACAAACAACTTCAAACTGAACAGTACGATGCCCTGATTGCAGAAATAATTTACCTGGCGAATATCAACTTTGTACAACAGCTAGCTGTTGGGTAATCATAGCGCTCACGCATACACGCACGCGTACACACACATTTCTTCAATTTAAAGAACGTGAAACATAAAATGACAGAAATAATGATTACTTTACCCGTGTGTAAAATGTCCCAGTTCCTTTCGTCCAATATTCATTAGCAAAAATCATCAAATCCTTTCCAGGAAGTGTAAAGTCCGTTTTCAATTCTGAAAATATTTGAAAAAATAGATGTTATCGGAAGTACCAAGATAAACATATATAGTATGGTTACGAACAAAGTGATTTTTTTAATCCCTGTCAGCAACGATCGAGTATTAGACTTATAGTTTCTTGTTCCCTCGTGCATAACTTTTGATATCTTTTGTTGATGAAAAATATGTGAAAAATTAAGTAAAATATCATTTAGAATATAACAAAAAAAAAAAGGAATTTGAACCTTCAATTTGAAAAAAAAATGTAGTAATTAATATGATTATATGAATATTCATACGTTTATTTTGTTTATTCTGCATTAATTTTCAAAAAGCATTAAACTCCACACACTTTGGAAATGGTTACTTTTTTCGGCTGCATATGTTATATCTTGGACGTTTTTTTCCAAAAAGTAATCTTGTATTTTCCACCAGTCTTAAAAGAGTATGTATATTATGGAAGTGTTTGTATATAAGTTATAAATTGCTTCCTTTGTACTTTCTTATTCCAGATTTCATATTTTTATTTTCTTCTCTCGAACACTCAAACAATTTCCCCAACCCGAGATCTTTGCAGCCGTAACAGCAACAAGTATCCAATAAAGCCTGCCAGATGCAATACCGGAAGAATTTTATTGTTTTGCTTTGGTTTCACATTGAACCAAAATACCTGATATCGCCAACTGAATTTCTCAGGATTGTTTTATGTTCGTATATCACGCTAATCCTTTTACAGAGTAAAAAAAAAATGTGTGAACAAAAAATCAACGAACGTTCCAATAAAGTCGTTTCGACGAATAGTCATTTTGAGAAAAAGCTGTTTCAATAAGTTGTGCCACGCAACCGACACATTCACCACACAGTGATGGTTGATTACCAACGGCTGTAGACTGACGGTCTGAATAATTGCTGTAATCAATATGGAAGAAAGTACTAGTCAACATTTAGTAAGGGCTTCCTTTCTTAATGAATCCTAATTTTGTCATCAACGCACCTTTTATTTGCCATTTCCGCTGTGAAAATAACATTATCTCTGGTAATCCATCAGACACGATAATTCGAAAATCCAAATGTCTTCAATTGTTTCATTTCAGTTGGTAACCATATTTTGAGATTAAGAGTAGACATTTCTTCCGTTCTTTCAGAAGAAAAAGGTTCTGAATTGAAAGCAATGATGATAATCATAAATATATATATATCAAGAGAAAAATGGTCAAATCCAAGAATCCACTGCAATAAGTTTTTCCTGTGTAATCAGTATTCTCAAAGATGATATCACAAGTTGATTTGTATGCAGTCTAGGATAAAAACTGATACTGCTGATTTAATATTTACATGGGTGAACACTCAATAGAAGTGACAGAAACAACGAGTCACAACTGTTGTTATACTTACTAATCCTTCATCATAAAATACGTTTTTTATGTAACCACGAATGTAAGCCCTGTTTGAACAAATTAAATGGTGTGTAGTATGAAATAAGATCCATGTACAATACATTATGATAATACCCAATATAAAATAGCAAACTACGTGCATGATATAAGTTATATATTGAAATCAAAGCTGAAAGTGGATGAGTGATGTCTGATCGACATATTACTGTTCTGTTTTTAAAACTCCCGAAAAATTACTTGGTGAACAACTGATGATCCCAATAAGAGAAGATTCACACATCGTAACATATTAATAAAGTATATGTACAGCAGGATTAAACATTGAAAGAAAAACGTTAATTGTATTAACAGACATTGGAAAATAAGTGACTGAAGAGACACGAATTAAATATTTGAAATTTCAGTCTATGTTCAACGTTTAAAGCTGTAAAGCTTCCTGGACTATATATATATATACCGAAATCCATCCGTCTGTCTTATCCACTTTGTAGGTCACAATCTTGAATGTTTGAAGCTGTTATTTCATACAGCGTTGCACCTTTTCAGGGCGGAAAACACGGGCGGGGAAATTTTCGATAGTTTTACACAAGTTATTTGTTCAAACACGTGAAAATTTTTATTTCTTTACTGAAAAAACGATTTCCGGTACACAATCGGCATGGAATTTATACAAATATATTTTTATTCTCTAAATCATATGCAAGTGTTTTCGCTTACTTTCTGATTTAATCATTTAAACTGTAAAAAAAATCTTTTCTCAGTTGGAATTCTTTTTAGCTGTTTATATTTTATCAGAGTAGTCCCTGCATTAGTTCATCTACTTGAAGAACCCCACTTAAATACTTCGCCTCAATAGAACCCAGCCTGTCCTTTTATTCTGTAATTTACATTTATCATTGTCATTAATATAGTATTTTATATCACAATTTTACTTGATATTGTGCAGTATATGGAGGGATTTACGGAGTTAGAAATTGAAAGAATAAGAAAAACTTGCTGTTCGTAATATTTTATTATTAAATAAACGTTTTTTCCTCTCAAAATGAGAAAAAAATAAAAACTTTCACGTGTAATTCAGAAAAGAAAAATGTGTTTAAATAAATTAGAAACCCAAAAAGTGTATTGATGAAACCAGTTTTAAAGAGAAAAACAATTTCAAAATTTTCTTTTTTTTTTTTAACGAAAGGTACAAAAACGGGAGCCGTCAGTCTAAATATTTCTTTTTTTAATTACTACTTTTTTTGAAGATCTTCTGGTTTGAAATTATCCACAATATCTGTTTCTGTAAAAGATATTGCAAAATAACTAGATGAAAATTATTTTCTATTCAGCAGAAATTCATCCTATTTGATGACACCGGAAATTTTGCTTATCAATTTAAGAATTTTTAGAGAGTGAAATATATTTTCCGTCTCTGCTTATGTTTTCGCAACAATCTAACGAAGTAAGATTTTGCTATTTTATGGTTTGGGTGTTTTGATATGGTGTTAGTGAAGAGGAAAGGGAAGAAGTAGAGGAAAAGAAAGAATAAATATTAGCATCATGGTAGTGGGAGTGATTGTGTCTATGTATCTGTCTGCGCACGTTAAAGCCCTATTTTAACCTGACCAACTAAAAACAGAGAGAAAGAGAGAGGGAGAGAGAGGGAGAGGTAGACAGTGAAAGAGGTTGGGAAAATAGCAGGTTGAAGATCTGTGAGCTTCCTTTTTGAAAGTGGCGGGCTTTTGACTGTCTATTTGAGCAGTTGGTGTTTAGCTTTAAATAGGAAGGTGTGTATGTATGTATGTGTGTGTGTGTGTGTGTGTGTGAGTGTGTGTGTGTGTGTAAGAGAGAGAGAGACACACACACACACACACATACACACAAATAAAAGGCGACAGTGCTTTAAGGCCGATGCATCGTAGTAGCAATAGTTTCGTGTTAGGCTTTATTTTTCGCCCACCTGTATAGTATATATATATATATATATATATATATATATATATATATATATATATATATATATATATATATATATATGTATATATATCAACTTAAGCGTGATTAAACACCATAAATGGAAACTCCCGATGTATTTCATATATATTAATAGAGTACGATGCCTTTACCCGAAGGATGAAGAATTTTCAACATGTCAATTAATCAGCGTTTCCCTTTTCTCGCAAGATATTCCAAATATACATCGAAAACACTCCACTGAGGTATCTATTTCGTGCACTCAGTTTACCGAAGTTTTTGGAAGCTTCTGACGTGTAGTATGCTTCTCTTTCTCTTTCTCTCACTCTCTCTATCTATCTATATATATGGAAATCGATATATAATCCGACTGAATGATAATAAATGGCGTCATTGTATCTCTGAATTTTTGAGATGAGGTATTATTATTATTTCTATTGATATTCGGACACATAGCGCAGTGGTTACAGCATCAGACTGTAAAGTAATCTGATGGTTTTAGGTTCGAACCTAATGTGAGACAGTATATCAATACTACGAACGCTAAGAGGGGAGTACGGTCTAAATAACCCCCGTCGGATAAATAAAGGGTTCGCTTCGTTACTTCCCCACATCTACCAGATGATACCTGACATAGGCCGTATGAAGGCCCTATTTGAAGCGACCGAAACGTTGATGAGGATGGTCCGAATATCTACAGAAATAAATGGCGTCATATTATACCTAAATCATATTTGAAATGATCTTCCGTTACAACACGGTGAATGTATCATAAATAGATTAAACAATTTCTTGATCGCATAATTGTCGTGTTAAAAGAATCAAATGGAGCAGATAGAGTGGATAAACAAAATGAGAATTTGTAGTTATAGAGCTTTTTGCCCGTTTGCGTTACCGGCAGGTGTTCAGCTCAATGGTAAGAGCAACGCTACGTTGGAATGGCTAACCTATCAGTCGTGTGTTCTATTCCTACAGCAGCAAAATTTTCTTCAATTGTTTATTCTATTCACGTTGTCTTGACTAAATGATACATTCACCGTGTCATAAAGGGGAAATCATTTTCAAATATATATATATATATATATATATATATATATATATATATATATATATATATATATATATATATATATATATATATATATATATATATAATCTCCATGGTTATCTCAGATGGATAGCTGTGAATATTCCCGCTATATAAACCCAAATGCACGAATTCAATTATTGCTTGTTGTTTCCATGGCAGAGTGAAATTGTTGAGCTATTATTTTCAAGCGGTATCATCAATTCCACAACAGGCAGACTGTCTTCATCAGCATGTTAGCTTTATAATAATTTTTTGCTACAGCCCAACAGATGTACTGTCAAATAATGCTTCTAAGCTGTCTAGAGATAAGATAAATCATTTACCTTCCGAAATGTCCCTACAGAACTTTAAGTTTGAGTTTATACCCACAAATGCAAGATGCAGATGTTTCCGATGTTTTATCGACAAAAAATTCATTTATCAACAACGTTCAGATTGTGCGCCATATTCAAACATACAATTGTATGTGACCCCACTCTTCAAATCAGGGTTAATTTCGAGGAATAGCTTATCAAAACACTATGGTGGATGCACTGTCAGTATCAAGTTTATGTGTATTTGATCTTTCAATTGACTGGCAATACAACCCAAAAATACATGTTACATTTTGTAGAAATCTCAACGTCTGTTGAATTATTTCAAGTCGTTTTCCAAATATGTGATTGAAATTGCATTTATATCGGTAAACTCGAAAAAAAAAAGCCATTCTCCTAAACTGAACTATTTGACTTTCTGTCCAGATTGTTTTACGTCTTTTTTTTTCTTTATTTGATCTGATTTTTTCTGTTGCAGAAGGATTGGTTTCCGGTGATTATTCACCGATATCAGGATTGTAAAAAGCAATAATTTCTCTATAGTCTTGCCAAGTATGAGGGGAGCGTTTTTTTTTAAAGATTTAGATAAACAAATCATTTGAGAAGGCAGACCTATAATCTCATTTTGAGATCTACCAAATCAAATTTCACCCATGCAATGTAACATATATATATATATATATATATATATATATATATATATATCAATATCATTATAATTTTTCAAGCCTCCACCAATGCACAGAGATTCGCCTCACGATTTTTCAGACCAATCTTTTTGTTAGGTTCCATGTTTCAGCTCCGAAGATGACTGTCGGGGGGGGGGGGGGGGTTGCATTGGTTGGATATCCTTTTATTCCTTGTTTTTGAAAGTTGAGTTTTCCTGTACAGAGATCTTGCCAACCTAGGTTATTTCTTGATTGACTTCTTAATTTTTTGTGGGTATATCATGGAGATTTGTTGTCCTAGCTAGATGTAGTGGTCTACCTCCTTCAGTTTTGCATTTTCTATTCTGATTGTTGTGTTTTTGTTCTCAGTATTTTTCTTATGTACGATATTTATTTCACTTAAGTTCATGTGAAGGCCTACTTTTTAGTTTTCTTCATGCAGTTTGCCGAGCCCTCTTTGGGGGTCA
The DNA here is from genome assembly GCA_963457665.1 of Thysanoteuthis rhombus. Lineage (NCBI taxonomy): Eukaryota > Metazoa > Mollusca > Cephalopoda > Oegopsida > Thysanoteuthidae > Thysanoteuthis > Thysanoteuthis major. The sequence continues at coordinate 11,421,347 of OY735203.1, forward strand.
TTGAGACTCTCAGCAGAAAGGACGATGATGTCTGTAAATCTGAGGTTGCTTAGGCAATCACCGTCTCTTCTGATTTCTTTATTTTTCCTGTCTAGATCTCGGGAAATAATCTCAAAACAAACTGTTCGGAGTTTATATCGTGGGATATTTTAACCTTTATCGTTGTTTGTAACAATACAAATTGAAAAAGTATCAGCGAGTCCCTCTATAGATATATTAATTTAGCAAAATACGTATTTCACGTATTTGTAAACCCATTTTGACGATATATATATATATATATATATATATATATATATATATATATATATATATATATATATATATATATATATATATATATATATAAGTAGGAAGAAGAGGAGGGGTATAAAACATTCGACGATTAGGATGGCAGATGCACACAAAGTTTATTTATTTAATCATGTCTGTGTCGTGTACATAAGTTATCCACCATTCTTTTACGAAAGATCTATGGCTGTTATCGAAGTATATCTAGAGTAGCAAGCAAAAGAATAGCTATAATGAATTACATCAATTAATTATTATTCCTGAAACAAACTAGATAAATGATTTTACGTACTATCTGGGTATATTGCATAGAATTAAGACTTTAACGAGAAAAAGAAAAGCCCCAAATAACCATACAATCTTATTTTTGCAATTATTCAGGTTATCATAAATTAAAGTAAGGTATTCATTTTTTTTGTAGGCATTGGCTTCAAGGTGTTTAATAACTATCATAGATTACTTCGTTCAGGTTTAATGTTATTGGAACCAATATCACCTGCAACATGACAACTCTTGCGAAGAACGCTTTCCGCAAAAATATCAATTTCCGTTATTGTAAATGATATCGGGCAATCTAGAAATGGTGTGCACAGAATAACCACCTGAAATGAGAAGTGTCTTACGCTAGAGTCCCAAAAGAACTCTGAACAACCTCGTAAAACAAGAGAGAAAAAAAAGAGTGAGGAGTAGATGATGGTTATTTCAAGTTATTTTTTTCTTATTCGAACGTCTGGCACGTTCTCCGATCAACCTCGATACATTTTCTATTAGATCGAAGGCAGGGCTTAGGTAGGTCACGTCATTATTGAAAGTCCTTCCTGGTTCATGAATACCTTGACTTCCTTAGCTGTCTGAATTATTCTGAATGAAAATAGGCGACCGATTTCCAACTAAACGGAGGTGTGGAACAACATGGGTCTTAGAGACTTCAGCATTCACTTTGCCAAGTAGCCAAACTAGACTGCCAACACCAGCTGTAGAAATAACGCTCCAAACCATCAGACAACCACTTCGAGATTCCGGACTTGCCTTAATACACAGATGGGACGCTGTTCAGAGGTCCAAAGAACGTAGTCTTTACTCCACTGAAGACACATTTTCAGAGTCTTACGATTGACGAGAGGCTTGGCAGCTGAGGTCCGACATCTCAATTCACTTTTGGTCAGTCGACGTTAAACAGTGTGTGTCGACACTTCCATTGACTCACGTGAAATTCAGCAGCAGATGATCTCGCCTGCACGGAAGTGGAGCTCCTCGATCAAGCCATACTTTTCACAAAATATAATCGTTTGATTTAATAAAAAGCTTTAAAATAATTAACTGTCTAGTCTATTTCTATCTGTAATTCAATATCACTATTGTGAACGTTCTGTATCTTTTTCTTTCTAATGGATATAACAAGAATTATGTTCCTGTGAATTATCAAAGCAGGCAACAAATTTAGAAAGGTGTGTGTAATTCAGTCCGTCTTTCCGTCCGTTTTGCTGTCTATCATCTCCAAAAAAACTAAATGGATTTTGCTAAAGTTCTGTTGAGGCAGAGGCAATGGGAAAGAAATGATTAAATTTTGAGGTGAATCCAGGACTTGAGAGATATTTTAAAAAAATTTCCAAATTTATCTTAACGCTCATGACTACCCACATAGTATCTCCGAATATTCGAAATGTGTTTCAATGGAATTTTGGGGAAGGATCCACAATCCACTGAAAGAGAAGTTATATAATTTTGCGGTGTATAGATTCACAATTATCCGCCGTTGTTACGCCGTAGATATATGGTCACATCATATAATACCACTAAAGGTTATTTTCTGTCCACTTTATATCTCCAAATGTTCTCAATGAATTTCAATCAAAATTTATATATGCAGTGGCTACAAAAGAAGTTATTAGATTTAAGTGCAGATCAATGAATGCTTACTCCCCGTGACAGTGACGTTTTTAGAGGATGCCACGTGAGTGATTTCCAGTTGATGGTGTTTTTAAGAACCAACGTTTAATCTTTGTTTGGCTAATTTTTCAAAATTCATTTAGCATTTTTTTCCTCTCCTTTACTTTATACTTTGATATTTATACTTATCACATTCCAAATGAACCACACGGTTTAGTTTTGAAGTTCATGTAAGGCTCAGGAAAAGAAGACGAAATTTGAATATGTTTTCTAACGGACAATATTTATTAGAACGTCGACAGGTTTCATATACCATGGTTTGAGTTTTTAGATTTTGGGCAATCATTTGTGGTCAACTCAGCGCTCAATAAATCAAGGTCCTTTGATACGGCATCTGCAGAGTAATTCTCCTCTAAAAGTTAAAGAAAGTTTCATGAGACTGTTACAACTATTTCTAGTTCAGCACTGATCAGTGCCTTAAGTATTACAACCTTCATGAGAAGATACAATGATATGAAGATAATTACATCTATGAATTGAAAAAAAAATCTTCAGCTTTGAAATAACTAATTCTGGCGTCTTCATAGCTTGAAATGAAAATTGTTTGCGAAATGAAATCAGGAATGAAACACAATAGCCTAGATATTTGCTGAGATTATTACATATGTCCTACCGCTTTACTCAGTAAATAATTTTGTTCCAAGCTGTAAAAAATGGAAATCACCTGAAAACGGAAAACCTTTTTTATGATACGGACGATCATCTCAATGGCTTTCTATTCTTCACTTAAGGCAGTAATACTTGAGTCACTGATTTTTGGCAAATTTGGAACTTAAAACCTGCAACTTTATTGATTCGTAAGCAGAATAAATCGAGGCCTTTCGAAAGAGTTTTCGGATAGACATTTCGGCTAAATCATTTATTTTAGCTTAAGGCAATTTCACTCACAAAGAAAGGAATGATGAGATTCGTGTACACTTACTGAAATTGGAGATTTTCTTACTTTATTCCACGCATACGTTGATAGGATTTATGGAATTATTTAGTTATCTTTTGATTGGTTGCATTGTATGTTCAAGTCGATCACTCCATAAAAAATCAAGAATATCCTTGGCTGTTTGGAATTATTTGTATTTTGACTGAGGAGATGTCCTTTCCTCCGATGATTGTTGTAAAAAGTATTTTTTCCGTTACAAAGTTGAAGAGGTTAAGTATTAAATCGTGCTTTTCTGTATCTCTGAAAGTTCTTAATGAATTTTGATAACCTTACGTGGAAGGTTTGGTCATGTGCCAAGAAACGATTGATTCAATTTTGAAACGGATCTATTATTCTTTTCCTAATTCGTCAAGATTGCAAGATAAAGTTTTCTAAGTTTTTCAGATCTAATAACGCACTAATAACGTCATCGTAGTGACGCATTCGTAATAGGAGTGTAGAACAATAAAAGCCACAATTTTTCATTCTGATAAGTGTCATGTTTCACTGGCTGTTTTTTAAAAAAATTCTATTGATGATATGAATAATTGTTAGGAGCTTTTAATCACGACATAGTCTGGGATCTATAACCTGATTGTCCAGTCTTTACTAATAAAATATTTTTGAAGCATGCACTATCTGGGTGTTTTCTAGTTGTTTGTTTTGATATTTTGTCAAAATTCATAAACTGAGATATCAAGGATTTAAATGAAAATATTCATATTCATCTTGAAGGGGGAAAAGAAAAAAGAGAGGAAATGTAAAGTTACAAGGCATAACATCAGATAAAGTCTATGGATGCTTAGCTTAAATGCTGGTTCGTCTAACAACACATACACGCACACACATATATATATATATACATATATATATATATATATATATATATATATATATATATATATATATATATATATATATATATATATATATATGTATGTATGTATATATATATATATATATATATATATATGTATGTATGTATATATATATATATATATATATATATATATATGTATGTATATATATATATATATATGTATATATATATACGTATGTATATATATATATACGTATGTATATATATTTATATATATACATAATTGTAGAGATGATCAATTAAAAGAGAAGAGCAGCAGAATATAAAATGCCACACGTTGGTGCATTTATCAACTTAGGCCTTCCAGTAGAAATTCTTAAGGCCATTGATACAATCACTCTACGAAGTGTAAACCCCATATATGAAGATTATTGCAACATACATACCGTCACGGCTGCTGTGCAGGCTACATAAAGACTCAAAAGGGTTAGAACAAGGTAATACCATCTCACCATTACTTTTCATAGTTTGTCTCGAGATGATCCCCCGAAACCAAGTCAGAGAAAATGAAGGAATCAGATTTGACGGCAAATACTTATGTAACCTCAGATTTGCATGCGACAGACGTCTTTTTCGCAGAGAAACTTCATGACCTCCAACTTATGCTAGATAAATTGAATGAAGCAAGCAAGAAAGCTGGCCTCCACAGAAGAGGAAAAACAAAATTCATGGACAACAAACATGTCAAAGACAAACACACAATGATCAAAAGCGAAAACGCAAAACTGGAGAAGTACTCCTCTCAACCAATGAGAATAAGAAAATCACAATTAGTCATAAAAAGAAGGGTAAACAACTAATGTCTCCTCCCGATAGTCACCTATGGAGCCTAATCGAGAGACTGGTCCTCAAACTGAAAAAATTGTAACGTGCACATGAAGGAATCTTGATCAGAATAACATGAAGAGATCACAAAATAGCACGATATGTCATGGAAAAATCATAAAACGCACAATTTAAATCCTGGAATCGAAAAACTGGTCACTAGCACCAGTTTGATTAACCCTACACTGCTAGGGTATAGACAAAAACAGACACGAAGATTTAGATTTGCTTACTCTGGCAGAAGACTAAGGTTAGGTAAGAGGATTTAGTCGCACTGAATTTCTAAGTAAAGTTTGTAGAAAAAGTCGAGTAGACTCATTGGCCTGTAATTTTTTTGATCTTTTGGGTTCCCTCTTTATACAACAGCATTATCATTGCAGTGTTTCAATCTTCAGGGACCTGACTTTGTTTTAGGCATAAGTTGAATAGATTTTTTCCAAATGATGACTCCACCAGCTTTTGGATGGGGTAGATCGATGGTGATGTTTAAGAATTATACTCAACATTACACAGAGAGAACACAAGATAGCACAATATTTTAGAGAGAAACAGAAGTTGAAGATATAGAATCCATTAGAAAACTCAAATGGCAACGGGTTGATCGTGTTATAGGAATGTCGAAGAGAATCCCGAGAGATCGTGTGCGAAGCCATCAGCGATAGAAAATGAAATTGCGTGACGAATCAGACAAGTTCATTTACACTGGCTCTGTGGTGTCCCCAATAGAGATTTCTGGCGAATCGGTGTAAGGTCTTTGTCCAACGACGGACGCTAAAAAGCTGCTGCTGCTCTTGCTGCAACTGTTGCTGCTGCTGCTGCTGATGATGATGATGAAAAAGAAGAATTTATAAGTGGAAAGGCCCTGCCTACTTCGGAATCAGGACCTCGAAATCTTTGTTTTTACTTGCATGTAAACACTGATCTCTGGTATTTGCGGGATATACCAAATTAACGAGGTAGACCAAAGTTTACTTTCACTTGGATTCGCCTAATGTTGCCTAAGGTCAGATAGGAAGGTAAGCTTTACCCAGTTCACTGGAAGTTCACGGGTTCAGAGGAACAATAGATCTACCATACATTAATCAGAATATTGTTGAAGAAGTTGAAGCAAATAAAAAGGATGTAGCATTTGCATTGATAGTTACAAAAGACTTACTCTATAAATATATCATCTTGGATACTAAATTGGGAATAATCCCTTAGAAATAATTTAGCAACGTACCAAAAACAAGAAATATCTCCCAGGAAGACTATTTGTTGTAGGAGCTATACCGCTTAGCTGTGCAGTTATCCCTTGATATTCGCAGGGGTTAGGGGCAATAGGTGACCGTGAATACGAAATTATGCAAATGAATATTTCCTCTTCTTCCAGTAGGCCCACAAAATCCATGAATCTTGAAATCAAGAAACAAATCATCATCATCATCATTCTTTTAACGTCCGTCGTTGGACATAGTCCTTCCCCTTCTCTATCATGGGCGTTGCAGATCTAGTGCTTTCTAAATTCGTCTAGCTCGTCTCTCCATTGTCGTCCGTCATTCTTGCAATAAGGCCAGCCTACTGCCATTTGAGATTTTTAATGGATACTATGATGTCCCTGACTCTTGTCTTTTCTCGAATGTACTGTGCTGTTTTGTGATCTCTCAATGTGAGGCCCAGCATAATTCTTTCATGTTGACGTTCCATGGTTCTCAATTTGCTGTTCTGTCTCTTGGTTAGGTTCCATATTTCAGCTCCATAAGTGACTATTGGAAGGATGCATTGGTTATACCCCCTTCTTCTTAGGATTAATGGGATCTTCTTATTTTTGAAGGTTGATCTTGCTCTGCCGAAGGCTTGCCATCATTATGTAATTCTTTGCTAGATTTTTTTCTTCTTCTTTTGAGGGTCTCATGGAGATTTGCTGTCTTAGGTAGACCTGGTGATCTACTTTCTCTAGTTCTCTGTCTTCTAATGTACAAACAAATGAACGAATGCACTTTATCCGACTATAAATATTTGAAATTTCATTCATTTTCTATGGTGACATCTCCGTCAATTGTGGTTGGATTGATGTTTATTTTAGTCAAAAACATAAAAACAGCTTTAATCTACTCAAAAATACTCTCTGAGTACACAGATGTATTTTTTTCTTTTTTTGACTAACATTATGCTATTTTAATGCAGTTATAACCTAATTTAACTTTTACAAAGAAGGTATTTAATTATTTCAAAACGTTTAAAAAGATGGTTATAAAGTCGATGCTAATAAAAATGAATATAAAGTTAATCAACGAAAATATGAAACTACATTGCAGTGATTTATTACATTTCCTTCTTCTTATGCAATTAGTTACATCTGAGTCACTTGCTAAGGAAATTATTCAGTCCTAAGAAATTTGTGATAAAAACAACAAAATTGTAAAGATGAATGCAGTAGCATTGGTATTTGTAATACTTCTGATACTTTTTCTTTGAAAAAAAATTGTTTTTCAGCACAAGGAATTGGGAAAAAAATAATGTCTAAAGTACAATTCGACTGACCGATTCGTAAGTGTTTAATCCGCTTATGAAACGTGTTTATATTGTAGAAAATATGAACCCAGTTTATATTGTCAATGTAAATATATCAATAACACGAATATTTTTTAATTTATGAAATCCTGATTTTTCCTAAACATTTTGCGTTTAGTTTATGTTGCATAGCAAATTTTTTATCATGTGGTTTTTCATGATACATTGCTAAACTACCCTTGATTCTAATTAAATCTTTTATGACTAAATCGCGAATAATTGCGGTTTAGTTATAAAAAAAATCATGATCATCAGTCTTTTATAGTCAGTCATTGCTCATAAACCACCCCCAAGAATCGCCAGATCACTTTATTATGGTTTTCGTTGAGCCAAGAGAACTTGCTTTATGTTCTGCCGGCTACAGTTTTGTTTGTGATCTCTGGGGATTAGTTTTGTGAGTCATGCTATTTTTGCAACATGACAAGCTCATTGTCATATGAGTTTTTTAAATGGATTTTATGATGTCTCGGATGCCTGCCTTTTTTTCTAATATATTTTGCTGTTTTGTGATCTTTCTTGGAGATATTGAACATGATTCTTCCATATGCACGTTGCATGGTTCTCAGTTTGAGGCTTACTTTTCAAGTAAAAGAAATTACCACCATTTTTATACTGTTGTTTATTTATGTGGACGTCTTGAAACGTGGTTCCAGCGACATCTAGGTGTTGGAGGGTCGAGTTAACCCACACCGAACCCTATTCTTTTGCAGGGCTTGGGACACACCATGGCGACTGCCAAGCTGCAGTTCATTTTTGTCGAAAGATGATGCACAACCTTACAGGAAGGAATGGTTCCAGCTGTCCTGCTATTTACCCTCAGATCAGGGAGGAGGAGTTTAACCAATGCTTTTCCCAGAGCAAAGTTGGACCATCTCAGAAACTCGATCTTGGTCTGCCAATTAGGTTTTCTTTGCTGGTAACCGTTTTGACGCCTCGCACCTCCATTTCTCGTCATCATTTGACCAATATAAAGCAGTTTATATACCAAGAGAAAGCGTTGTTTGAGAGATATTCTTCTGTTTACAGATGTGTCCAACATCAGTATAACTAACTTCGACTTTCCCCACTTAATTGACGTCATTTCTTTTAATCAATTCTAGTGATTCAAAAATATCCACTGTTTTCCCTTCTGTGGTGCGTTCTTTTTATCATCGACGAGAAATCATTCTTTTTCTTTTTTAATCAGTTCTCATGATAGGTGTGAAATTACGTCATCAGCGCTTATTAGCATTGGATTATAGATTAGAATTGTTTTTTATATAGCAGTCCCCCTTATGGATGATTCCTCTTCCAGTGGTCCCCTTTATTTGCATTTTTATTTTGAGTGCCCCCTGTCAACAGTTTCCCTTTCGGTGGTGAAGAAGATACGTGACAGCAATCATGAAAGCGTTCTCGAAATACTCTACAGGAAATGAAGCAAGTCATCAAACAAATCGAGGAATGAAAGGCCCCTATCATCACCATCTTTCTACTCAAAAAAGTTGGAAAAGTCATCACGGGGAGACTAGCTATCCTATTATGCGCTCAAAGCTGTTGTTCAAGAGAGGGAACCTGAAAGACCTCAGCAAATACAGAGAAATAAGCCTATTCAACTGCATCTACAAACTTTTCACCGAAGATGAAAAATAGACAGGAGTCCTTGACATCATAGAAACTGTTGGAAAACTCAAATGGTGATGGGCTGGACATCTTGCAAGAATGTCAGATAACTGTTGGACACCATGACTCAAAATGCGGATCCCCAAAGATGATACATGAAACCATGGCCGACAGAAATTAGGATTACTTGACGAGCCAGATGAATTCAGAAAGAACTGGCTCCGAAATGTACATGATAAGATAGTCTGGCGATTCTCGAGGAAGGTTTTATGTATAACAACGGACGCTAACTGGCTGCTGCTGATGAATATGATGGTACGTGGACGCATTAGAATTCCGTTCTGGTTTAGAATTTTTTTATTTCTCAAATGCTTTCTATATCTTGTGTGTTACGATTCTTAAATATGAATAATGTAACGGAGAGGAAGCGCTTGTTACACAAAATACAGCATGGCCTACTTTGTACTTTAATCGATTATTCTTCTCTTTTCTCCATCTGTAAGATTTCTCACGTACCGACGTTAGGAAATTTCCCTGGTCTATCGATGATTGAACTTAGTAATCATCGATTTTACAGCTGGTTTCTCTCGTTTTTCTCCCGTTGCTTGCTTTCGCCTTCCAACCATTCCACAAGACCTTACAGAATATCTGACAATCAGCAAAAAAGGGCTTTTTTTCTCCCAATTACATGGTGCTTGCCTGTTTACGGAAAAAATAAAATGTCTACACGATCAGCAATTTACCATGCTTTTTTTGTACCTTATCGAAGAGCTAATGACGCACAAACCTCACTCGGACTGACCTCATCTTTGATTATATGTTATTTTTGGTATCAAGAGAGTGATGTTTACTGGCTCAGATAATAGATATAAGATTTTGGTCAATCTTCTCAACAATCTAGAAATTATGTTCATTATACTTTGTGAGCAACTAAATGTCCAACCGTATTTATTGTAACTTTTTAGATGTTATATTGTGTTTTGTTTTCCATGTTATGCGCCACCTTATATTTTGTTTTTCTAATTTCCATAGTTTGTTTCCCAAGTTATTAATTTTGCTTCTGCGTTGTGTAGTTTTCTTGCAAGTGACGTATATTGCTTTGCAAGTTATGTTTTGAAGTTCTGATTTCTGTTGTTCACATTTGTGTTTCCTTATTTTCTAATTTGTTTTGCAAGTTATATGTTGTATTTTCCACGTAATTTATTTTGTTTTCTGCGTTATCTATTTTCTTTCGTAAGTTGTGTATTTTGCTATCGAAGTTATATATCTTCAGTTTACGTATTTTGTTTCCAGTGTTATGCATAATCGTATTTGTTTGAAAAATCTTCAAGAATAATAGCTCTATGAATAAATCCTGAAATTAAGATTTTCGAGAATAACAGCAATCTTGCGTATATGCAGGAAAATCAACTTGAAAATATCATCATCATCATCATCGTCATCCTTTTAGCGTTCGTTGTCGGTCATAAAACCTCAGAGTCACCAGACCGCCCTATCAAGGGGTTTGCAGAGCAAATACTTTCTGATCTTGTTTAGTTTGTCACACCATCTTATATTTTGCCGACTAAAATTTTAGATATGATCTATTGGGACCCAAATTGCGAGTCATGATGTCCATCGGATGCCTGGCGTTCTTGCAACATGACCAGCCCATTTCCATATAAGTTTTCTAATGGATTCTATGATATACCCAACTTCTGTCTTTTCTCTAATATGCTCTGCTATCTTATGATCTCTCATGTGCACGTTGCATGGTTTTCAGTTTGAGGCTCAATTTCTTCGTTAAGTTCTGTATTTCCGCTCCATAGGTGACAAGCCAGAGGATACATTTATTGTAGACTCTTATTTATAAAACTAATGAGATCTTCCTGATCTTTGATATTGCACTTGCTCTACCGCAAACTTACTATCCAAAACTAATTCTTCACTTCATATCTTCTTCTTGGGACTTCATGGGGATTTGTTGTCCGAGATAAATGAAGTGATATACTTTTTGATGTGGATTTTTGTCTTTATCCTCAACATGTTTATTGTACATGACAATTGTTTCGCTGAAAATTATGTGAAAACCAAATTTCTTGCTTTCTCCGTTCAGTTCATCTTGCATTGGAGATCGTGAAGTTTTCTTTTGCAAAAAAAGACGATGTCGTCAGCAGATCTAAGATTACTTAGGCATTATGCGTCTATTATGATTCTTTTATTTTCCTAAGAAGTTTCGAACATAATTTTGAAGCAGGGTCTGAAGGGTTTTGATGAGCTATTCTCACCTTGTCCTACATTTTTTTCGAGCTGAAAAGGCCCAGAGTCTCTATATAGCCTATTAAGTAAACTGCTGCGTCGATATATATATATATATATATATATATATATATATATATATATATATATATATATATATATATATATATATATATATATATATATATATATATATGTATTGTAGGACTGACATATACAGATTTTTTGTCTTGTATGATAGCACCGATGATCTTGGGAGTTGCCACTCAGTTGAATGCCTTTTAAAGTCGACAAATGCCACAGCGAGCAGCATTTTATATTCTACGGCTTTCTTTTTTGATTGATTTATTGAATGGAGATCCATTGTTCTCATGATTATTTTCATCAAGAGCTTTGGTGATCCATTCGTCTGGGCAGTGCTAGTATATTCTGAGCTTTGTACATACTTAAAAAAGAATGTTATTTCAAATTAAGACATCGTGCAACTGAAGCAGCTGATAAAGTCTTCAAGGCATTTAGAGTTAACATTAGTCTGCTTTCGTCACTAAGTTTATGCACGGAAGTATGGATACCAATAATATATCTTGAAGGGAGCCGGAAAGTTTTCTTACTATCAACAGCAGTGGCAAACGACCCAAGATCAACGGTCCAAGTACTCCCCAGAGACTTTAGGACTTCAGCCGCAAAGCAATAAGAAATTTCACACATTGGTTCCTCAAGAAGGAATGAAATTCTCCATCTTAACTAACACATCACAGCTGACCGTGTTTAAGCCTAAAGAATTGTGATACGATGACTTCCAAATCCTATACTCACGTAGCACACCATCTCTTCGATAATTTTCAACTTCATACTGCAATCTAAAACTTGATAACACGGAATTATCATCATCAGTCTTTTAAGGTTCGTCGTTGGACACAGATCTTCCCCAGGATTCGCCGCAATTCTCTATCGTAGGTATCGCAGGGCCAGTATTTTCTAAATTTACCCAATTTCTCCATCTTGTATTCTGTCGGTTTAGGTTTCGCATGTGATCTCTAGGAATCCATGTTGTGAGTCCTGATGCTGATCGCTTGTCTGTCATTCTTGCAACATGTCCCGCCCATTGCCATTCAAGTTTTTAATAGATTCTGTGATGTCTCGGACACTCTTTTTCTTCCTTATATACTGTGCTGTCTTGTGATCTCTCCATGTGCACATTGCATTCTTCTCACTTTGCGAGTCTGTCTCACGGAAGAGAAGTGTCATATTACTGTTTCAAATGGAGCTTAATCTGATTGATCATTCACCTTTTCTTTCTATTGTTCATATAATTCTCTATCTTACTTTCCCAAAATAATATTTCATATGAAACAATCTAGAAGTAAATGTTTTTGAAATGGGGATAGCAGTTATTGGAAAAGGAAATAAAATTGGCGAGCTTGATTCTGGCTGAATCTATTTACGTAAAATCCTGGCTAATGTCAGGTATCCGGAAATTCTGAACTCTGTTTGATCGCGAGGTATTTTGAAAAGAAGGTCTCATTCCTATCATGCCACGTTGGTTGATGGAGAAAAAATATAAGTTTTTAAAACAATTTTATTTGAATTATCTGTCCAGGCATCTTCAGAATTTACGCTTGCAAAAACATTAACGTAGATACGGTGGTAAATCCACAGTAAGTCCAATGTTTAATGTTTTTAAATTTTGCAGTATTTGTTTTACATGACTCATATTCGTTCTTCAACATAATTCCTTCCCTTTTCTTCGCACGTAATTCATGATGGATTTTATAATATAATTGATAGCTTG